>JAANYP010003256.1:605000-768521 GCA_020465985.1 Centrapalus pauciflorus | reverse complement strand
AAATAGGGGGAGATTGTTAGGCACAAAAAGGCCTCAGTCAAACCTGTTCTACATCTGAGGGGGAGATTTATAATCAAACCTGTTGATGCATTTGAAGGTTGAATTTAAGGCCTGTTATATGCCTTATTGAAACCTGAAAATGATTTGCAATTTCAGTCTAAAGATGTTCTATATGTTGCATGTATTTCAACTAAGACAGTTTGTCCAAGCTGCTCTGTTTGCTAAACAGGCTGGACATAAACTGTCTACGCTGCTCTACATTGTTGAGCAGCTTGGGCATTTTTAAAGTGTTCTGTTCTTTGTGAACAGAACCTGTTCTTTGTGAACAGGCTAAACACTTTATGGAATATGTTTCCAAGTCATCATGTATTGTTTTTGACAACAAGATCAGTTTACAAAGTCGAAGACAAAGTGGAAAACAGAACTGCTCAGCCTGCCCACGCTGTTCTGTAACATGAAGACAAAAGGATATTTGAAAAAGGGTGACAGACCTTTTTCTTATATCAAAATAGGCCTTTACAGGGAAGAAAGACGCAAAGTTGACATTCCTAAATTAGTTAAAGGCAATGCAACAGTAGACAAAGTAAAAAGACAAAAGTTCTGCACATATGAAGACAAGTCTGCTTTTCAGAAAAGTGCAGAAAAGGTTATGTTGTCTTTTCAACAAGACTTCTCCTTTTTCATTCCGTCCAATGAAAATGTTTCTCTTAGATCCTCTAAGTGAGTATAAAAGGAAGCTTCTAAGGTCAGAAAGAAGTGTGAAGAAAGCTAAGTGCTGAAACCAAGAGTGAACGTGCAAGTGTGATTTTCATGCATGCAAGCCTTCTGTGTAAACCAACATCTGTGTGTTCAAGCTGTTTTACATAAGCTGTTCCCTTAAGTCTTGTAAACACAGTGAGTGCTTCTTAGTGAGTGTATTCATTGTATTCTAGTTTGAGTTTGTCTTAGACTAGTGAACATACTGTTGTATCTGTCATCTCAGCTTGAACTATTCCGCATTCAAGCTTGTTTGTAATTAACAAATTTTTGATAATACATACAAACATTGAGAAAAGAGTGTGTAGTTTTTAAATTGCTGTATTCACCCCCCCTCTACAGCTTATAACTATATACTTTGGGAACCTCTCGGGACCTACAGACTTTGACCAGTATTTGCTCTTGTCTCTCGTTTCTCTTAGCATCATTTGATTGTATTCAGCTTGAACGCATCGAGAAGCATCGGTCATTACCATTAGAAGACGTCTACTGTAAGATCCCGGGTTCTTTCTGAAGACCATTTTGAACCTTTCTTCCAGGAAAAGATTTTGAAATTGATCAGCCGGGAACTTCTTCAAAAATTCTTTTAGCCCCTGGACCGGAGGTTCTTCTAATTCTTTAGGAGGAGCCTCAAGAAGTTTCAATACACGGTCTCTCCGGTCCTGACATAACTCTTCATTTGTTTCCGCATCCAGAGTGTGGACTTCTCCCCATGAGTACCACTTTATCCATTCCTCATCTGTCCTGTCATATGATGCGGTGACTTCTTTAGTATCAAAACAGTCGACAGTTCTGGCTCCGGATGTCTCAGCGATATGGGCGTGCGGAGCTGATTGAGTTGGAAGGGTTGATTGGACTGATGGGGTACGTATAACTGGTGGAGGGTCTTTAGGTGTGGGAGTGGGTTGGATTGATGGAGTTTCTGTGGGAGTGACTGAAGGTGGTTGGATGGAAGAAGATGTTTCTGGTTGGGGTTCATGGGGTGGAGAATCCAAAATCTCAATTGGAATTGGAGGTGATTTTTGTGGAGATTGGGGTTCAGGTTTTGGTGTGAGAAATGTATAGTCGGTATCAGTATCAGAATCTGAGTCAGACACTAATATGATTTCAACTTTTTCATATTTAGGCTCATAAATCACCATTGTTGACATGGGGTCTAACGAAGCTGGGCCCTCAATTTGTAGAGGTTCATAATCGATCATCAGTGCTTCTGTAGCCTCATAAGTCTGATCCCCAGATCCAGACCCTTGAATTTCTGTGGCTTCAGGCTCTGCTCCCCCTAGAATAATCATCGAACCCTCATGATGAACCTTTTGTCGTTTCTCACCCTCATGACGATCAGGGTCGTCCTGGTCGTCATGTTTCCTTTTAGGGGCTTCGGCCTGAGTCGGCACTGAAGGTCTATGACCGCCGACTCGAGGCGATCCATTCGCGAATTTAGCTGCTCTTGGACTTGAAGAATCAAACGATTAAGAGCATTGATCTTGTCCGAGAGCTCGGCTATCTGAAGATGGACTGAAAGGGAACCTGGTGAGGGGCCAGCTTCGGAGGCGACACCCTTACCCTTGATAAGAGAAAGAATGGCGGTGTGACGGTCCTCGGCGGCCTCCCTTTGGGCGTCCAGGCCAGCCCGGGTAATAACTCCGGCAGCACGTAATGCTGCCGTTAGCATCTCCAGATTGATGGGGAGATGGTCGGAAGTGGACGACATTGATTGAGCCACTCCCGGTCTTCCTTCCGTCATCTCTGGCTCCACTACGGGACGCTCAGATCCGGAAGTTTGTTGAGCTGCCACGGAGGCAGCTCTTGGGGATGCCACAAAGGCATCGTGCGTGGTGTGTATATGTGGGGATAGAATCGTGGGTGAAGGAAGTTCGGTCACGTGGGGAGGAGTGTGACCTTTTTCAACACCGCCACTCTCCGAATGAGAGGGCGATGGAGTGTGTGGAAGATCCCCGTGGAATGAAGTGGTTTCCCTTTGAGGGGAAACCAAGTGGATGGTGGGGGTTGTTTCGACCGCTGGACTAACGGTCTTATGAAGGGGAGTCCGGCTAACAGGGCTTGGTTCACCCTCAGACTGAATATCCCTCGCTCTTACGACAGAGACGGTTCTTTCGGAATCCGCCGTCTCTGCCGTCTCGCCTACATCTCCCTCCCTCACAATCGCAACCTCCCGCTCACCGAAACCCATAGTCTGTTGAACATCCATCCGTTCTCCCTCATGCTCACTCTCGCTTTGCTCACCTTCGGACTGGTTAGTCTCAGTCGATTCCGACTGAGACTCATCCGGATAATTCTCTCTTATATACGCCCTAACCCGCTCTGTGCCCCTTGACCTCGTTAGAGTCGACAGAGGAATTTTCATCACTGGAACTGTCGGGGCCCCCTTTGGCAGAGTTAACTTTTGGATTGCCACTGTGGGGTAAACATCAGCTTCTAGACGCTCGTGAATATCGTCGTCTTGGTCCATTGCACATTGGATGATGAGTTGAAGGAATCTTTGAAAAGGAACATACTTGCGGCCTTTCTTTGTGCTTCTTTCGACGTAGACTCTTCGTAATTCTTCAAAGATGAATGCAGCATAGTCCACGTGTCGGTCAAAGGCAAAGCCGGTGAACATGGCTAATACCTGGACCGACGCTGAGTCATGACAGGAATGCTTGGCGGTGAGGCATTTGTTGAGCACATCGAATAGAATCCGCCAGTGGGACTGAAGGTTTTTTGTGCGGAAGTCTGATGGTTTGGTAAGAGGACCGTCATACCCTAGAGTTTGTATCTCAGTTAGGGCCTCAGAGACGGATGGGTTTGGGTCGAATGAATCAAGGGTGGGAAGGTAGTCTTCTATGGGTAGATGAAGAATGTGGCGGATGGCTGCGGTGGTGATTTTGACCGGAACGCAGTCAATGGTGGAGGTGAAGTGAGGTTCGGGGTCGGTTATATATTGGAGCCTGTTCCAGAATTGTTGGAGGTATATCTGGGGAACAGCTATGGCAGTTGATAGTGCGAAATAGACGGGATGGCGGGTGAGGATGTCGAAGGCAAGGGTTTGGGTTTCTTTTGAGAGGATGGAAACGTCGAGTTGCCAGTTATGTGGGATAAACTCGACAAACTCGGCGCTGGGTAAAATGGATTCCTCGGGTAGCTGAGCATTATTATTTGGAATGGGAGGATGGGGTACGGTGAGAATGATTGCGGGATCCATTATCCTGCAAAGTGCAACAAAGTTAGAATCATAAGACGTGATATGATAATGCATTGATGTGAAGTCTAGATGAGTGTGAAATAGAAATTGTCTGATCTGTTTAGCATCGGGTCTTAGTTAGCAGAATAAAATTCCACTAACAAAGTCCAAAGTCAATCGTTAAGAGACCGATGTTAGATAAGACCGTTTCACTCAAACACTGATCGTAACTCTTATCAATGATGCACTTGGATGGAACTATTTTTGTGAATTTTTAATTTATATAGACATGCAGAAGTGAAAAAATGGAAAAATTTAAAAAAATCCTAAGTGTTGGATTTCGGATGGTCCGAATTCGGATGAACAGTGTCACCGAATTCGGACTAGTCCGAAATCGTATAATGCATGAATGATTTGTGGTGGTCCGAATTCGGAGGTGGTGAAAATGGGGACCGAATTCGGATGAAGGTCCGAAGTGTGAGGCATGAAATGGATGAAAGTGGTCCGAATTCGGATGAGTTATGAACATGGCCCGAATTCGGATGAGGACTTATGCAAATGCATGCAATGAGATGGATATGTCCCAATTTCGGATGGTAACTGGAATTCGGATGGGGACCGAATCCTGGTACAATCCGAATTCGGATGCACAGTGTGAAGACCTCCCCTTCCGGGTCAGTCCTCAGAGTCTAGGTCCCACATAATGCAATACGATATCAATCAAACTAAGATAGAGTAATTAATTGCGGAATATTAAATTACAAGTACAAACATTTTAGGATTAAGTTCATTACAAATTACAGATTTTCAAATTAAAGTTATAAAAAGGGTAACATCTAATCTAATCATCACATCAAACATTACATCAAGTCTACCCAGAACCACCACATTTGATGTCTTCCAATCAGTACCAGATAATTGTTGAGTAGTGGTCTAAGAAAGCTTCAAAACTTGGATTTCTTGATGACCTAAGCACTAGGTCCTGCAGGTGATTTTCCTTTGGCTTTTCCTGTAAAATTTTAAAGCAACATCTGTAAGCAAAGCTTAGTGAGTTTATAGATTTTCAATATTAACATGCGTGTCAAGCGGAGTCATAAATCTAAGCGTGATATGTCTTGGCTGCCACTACAGCCCTCATGATTGAGATATAGAATCATAGAATCGGATGATGTTCAAGCCACACTCACGCTTATATCGTGGGGATCAGCCACATACTGGGCTAGCTACCAGTAAGTCAATATGGCGGAACATCGGAGGTCATTACCAAGTTCATAAGAACTGGTGAAATAGCCGGGTCTTGAACAATAGACCATAAGGGCTAATCAAGCTGAATCAATCTTATCAAAAGTCTGATCAATGATGTAAGCATATGTCTTAGGAGTCATGATAGCAACGAATCATAAAGCAAAGTCTGAGATAATATTAAATACAATCTGAAAAGATAAGCAAATAGCTATCATGATTCACTGGGCAACACCCATCCATGGTGTGCACAGGTCTCAATCCAGCTGATAAATGAATGTCAATAAATGTAACAGCATCAATATATCTCAACCGGATCTGTGCATGTTCAATTTGAATATCTATAACTCACAGGTCCGGGTCTTGGTCAAACAGATATATGAATCTGCCACCTGAGTTATCTCAGGATTTTGTCAATCTGCGATCTGTCAATCAAGTCTCTGACCTGCTTTTAAGTCTTTAAAGCTTTAAATCTTTGTTCAGAATATACTGAACCTGTTCAAAATCATTCATAATAATATCATGTCATTTTCATCATCTTTATCATCATCATTTTAGTCTTCAAATTCTTGTATTTTATCTGAGTCTGATATCTGATAATTTATCTTATCAATGTCATCATCTTTTGGTCATAAATTCTTTAATTCTATCTGATTCTGATAACCGATCACTCATTAATCTTTCATTTGCTTATTTTCTTTATTCTTTCAAAATATTAAAACATTTCATGTGATTTCGGACCTATTAACTTCGGACCATCCGGATTCGGATCATCCGGATCCGGACCAATCCGAATTGAGAGCCCGAATTGGCTAGTCCGAATTTAGCATCCGAATTCGGACCAAGTTATGTCCGAACTAGTCATCCGAATTCGGATTTGGCACCGATTTTAGGTGTCATCCGAATTTCATATATATAAGAACCGAATTGGGAAGCATCCGAATTAGTACTATCCGAAGTATGGGTTCTCAACCGAATTCGGATCCCTGGACTTGGACATTTTTCCAGAAATGTTCTTCATGTTCTTGGTGATATTCATTCGGATTTTTCATAAAAATTCCCAAAACTTACTTAAATCAACATGCAACTTTATTTTATGTTATATTATCATTTTTGGGTTGATTTTATATACTTTTCCCTATCAATAACACTATAGATTCATCGAGATTACCCAAAACTCATCATTTTGTCAAGAACATATTTTTCATCATAATTCCGATTTCTTCACTATTTTGAACAATCTGATTACTAATTCTTGTTTCTGTTTCTTTTATTAACTTCAATTCATCATAATCTTTTAAATTTATACACATGCAACATCTAATTTCCACATTTTAATCTCTTGGTTTCGGTTTTTCACAAAACCGAACCAACATACTAAATTTTCGAATTTAAATGAAGTATTACCTTGAAATTTCTGTAGATTCTTGTTGATTGTTGTTGATTGTAACCTTCACTTGTCTTCAATTCTCCAATTGATTGCAAATTTGTGATAATTCTTAAGGTTTTATGAAGAAACCATACAATGTAGAGAGAGAGTAGAGAGAGAGTAACTTTTGTATTAATGATCTTAAATGATCATTATTTCAGTTTATATACTTCATTTGACTTTAACCCACTTCTATTTTTTGTATAATACATCTCTTTTATTTTACTCAATTAAATCATAAATATAATTTAAAATTATATTTCCTTAATAAATTTTCATTTTTGATTAATATTTATAACATAAATAATATAATATAATCATATTATTATCTCAAAATAATTTAGTACATGACTGATAAAAGTTAGGTTGTTACACACAGTGGTGAACAGACTTAGACAATTTTCAAGTTTTGAAACTTTTGACCCTGATGAGATGGTCCGAATTCGGATCAACAGTGAACCGAATTCGGATCAACAGTGGTCCGAATTCGGATCAACAGTGGTCCGAAATTGGTTTTGTACTTTGAAATTTTTTTGAATCTAGTCTAAGTCCGACATCCGAATTCGGGTGGTGGTCCGAATTCGGACATCCGAAACTGCATGAGTGCAGTTAATGTTCATGCAAAAATTAAACGTGAACAGTTGAAATGTTAATAAAAATGCATGAAATTACAGATCCTAATCTAAAACAACCTAAGGAACATTTTATCTAACTACTACTGAGTAAAAAGAACACATTTCAGTAACTAAAATGGGCAAAAACCGAAATGAAAAACTAATAAAAATTTGAAAATCAAACAAGTAAACTAGGAAGTTAAAGACGGAAATAAAGTGAAAAGAATGTTACCTGATAGTGCCGAGGATGAATGATGCAAGAAAATCGAAGAAAAATGAAACTTGAAAAGCTTGGAAGGATGATAATGGTGGTTTGGGGCGGTGGAGTCGACGGGAGCAAGGTGAGGAAGAAGGAGAAATAATATCTTGTGGATGAAGAAAGTGAAGATGTTGACTGTTGACCACCCTATTTAAATCCGCGCGGGTCGTGGGCCGGGTCAGATGGATCCGCGCCCAAAAAAGGGAAGATGGGCCGGCGGGTTGGTCACACAACACAACAACAAAAAATTGTTTTGGGCTTTTAAGGAAATTAATCAAAACACAATTAAAAAGAAATTTTGGTCCAATACAGAAAAATATTTTTGGTATTTTCTTTGATTTTGAAATTAAATTAAAATAAAATGAAATGAAGTAACCTAAAATCTTTTTGGCTTTTTGATAAATTTGAAAGTTAAAATCTTTTTGTGATTTTCTGACCTATTAAATTAAAACTTAAAATTAAATTAAAATTAAGACTAACCTAAAATTAAAAAAAAAATCTTAACTATAAAAGAAATAAAAAGAAACACAGAATTATAAAATTTAAAAATCCTAACTCTACTCCCCCTCAAATAAATACCGGTTCTTTTTCCTTTTCCTTTTCAGATTTAGATCACGACAACCCTTTTTAACCTTTCAAGTACAGACAAACCTGGATATTGTTTGCATCCCACTCCGTGATGAATAATTCACACAGCAATTTATCAGGATCATTAATTATTAAAAATATACGCAGATAAGAAAATATTGAGTTTCAATCTTGTGACATAATCCTTAAATTTAAATAACATATATTTTCTAAAATAAAGGAATCTCAATCATGATAGATTGAAATAGAATTATTTAAGACAATATCTGATATTTAATTGGAAGGTGGATTCAACATGCCGATATGAGATACTAAAAACTGAAAACGAGGTTCGTCTAAAGCTTTAGTAAATATATCCGCAAAGTTGGTATTCCGTGCCAACAAAATACAACTCAATGGTTCCCTTTTCCACGTGATCTTTAATAAAATGATACCTGATATCTATGTGTTTTGTTCGAGAGTGCTGCACGGGATTGCAAGAGATGGCAATTGCACTTCGAGAATCACAGTAAATAGGGATATTGGTGAGTGAGAACCCATAATCGCGTAATTGTGTTCTCATCCACAGCACTTGAGAGCAACAGCTTGCAGCTGCTACATACTCAGCCTCAGCTGTAGATGTGGAAACACAATTCTGCTTTTTGGAAGACCAACTCACCGGTCTATCGCCTAAAAACTGTATTCCTCCCGATGTGCTTTTTCTGTCCACTCTACAACCTGCAAAATCAGCATCTGAAAACGCGGTAAGATCGAAATCGGTTCCCTTTGGATACCATAGACCAAGTTCGGGTGTACCCTTAAGATAACGAAAAATGCGTTTTACCGCAGTTAGGTGTGATTCTTTTGGGTCGGCCTGAAATCTAGCACAAAGACATGTTGAAAACACTATATCCGGCCTACTGGCAGTCAAGTATAGTAAGGATCCTATCATCCCTCTGTAAGTTGTATTATCGACACTTTTCCCGGAAGGATCGGTGTCTAACTTACAGTTGGAGGCCATGGGAGTTGCGATACTCGTGCAAGAGTCTAACTTATAATTCTTGAGAATGTCAAGAGTATATTTCGACTGGTTCACAAAAATCCCATCCTCAAGTTGTTTGACTTGTAATCCGAGGAAAAAGTTCATTTCCCCCATCATACTCATCTCAAACCGGGACTCCATTAGGGCTGAAAAATCCTTACAAAAATTACTGTCAGTAGATCCAAATATAATATCGTCAACATAAATTTGTACTAGCATTATATGTGGGCCTTCCCTTTTAGTGAATAGAGTTGTGTCCACCACACCTTTATAGAAACCGGCAGAAATAAGGAAATTCGAAAGACTATCATACCATGCTCGAGGTGCTTGTTTTAAACCATAGAGGGCCTTATCTAGCACATAAACATGGTCAGGTTTATGTGCATCAACAAAGCCTTGTGGTTGTTCAACATACACTTCCTCGTTAAGTTCACCGTTTAGAAAGGCAGTCTTGACGTCCATTTGGTACACTTTGAAGTCTTTGTGTGCCGCGTACGCCAAGAAGATTCTGATTGCTTCGATCCGTGCAAATGGAGCGAAGGTCTCGTCATAATCTATCCCTTCTTGTTGTCGGTAGCCTTTGCCAACAAGTCTTGCTTTGTTCCTTATCACAATGCCGTTCTCATCTCGTTTGTTCTAAAGATCCACTTCGTTCCGATGACTGTACGGTCTTTTGGCTTGGGAACTAACCGCCATACTCTTAGCTGTTCAAACTGGTTGAGTTCCTCTTGCATTGCAACTTTCCAATCCGGATCTGTCAAGGCTTCATCCACACGAGCGGGCTCTATCATAGTCAAGAATGATGCGTAGAGACATTAGTTAGCAGATGCCCTACGAGTTTGGACTCCTGTTGATACGTCACCAATGATTTGCTCTGTTGGGTGACTGCGGGTCCATTTGATCTCGTGTGGAAGGGGTGCTCGGGATGGAACCTCTTGGTTAATATGGGGATGGATGAGGATTCATGGTCAATGGTTTCAAATGAAGGTACCACAGGTTCTAGTTCAATTTCCGAGTGTTCAGGTGAAGGAAGAATCGTTGGTATTATATGTGAGGGTATTACAGGAGTAGATTCAACTGCGGATGTGTCGGTGGATGATGTGGATGGATGAGGATATGTTGATGAAGATGGAGCGGAGAAACTTTGCGGCGCAGTTGAACTGGAAGGATTACCTACATTATTGACAACATTAGACACACTAGCGTTAGGACCGAAAAATTCAACATAAAAAGGATCAAATAAATTAACCAAATCAGAAGAAGAAAAAGAAATGGGGTTATTCGAAGAGTCTCCAGGCATTTGAGTAATGCGTGGTCCTGATTGATCAACTTCGGGTGCCAGTTCAGCCAACTCATCAAATGTGACGTGCACACTTTCATTGACTGTTCTGGTTCGGGTATTGAATGCGTGATACGCCTTCGAGTTGGATGAGTATCCAATGAAGATCGCTTCATCCGCCTTTTCGTTAAATTTCCCGAGGTTGTCTTTGTCATTCAGCACATAACACCTGCAACCAAATACACGTAAGTACTTGATAAATGGTACTTTATTTAAAAAGAGTTGGTAAGGAGTTTTGTTAAAGCGCTTATGGATGATGGAGCGATTCTGTGTATAGCATGCTGTTGATACGGCTTCGGCCCACAAGAACGGAGGTAGCTTTGAATATGTGAGCATTGTACGAGCGGCTTCTACTAGCGTACGGTTACGCCTTTCCACGATCCCATTTTGTTGAGGTGTTCGAGCAGCAGAGTATTGATGCTGAATCCCTTTGGATCGAAGGAAGCCCTCCACTACTGAGTTCTTAAACTCTGTGCCGTTATCTGATCTGATTGATTGTACTGACAGCTGCTGTTGGGTCTCGACACTCTTGATAAAATCAATGATTTCTTGAGCTGTCTCGTCCTTGGAACGCAAGAACCTGACCCAGGTATATCGAGAATAATCATCAACGATAACCAACACATATCGTTTTCCATTTATGCTTTGAGTTCTCATCGGTCCGCATAAATCCATATGAAGTAACTCCAAAACTCTTTTTGTTGATGGTTCGGGCTTTGGTTTGTGAGATGATCGTTTCATTTTTCCTTTCTCACATGCTCCACACAGATGGTCCTTTTCGTAGCGCAACTCAGGAAGTCCTTTGACCAATTGCTTCGCCGCCAGCTTGTTGATATTATCAAAATTCAAATGGGATAATCTTCGATGCCACAACCAAGAGTCTTTTGAAGAGGCTTTTGATAGTAGGCAAATGTTATCCTTTACTACAAGCTTAGCTACGTCAATGGTGTAAAGGTTAGATTTTCGGGAACCAGTTAAGATTTCTTTTCCATCCATGTTCTTAACACTGCAGTTCTTAGCCCTAAACGTTACTTCTAGTCCTTTGTCGCAGAGCTGTCCTATGCTAAAAAGATTATGAGATAACCCCTCAACATAGTCAACGTCCTTGATGACCAGATTATTTAGAACTAAGTCCCCGTATCCTTTTATGTGAGCCTGATGGTTGTTCCCGAATTTCACAGTTCTGCAATACTGTTCAACAACGTTGGACAGCAATTCTCTTCTTCCTGTCATGTGCTTGGAGCAACCCGAATCCATATACCAAATGGACTTAGTCTGAAAAACACATAAATTCATATAATGAAAAACTATATGCATTCAAACACATCCATTTTTAATTCACAATCAAACCGTGTTCTGAACCGAGATGTTCAGAAAACAGGATGAGTTAAGACCGGGTCCTGGGCTGTGTGCACAGAAGCCAAACGTGTCGGTTTAAGCACAACCGACAAGCAAAAGAACGGGTCCTAGTCTAAGGTAACTAGAAGCCATTTCTTCGAAGCACGGGTCTTGATCAGAAGTAACCAAGAACCATCTGCATTAAGATCACACAACCTTGGGTACCCACCTCAATATGGGTCCCTTTTTGTTAGGATTTCCAGATTTATATGTCACGTGTACAGTTTTAGAATCCCAACTAGCATTTGTGTGTGGTCCGAATGCACAACCCTTTGGAATCCATTGAAGATTGGATTTATTTGGTTTTGGAACCTTAGGCGCTGAAATTGCCTTCGTTTTTTGTCTTTTTGAGACCTTTTTGACCGTTGCTTTGGTTTTGGGCCTTGGCAACGGACACATCTCAACTTTGTTTGTGGCCGATGATGCACTATTTTTGTTTTCTTTTTCCGAATACGTTTAACAGGATAAGGCACAAAAGCATTCATTTCAGGAACCTGTCGTCTATATTTAGTTGGACATAGATTAAACAAATCCTTGAAAGAGTACTTTAACGGAATAGTAGAATTCGGTACATCATTACAGACATTGTCACACACATTGTTACACACATTGTTACACAAATTGTCTTTAGAGATTACAGACATCCCATCTCTAGTAACAAATTCACTTGGCATTAAAGCCTTCTTCACAAAAAAACTTGTAAAATCCTGCATGGTGGTTCTTGGGACTCTCCTTATATGATCTGTAGGAACAAAATGATTAGAGTCAGTAAGCATGGAAGATTTAGACTTGACAGACTTTTCTTTTTGGTGGTGAGTGGGTTTCTTAAAAGACTTGGATTTCATCTGAGTCTTTTTAGGAACCTCATTTTTGAAAACTTTTGAGCACTCACCTTTGACAATGATAGAAGAAGATTCAGCTTTAGCCTTACCTTTATCTGATGACATACACAGAATTTTTATGGAATGAGAAAGTGTTTGTTGTTTTGAAAGATCTTTCAATTGTTGTGAAACTGTTTCAAAATTTTCTCTGTAGACAGTGACTTCCACAGTTTGTTGAAAAGATTGATTTACCAATTCTTCTTCTCTCTAAAGAAGAGCATCTTGAAGATCAAGTGCTTTCTCTTGAGACGACTTTAATTCCTTTTCTAAAACAATGATTTGATGTTGAAGAACTTTTGCAGGAATATAAAGTTGAGAAGTTGATTTTACGGTTTCAGTTTTCAATTCAGTTTCTGAGTAAGTTGACGAGAGATCTTCCTCTAAAGTGGGTACTCTAGAAGAATAACTCTCGTTAAGATCTTCATAATGAAAAGAAATTTCTTTATCTTTATGCGCAACACGTTTCTCATTTTCTTGGTTTAAAACTTCTTTTGATGACTCAAAAAAGAAAGATTTAATACCGGCTCCCATGTAATTCATGTCATAAAATACAGGTAAAACATTTTGTGCCTTTTCCAAATATTTAGGATTTTTAAAACCAATTCCTTGTTTAGAATGGTAAAACCTAGTTTCTTTGGGCTGATTTAAATGGATAGTTTGTTCTGTTTGACCCCTTTTCAAAAATGCATCGTCAAGGGTCTTTATTCTCGCGTACAAACTTATCCTTTCTTCTTCAATCATTTTGTATTTTTCTAAACTGTCTATATTTTCCATATTTACCACATCTAATTGTTTTGTAAGAACAGAAATTTCTTCTTTTAAAGAGAGTTTTTCTTTTGACAGCGTTTCCATGCAAGATTCAAGGTATATATTCCTATCCTGAACATCTACTTTTTCTATCAACATCTGTTTTATAACATTATGATTAGTTAACCATTTTGAATGATATAATTCAGATGATTCTTTCAGAATATGAGCTTGATGTTCAGCCTGTACACATCTTGCAGTTTCAGCATTTAGTCTATCTTGTAGATTAAGTATTTATGTGTGCAGTGTACATTCATTATCTACAAATAATTTATTTACATGTGCAGGAATGTAACAGGAATATACCTCACTGGACTTGGAACCAGATGTGGAGCATTCGGGATCGTCGGTTGTAGCCATCAGACATGCTGGTGGATGTTTCATTTTCTCCCCCTCAGCAGCAATGTCTGAATTGTCAGCAGTGAAATCAGCACATATCTCTAACCCCAGACGATCAACCATGTAGCAATTCTTGCCCTTGTCATCATCGTCTTCAGAATCTTCAGCATCCCAGTAGTCCTCCTGGGCGTCGAGGGCTAACGCATCCGCTTTCTTCTTGGCAGCCTCGAGCTTTCTCTCGTAGTAAGCAACGTCTCTTTCGAAATTATTCTTGCATTCCCTAGCAAAGTGGCCCAGTTTGCCACATTTGTAGCAGAGACGTTCATCAGTGGCCTTCGGCTCATCTGCTCTTGCCTTTTCCTCCCTTCTTTCCGCCGGCCTCTTGTCGGCCCGGCGGTGCTCGCGGCTGTCATCACGCCTCCGGTCCCTGCGGTCATCCCGACGATCATCCCTTCGATCGTCCCGCCTGTCATCCTTGCGATCATCGCGCCTATCGTCTCGCCTTTCATAACGGCGATCATCGCGATAGTCGCGTCTATCATCATACCGGCGATCATCCCTGTCATCCCTTCGGTAGTCATCTCTGCGATAGTCATCGCGGCGGTCATCCCTCCTATCATCTGAGTACCTCCGTGGACCGGTGTCATAACGGAGTTGGTTGTTGGTCTTGTTGGAGAACCGTCGCTGTTGGAGACGGTTGGTCCACAAGGCTATCTGTTCTTGGATCGAAGCTTCCTCCTCATCATAGACCTCACGCGGAGGAGAAGCATACCTGTACTGAGACGATGAAGAACCAGGAGCAAAAGATGGTGTCGGAATCTGCGTGTTGGTGATCAAGGCTAGCGAATCATTCGGTTTCAACCCTGTGTTGGCTGATAGCAGTAGAGAGGCCAATTGATTTGCCATCAGCTTCTGTTGATCCACATCCCCTTGATATTTCTTAAGCTCCTTAAAGACAACATTTATTGATACCTAAGGAATGTTCAGGACTCTTTTCGTTGCCCGACATGCAAGCTGCCACTCGGGGGCTAAGGCGGCAAAGAATTGGATGTTGATATCATCCCTATCCTTCTTGATGTGCAGTTTATTCAATTCGTTAAGGACTGCACAGAACCTGGTGAATGTGGCTTGCAGAGATTCCCCGTCTTTGGCGCGGAATTCCGAAAACTTTGCCTTCGCCTCCTCGATTTTGGCACGATCATCAAGATCTGCCCCCATCATTTGGATTTCCAGCTCGTCCCACATTTCTTTTGCAGACATTTTACTGTCTACACCGACCAAAATATCAGTAGGGAGGGCTTGATAAATCAGATATTCCGCCCTCTTATCAGCGTGCTGGCGGTCCCTCTCGGCGTCATTTGCCGGCTCTCTTTCAACCTTTGAGGCTTGGACAGGGGGGTCAGCCTCAGGTCTGGCAGCTATCTCTCGATAGTAGATGACGGGTCCTTCGGATATAGATTGAAGCATCAGGTTCCCGAGAGGTTGCATTCCAACGAACTTAAGGAACCGGGATTTCCATTGTTCGTACTCATCGGGATAGAGAACTGGTGGTCTGTTCTCAGATCTGAGTACTAGAGCTTGGCGAGACATTATGATTATGGGTGTTGATTAAGAATATGAAGATCTTAGAGGTGGAAACTGAACACGGATGGGTTGGACTGAAAACAGAGAGTTCTGAATTCGGATGGTTGAAGTCGGATGAACAGTGTTTCGGATGAGGGAACCGAATTCGGATGGGTGAATTCGGATGGTTTGATTTCGGATGGTGAACAGTAATTCGGATGGCTATGGTTCGGATGAGGTTCAAGTTCGGAAGATGTCCTAATTCGGATGAACAGTACTACGGGTGGGGACCAAGTTCGGTTGACCTAATTTCGGATGGACCTAATGGACCGAATTCGGATGAACAGTGGAAGGACCGAATTCTTGTGGACCGAAATTGGAACAGTGGATAGAACGAATTCGGATGGTCCGAAATGGGTGAGGTCCGAAATTGGAAAATTTTAAGAACAAGTCCCAACAGTGAAAGATGGAAAGCCTGATCTGAACTTCGGATGGTCCGAAGTTCGGATGGGACCGAAGTGTTGTCCGAAATAGGCTTATGGTGGTCCGAGATTCACCTAAGGAAGGTCCGAATTGGACCGAAATGAGGTCCGAATTAGGATGAGTGGAGGTCCGAAAATGGTGCCTAGTTGGTCCGAAATGCTACAGTAGTAATCCGAAATACATCAGGTTTTTACGATTTTCTAAGGCAAAATGAGCAGAATTCGATTTTTAACAGTTTTAAAGCCTAAAAAACAGTTCTAAATGATTTATAAACTATTTTAAACACTTTTGGTGATTTAAAACAACCTAAAAAACACTTAAAAATAGCATGAACACGTGAAAAACCCACTTAAACAACCCATATTTTCAAACTTAATAATGGTCGATTCTTGATGATTTTAACAAAGATATGGAACTAAATGAGTTTAAAATCAGTAGAGAATGATAATGTGATGTTTATATGACCATTATAACATAAGAAACACGAAACAACAAAGGAACTGAAGATCTAACCGGTTGTTATGGAAGAATACGAAGAACACTCAAGAAACCCAGCAGAATCCGAAAAAATCAGTTTAAATCCACCCCTCTGAGCTCTGATACCAATTGTAATGAAGTATTCCCGTATATTTTCAGCACCTTAATGATATTCTTATCATATACATGAAGAAACAAGCTCAATAAATGTATTATGATGAAGAAGAGACAATATGAATGTTGAGAGAACAATAAACAGTGGCGGCTGAATATGATATTCAAATGGTCAACCGTGTACAATGAAAAGTAACCCTAGGAGCCTTTTGTAGGCTCCTTTAATTAACTTACATCACATGACACTTTTGGCCCCTACACTTTGCATAACCATAAATTACATAGAAATAAAATACAAGACAAATTACAAAGACAATAAATATTACAAAACAACTCCTAAGATCGAAATAAATAAATCTAACAGAAATGTATTGTGTTGATATCATTGGTTTGTGCCCTCTATTTGAAAGAATGTTTCTTTCTTTCAAAGGAATTGAATCTGTTCATAAATTTTAATGTGAACTGTGAAGTGTTTTTTTGCTACGGTGTATGGATAGGATGTGCATATAACATTTGCATGATTCTATTTTTACATACTTGTGTGTGAAATTATTTGCTATGAATCATTGATGGGGATAGTTAGTGTTGTCTATGGTTGAATACTGATTTAGCGATGGATGTATGTGCTGGTGAAGTTTGATGATAGCTGGTTAATCATTTATTCGTATTTTGATCTTTAAATTATAACTTTTGTATTTGTTGAACTACTGGTTGATTCTCTTTCCATATACATGTCTTTATGTTATGATTATATAATGTTTCTTCTTCTTATTATTATTTTTCTTTCCATTATGAACCAACGGACAGTGTAATTATATAAATATATTGTTGTTAGAGTAAAGAGAAAAAAAATGACATCATCATCTCAATCTTTGAAATGAAATCAACTTTTAATATCATCCGTTTAAAGTATTAATCATAGATTTATAAGTTCCTTAAAGTTGGGGTTTGATTCTTATTATTGACAAAAGTATAAGTAATATTCGATGTGTGTTGTTGATGCTTGTCTTTCTATAATTTTTGATTTTCGGTTAGTTAATTTCAATGTTTGCTTAAGTAATTTTATTTTAATATTATCAGATATAACATTTAATTTTATTTAAATATTATAAGTTAGTATATCATTAAAATGTTACAAAAAGTTGTTTTTTTTTCAATTTAATAATATTTCAAACAACTAAATATTTAAATTATAACTTATTTTTTGGTAGAGCCGTGTTAGAAATTTCAACATTTTTTGATACATTCATTTCGCTTTTAATTACACGTAATGTAGAGTTGCAGAGGATTTTCAAATCAACTATTTGTTTCTCTTGGTTTTTATTTCATATACTTTTATAATGTACGTGAGATAGTAATCAATTTCTCAAGTGGAACGATGCAAAAATGTCGTTCATGACCAGTGGCGGACCCAGGATCTGGGGTTGCTGGTTGCACAAATCTAAGTCATCCTACTGGTTCGATAATTTAAGTAACTAAATTGAATGGTTAAACCGAAAAAATCATAAAAGTTCAGATGGTTTTTTCGATAATAACTCATTAGTAAATGAAGGGTGTTCTATGGTAAGGAAGCATGGAATGATTTCCCAGGTATGAATAGTACTTTTTTTCATTTAAAACGACATCAAAAAAGCAATGAAACGACATCATGGACTTTGATAAATGTATATAGTAGGAATTAATGTATTTATGGTTTTTGATTATTAGTGTTTCATGTTTAAGGTTGATACATGAGATGGATGCAGTTGTTTGTATTTTGTGACTCTATTAGATCGAAGAAAATGCATTGAACATGTTATTTGTATATTGCTTTTATATTCTAAGGACACGTGTGCAGTGTCATGGTGCATAACAACCATGCTTGTAGTTTACAATCCAAATGACAGTACTGTTCCCCAACATATTATGTGAACATGCTCATGCCATAAGAATGGTCAACATTGCATGTAAGAATGTATATGGTAAATTTGGTTGGGTTGAACATTGCACTTGGAGACAGTAATTTTGGTTGCTTTAAAAAATTAATATCTCATGAACTCCACTATAATATATTATCTGGATATCAATTTGCAGATCAGATAATGGAACCATGCCTGGTTACATAAAGATGGTCAACCTTCAAATGTATATATTTTTCTCCGGTCCAACTCTTCAAAGGTATATATTTTTCTCCCTATTTTTAAATTTGTAACATAAAACTTAAATTGTTTGATGTTAGATGTTAATTTCAGATTTGCTACTCATATAGTCATGAAAGTTTGAAATGTCATATAGTCATGAAATGTTAATTTCTATTTCAGATTTGTATTTCAAATTCCCAAATTTGTAATTGGTTCTTGTTAGTAGGTGAGTTTTTTAAATGAAGCGAGGTACAAACGAGTATTGTTGTCAAAACCCAAAGCTGCAAGAAAAATTTTGATTTTGCTTTCATCTCCTCTTGTTGTTGTTCTTGCTGCTCAAATACATGTGTGTGTTCACCCTATTAAAAACAGGAATGTGATCAGCAGGAGGTAGGAGGTAGTGACTGGACATGGCAAAACATAAATTCTTTGGTTATTCAACAAGCCTTCATGAGTGGGTGTACTATGCTTTAAATTATGTGCATCTTTAAGTCACAAAATTAGCAGCAAGCATACATATATTTGTGTAATTCTATGTCTTGTAATTCTGATCTTTTTCTTGCCTATGAATACAAATTTAAATGAAATTAATTTCGGTGTGTGCTTCAGGGTGCTTCATTTCATGGGTTTTGTAGATAATTAAAAATGATGTTTTACCTAGAGTTGGATATATTGGAGGAAAACAAACGAGGTTGTTTATATATTCGGAATTGCGTAGTTCTTATGTATGGTAAAACCTTTATGTAAGTTTGTTATCTATAGCTAAATGACTAAATGAGAGAATGGTGAAGTGAATTTTATATTTGGAATTGCATAGTTATTTTATTTTTTTTCACAATTGTTGAAACATCTCGATGAAAACACACTAACGATATGGTATATATTGTACGTGTTTTCATATGTTGCAGGTTAGTTACTTTCTTTTGACATATGTAAACTGATCGACGGAAGGAGAGTTTTGCATGATAATCGTCGGTTTCCTATGAAAGAAATTACAAGAAGAGGAATTGAATATGCATTCCCAAGATTGTAATTTACTTTTTTGTTGTATCGCTTATACAGTTGATGATCCTTATTTTGGTTGTAGACGTTTATATACTTGAAGTACCTTTTGATCGATATGTTATGAAATGATATTATTTTTGTTAAATTGGATTGTAAGTAGAAAAACTATCACGAAGCAATTAAATAAATATTTGTATTTGCATTAAATTTAAAAAAATAATGAATGTCTTTCTTTTGTCTAGAAAATATTGCATTTATGTTATTTAAAACAATAATAAAGTGTTGCAATAGATTGATAATGGTGTTGCATTTACATAACGACAACATTTGATAAGTGTTGCATTTGATAAGTAAACTGTTGCTATAAGTTGGTAACAATAAATTAAAAGTGTTGCTTTAGAGTATAAAAAGTGTTGCCATTAAAAAATGTTGCATTTATAAAATAATGGCAACACATTAAAAGGTGTTGCTTTAGAATATAAAAAGTGTTGCAATTAAAAAGTGTTGCATTTATAAAATAATGGCAACACTTTTGAAAAGTGTTGCATATCTAGTGAAAGTGTCGCTTTAGACCTAAGGCGACGTTGGCTAAGGTGGCACTACATAAAGTGTCGCATTAGACCTATAGCAACACTTTTAAGGTCTAACACAACACTTTTCCCATGTTGCTTTAGGTTCATTTTGTTGTAGTGTCAAGCAATGCCTTCTTAATCTGCACATTGCCTATTGTCACTGGAATCAATGGTGATCCATGATCTTTCAGCTTAGGAGGTAGAGAACTAGAAACTACTGCACTCAGATGTTTAGTTAGATTGATCTGCTTTGGGAGCGAGACATTTGTAACAACCTAGTTTTAACCGAACTTTTAATTTCCGTATTTGACCTAATAATGTAATTTTAATTACATTATTTGTATTGTAATTTAATTAAGTAATGAAATTATTTAATTAAATTAAATATTATAAATTATAGCAATATACTTGACACGAATTATAATTGTGGCACGCAAATAAAATATTAGAACTTGAACCGTTATGTAATTTATTTAAAAGTAATGAGAAATATATTTAATTAAAGTTAAATTATATATTATGTTAAATTATAAAGTTTAAATATTAATAGAAAGAGATAAACAAAAGTTTATTGCTCAAAAAGAGAATTTAGAAAATTTAGAAAATATATATACCTAAAATGTAATTATCTGCTCATTTCCCCAAAATAAGCAACAAGTTTCTCTGCTCTCTCTCATTCAACTTACGGTTTCCATCTTCTTCATCTTCAAACCTTCATCAAATTCATCAGAGTTGTAACAAGAAATCAAGATTTCAAGCCAATTTTATCAACAAACAAGTATCACACAACAAGTATTCTACAAGATATTAAGGTAATTTTGTTATTTAAATGGTTCTTGGTTTCCTTCGATTTCTGTGGGTTTATGAACCCAAAATCAATTTCAAATCTGCAAAATTTAAGTAAGTTATTGTTAAAAGATTTGTAATAATAAACATGCATGTAAGAATTAAGTGTATAATTGTTGTAATTGTTGTTTAAAAAGAAAACAGAATGGAAAAGAAACGGAGCAGTGTTTGTTGTGTGTGTGTTTTTCATATACCGAAACCCAAAATATGGGTTACCGAAACCATATGGTTTCGGTAAAAGCACATTACCGAAACATATATGTATGTGTTGACCTTGTATACTGAAACTAAGGGTACTGAGACTATACATATTACAGAAACCAATACCGAAACCATACCCTATGAAACTACCGAAACCCAGGTGATGAAATTGAAGAATACCGAAACCCATGAAAGGTTTCGGTATATACGGAAACCCACCCCATGAAACAAACTACCGAGACCCACATGTTATACTGAAACCATGCTGAAACTAAGAGTACCGAGACATATATGGGTTATTGAAACCATTGAAGGTTTCGGTAAAATCATGATACCGAAACATACCGAAACCATGAATGTAATATATGTATATATATATCAAAACACCTGAGATCACCACCGAAAATCATCTGCAAGATTAATACCGAAATGGTTTCGGTTCTTTTTGCTAATTTCGGTACATGGCAAAGCAGTCAACGACAATTCTTTTGCTTCTCTCAGTCGTATGTATGCATGCGTGAATGTGAGTTGAGAAATTAGAGCAGAAATAGAAATGTGTGTGTGTGTATATATATATATATATATATATATATATATATTATGTCTTGTGTGTGTAAGGATGGTTGTGCTGTATGCATATGTATGTGTGCAGTACAAATATATATATATATATATATATATATATATATATATATATATATATATATATATATATATATATATATATATATATATATATATATATATATATATATATATATATAGAGTGTGTGAGTGTGTGTGAGTATAGTAGTGTGCATATCTTAGTTGTGTGTGTAAGTAAACAAAACAGAAGCTATGTGTTTGTGCCGAAACATGTGTATACTGTGTGAGTGATATATATATATATATATATATATATATATATATATATATATATATATATATATATATAAGTAAATACACATATATCAATTATAAGCAGACGTTTTAGTATCATACAAAATGTATATAATTACATTAACTTGAAAAGGATCGAACACATATTTATGTGATCATGGGTAATTAAATGTCAAAACACAATTAAGATTTATAAAGTCTAAAATCAATAAATCTTTAGTTTAAATCTTAAAAGGAGATATTATGATATAAATATGACAAAAGTCACACATGTCTATGAAAGTGGACATAAAAGTTTATAAGTTATCAGAATCATATCAATTAAAGTGTAAAAGCTAACGTTCTTGCAAATGATAAATTCTGGACAGGTTCAGATAAATTCTGAACAAAGTAATAAATGTTTAAAGTTCTTGAAAGAGGGTCAGAGTTTGAAAAGCAAAGCCAATGTCCAGAAAGTCAAAGATAAAATCCTGAGATAACTCAGGTGGTGGATTTAATCTGCTTGATAAAGACTACAGCTCAGACCAAATTTAGTAAACTGTGAGTTATAGATATTCAGGTTTACATGCTAGATTTCCGGTTGAGACATATTGTTGATGATAGTTTATATGACATTCATACATGCTCAGCTGGATTGTGACTTGTGCACACCATGGTTCGATGATGCCCTGTGGATCATGATAGCTATTTGACTTATCATTCCGCATGACATTGTACTTACAGTTCATATCCGATATTGCTATGAGATTATTGCTATCATGACCTTGATTATCTATGCTTTCATCATTGTTTGCATCTTTGACATATTGATTCAGCTTAGTATGATTAGCTTTGACGGTCTATCGTTCTAGACCATGCTATTTCACCAGTTCTATTGAACTTGGTATAGACACTCCGATGTTCCCCAATGTTGACCGCTGGTAGCTAGCCCAGCATAAGTGGATAGCTTCCACTAAAAAGCGTGTGCGTGGCGTGGACATCATCCTATTATATGACTACTATGTCTCAAACATGAGTGGCTGTAGCGGCAGTCAAGACATATCACGCTAGACCCATGACCCGCTTGATAATGCATGTAATCTGAAAATCTGTATTCTCACTAAGCCTTGCTTATAGTTGTTATTTAACCTTTTTACAGGAAAAGACAAGGGAAAGGCACCTGCTGGACCTAGTTCTTAGGTCTTACAAGATCAAGATGAAGTTTTCATAGACCACTACTACAACACCCTTTTGGTACAACATTGAAGATGATAATTGTGGTGGTCTGGGTAGATTTGATTTGATTGTATGGTGACATGAATTAGATTAGTCTTGTACCCTTTATAAGTTTAATTTGAAAATTATAGTTCGTACTAAAATCTGTATTAAACTTATCCTAATATTTTGTAATGTAATTTTAAATTCCGCAACTTAATAACTCTATCTTAGTTATGATTGATATCGTGTTGCATGATGTGTGACCTAGACTCTGAGGTCTATCCCGTAAGGGGAGGTCTTCACAGGATGGTATCAGAGCCCATAGTTTGAGTGAATCAAGTATTACGTGAGTACTACTTGGTCTCAAACTGAAGCAATACATATGTATCAATCATTTAGGTGGTTTGAACTGAGATAGGATGTACAGACTGTTAGGATGGAAAAAAGGGTACATAGATCTAAGTCTATAAACTGATAGTTAAATGATTTTTAATTTTCAGTAAAAGATGTCAGGATCAGGTGACATTCCCAGCAACATGACCCCCCAGCAAATGTTTGAAATGATGCAACAACTATTAGCCCAACATTCTGAACAACAAAACAAGAATATGCAAGAACAGCTTCAGGCTAGAGATGAGGCCGAAGCAAAAAGACGTGCCGATAAGAAAAACAAGCGAAAAGATAAACAAGTCTGAAATGATGAGTCTGATTCAGATAACTCAAACCCCAATGTCCAAATTGAACAGCCGAAAGGTTGTAAGTTCAAAGATTTTAAAGCAAGTGGTGCCCTTAACTTTGAGGGTACAGTCAACCCAATCCAGGCGATCGATTGGATAATCCACACTGAAGAAATCTTCAGAATTTCCGATTGCCTAGAGTCAAAGAAAGTGAGTTACGCATCTGCTTTATTCGTCGGCGCTGCCCGTGCTTGGTGGAAGACTCAGAGGAGCATTTATGGAGAGGAGGTCATCCAGACTTTAGAATGGGATCAGTTTCTTGAAATGTTTAACGCCAAGTATTGTCCTGTTGATCAACAAGACAAAATGGAGGACCAACTGATGCAGCTAACTCAAGGAACCAAGTCAGTAGATGAGTACGAGCATGAATTCTCACGACTTTGTGGCTATTCTTCATATCAAGTAGCCACCGAGGAATGGAAAATGAATAGATTTCATGGAGGTCTTAACCCGAGGTACAGACACCCGATGAGCGCAATGAAGTATAAAAGAGATCTGGAAATGGTTGAAGCAGCAAGGCAGAAAGAGAGGGGATATTTAGAGTATGGTGATCAACTCTACGCACCACAAGCAAACCCAACCTGTCCCTCTCCCCCAAAGAAACAAAGATTCGGAAAGTTCTTCAAGCCCAACAAATCTCAGTCTCTGCAACCCTAGAAATCTCAACAATATAGCTCGCCTCAGAAAGCTCAAGCCTACTCACTTACGAATGAACCACGATTCTGCAAAAGATGCAGGAAATCTCATATGGGAATGTGCAACCCGGATGACGTTACTTGCTATGTGTGTAGCAAGATCGGGCACAACAGTGAAGAATGTCCTCAGCGGGGTCTTGGATGTGCGAAGTGTGGGAAGCGTGGACACTTTATGTATCAGTGTCATAGTGGACGCCGAGGTCAATCGCAATCATCAGCTGGTGGTTCAACAATGAAGAGTTCGGCTGCAACTCCAACTGCAAGGACCTGAGCATTTCAAATTACAGCCGAGGAAGCAAAGAAAACCCCTGATGTAGTTACGGGTATGTTTCTACTTAACTCTATCCCTGCTCGTGTATTATTCGATTCCGGTGCTAGTCATTCCTTTATATCAGCTACTTTTGCTCGAAGACTGTCTAAATCTCCATCGAAGCTTCTCGTTATACTTGATATAGTGACAGCCAGTAACAATTATGTTATGGCTGATTCTGTTTACCGAAATTGCAAATTACTTGTCAACAATATCGTGTTCAACCTTGATCTCATTCCGATTCCGTTGAAAGAGTTTGATGTCATTATCGGCATGGACTGGTTAACGAACAATGAAGCTACAATCGTCTGCAACCGCCGAATCATCAGGATCTATTCTTCAGATGGCCGAGTGTTAGATATAAAAGGTGACAAGCGAAAAGGTGCTCACTGCTTCATTTCTGTTGAGAAACCTCATAAATATCTGTCTAAGGGTCACGGATCATATGTGTGTTTTGTCTCATCTGAATCCATCTCTGAAGCCAATAAGAAATCTATATCTGATATTCCGATCGTCTGAGTTCCTAGACGTATTCCCCGATGATATTTCTGGAGTGCCACCAGAACGTTAAGTCGAATTCGGCAATGACTTAGTTCCTGGTGCGGCTCCAATATCTAAAGCTCCTTACAGACTTGCGCCTGCAGAAATGCAGGAAATGTCAAAGCAATTGCAAGATCTGTTAGAGAAAGGTTTTATCTGACCTAGTTCATCTCCATGGGGTGCGCCTGTCTTATTTGTTAAGAAGAAAAACGGGATTCTCCGTATGTGCATCGACTATCGCGAGTTGAACAAAGTCATCATCAAGAATAAATATCCTCTGCCCAGAATCGATGATTTATTTGATCAGCTACAAGGAGCAAGCTATTTCTCCAAAATTGATCTTCGTTCTGGGTATCAACAGCTGAAAGTAAGAGATGAGGATATTCCAAAGACAGCCTTCCGAACGAGATACGGTCATTACGAATTTCTCGTAATGCCATTTGGTTTAACTAATGCACCAGCGGCGTTCATGGATCTCATGAATCGCGTGTGCAGGCCGATGCTGGATAAATCAGTTATTGTATTCATTGACGATATTTTGATTTACTCCAAAACAGAGGTTGATCATTCTATTCATCTGCGGGAATTGCTAGAGTTATTGAGAAAAGAAAGGCTCTACGCAAAATTATCTAAGTGTGAATTCTGGCTCAGACAGGTAAAACATTATATTGCCTCGAGCTATTTCCTAAGCGTTATTGGTTTGAATAAAAACTTGAAATTCTACTTTGTTACTTTTATAGATTCAGTTCCTTGGCCATGTCATATCTGGCGAAGGTATTTCAGTTGCTGGGTTGTCATGGATTGTTTAACGAAGTCATCGCACTTTATACAGATGAAAGAGACTTATTCTCTTGATAGATTGGCACAAATGTACATCACCAAAGTCATTTCTCGTCACGGTGTGCCAAAGTCTATAGTCTCTGATCGTGATAGTCATTTTCACTTCGAGATTCTAGAAAGCGCTGCATGAGGGGATGGGTACTCGAATTTCCATGAGTACAACTTATCATCCTAATGCAGATGGCCAAAGTGAACGTACTATCCTAAATCTTGAATATATGCTCCGTGCCTGCATTCTTGATTTGGGTGGTAACTGGGATGACCATCTGCCTTTGGTTGAATTCTCATAAAACAGCAGTTATCATTCGACGATCAAGATGGCTCCTTTTGAAGCTTTATATGGAAGAAAGTGCAGAATTCCCACTTGTTGGCGCGAAACAAGTGAATCACCATTAGCGGGTCCTGCCCTTCTACAGTTAACTCATGAGAAGATTCAACTGGTTAGAAGGAGCATTCTTGAAGCTTAGAGCAGGCAGAAGTCATATTACGACAATCGTCATCGATCTATCAGTTTTGCGGTTAATGATTGGGTGACGCTGAAAGTATCTCCAATGAAGAATGTGGTGCGATTCATAAAGAGAGATAAGCTTGCTACAAGATTCATTGCTCCGTTCAAGATAATTGAAAAGATAGGGAACCAATCCTATCGTCTTGAATTTCCAACAGACTTAGCGGGAATACATCCTGTATTCCATGTTAGTCATCTGCGAAAGAGCTTGGCTGATGAAAGAGAGGTTCAAATACCACATGTTAATCTGCAAATTGATGATAAGATTCGCGTGGTTGAACTGCAGATGGTGCTCGTTCAGTGGAAACTCAAAAAAGGTTCGCATCAGTATTGGGAATCTAAAGATGTCATGAAAGCTACATATCCAAGTCTGTTCGGACATAGCTAACTTCGAGGATGAAGTTTGTGCGTGGTGGAGTCCATTCTATAACAACCGAGTCTTTAACCGAACGTTTAATTTCTGATTTTGAGCTAATAATGTAATTTAATTACATTATTTGTATTGTAATTTAATTAAGTAATGAAATTATATAACTAAGTTAAATTATGTTAGTGATGATAAAAATGAAGATGAAATCTTTATTTAAAGTAAATCAGATGTTGAGGGACCAAAAGTGCCAAAAACCGAAAGTTGGGAAATAAAAGACACCAAGTCTTTCTTTTTTCTCATTTCATCACCTCTCATCACTCATACTCTCTCTCAATCTCTCTACAAATCTGCTGGAAATCGAAAATCAGAAGAAAGAAATTCGTTGGATTAACTGATTTTTATCAAGAAACAAGTGGGTTTTAAGGTAAGCAACCAAAACTTTGAGTTTAAAGTTTATTTAAGAGTTAAAAATGCATAAATTTGAAATTATAAATTTGTGAAATTAATGTGGCAAGTTTGAAATATCAGTTAGAAATCATATATTGAAACCTTTAGAGGTTACATAAACAAAAATCATAGGTTAAATCGTCCAAAATGAGTAAAAATCTGAGTTTTTCATAAAGTTTGTGTTCTTGAGTTTTTCACCCTATTTTTGACAAACTAGACGATTTAATGTGTTAAAGATGGGGAATATAGTGTAGAAACACCCCAATAATGATAATATAACAAAAGATTTAATTGCATGTTAATAGAAATGTGTTTGGTGAATTTTTGGTAAAAACCCGTAATGAGTCGACCCGCAACATTAAGAACAAATTTGGGAAAAAATTTCTAAGCGTTGGATTCGAATTCGGATGGCACCATCTCGGATCCCAATCTCGGATGGGTGTTGATCCAAACTCGGATGATCCGAGTTCTGATGATCAAAATTCGGATGCCTAATATCGGATGGCCCAATTCGGAGGGCCCATTTTGGATGTTTTTTAAAATAATATATATAATGTGATGCCCATACACACACATGTAATTAAAGTATAGAGTTTATCAGTTATCAGAATCAGATCAAATAAAATTTAAAGCAAAAAGTTAACGTTTTTGCTATGATAAATTCTGGACAGGGTCAGATAATTTTTGAACAAAGTAATAAAGTATAAAACATAAAGTATTGAAAGTCGGTCAAAGATTCTAAAGCAAAGCTAAAGTCCAGAAAGACAATGATTAAACATTAAATCGTGAGATAACCCAGGTGGTGGAGAAATCTGCTAGATAAGATAACAGTTCAGCATTAACCAGGACAAGTGAGTTATAGATATTCAGTTTTACATGTTTGATTCTGGTTCAGACATATTGTTGATGATATTTTAACTTGGCATTCATTTATGCTCAGTTGGATTGTGACTTGTGCTCGCCATGGTTAGGTGACGCCCTGTGGATCACGATGAGTATTTGACTTATCATTTTGCATACATTGTACTTACAGTTCAATTCAGATATTGTTATAATTTGATATTGCTATCATGACCTTGATTATTTATGCTTCCGTCATTGCTAGTATCTTTGACGTATTAATTCAGCTTAGCATTATTATCCTTGTCGGTCTATTGTTCTAGACCTAGCTATGTCACAAGTTCTTTCGAACTTGGTATTGTTTACTCTGATGCTCCTCCCACGATGTTTACTGGTAGCTAGCCCAGTATTGAGTGGATAGCTTCCACTAAAAGCGTGAGCGTGGCCCTGACATCATCCAATTCTGATTTACTATGTCTCAATCATGAGTGGCTGTAGCGGCAATCAAGATATATCACGCTAGATACCCATGATCCGCTTGTTGAATTGCATGTAATATGATAATCTATATTCTCACTAAGCATTGCTTATAGTTGTTGTTCAACCTTTTTACAGGAAAAGATAAAGGGAAAGCACCTGCCGGACTTAGTTCTTAGGTCTCCCAAGATCAAGAGAAGTTTTCATAGACCACTACTCAAATGACCTTTTGGTACAGCTTTGAAGATGATAAATTGTGCTGGTCTGGGTAGATTTGTTTTGATTTCATGATGACATGTATTAGATTAGTCTTGTACCCTTTATAAGTTTAATTTGAAAACCGTAACTCGTACTAAAATTTGTATTAAACTTATCCTAATGTTTGTACTGTAATTTGAAATTCCGCAACATAATTATGCTATCTTAGTTATGATTGATATCGTATTGCAAATTGTGGGACCTAGACGTTGAGGACTGCCCTATAAGGGTTGGTCTTCGCACAAGTTAAATGTAACTTGGAACCTTCGTATAGGATAAAATAGGCGTCAAAGCACCAGATAATTGGGACTCCAACACGCCTAGAGCAAATCCTTGACCCGTTAGTTATAAGAACTTAGAATCAAAAGAATACGAGAACGCCACAAGAATATGCTCACAATCTTGATAAGTTCTTGAACTATGAACTCTCCAACAAAGAACAAAGATCACAAAGATGAGTAAAACTCAAAAGAAAGGTATATATTTCTCAAGTGAATTGATTTGGAAGTACATAGGCTTGAAATACCAACTCAGAAGACACTTAATAAATTCAATGGATTAAAAAGGGACTTTAATCCATGAATCTAGACAATTTGTAATCATTTGGTAGATAATTCTAGAAGTTTTAATCAAAAAAACGGATTAGGCATATCTAGTCTTTATTGGACTCAAATAAACTTCTAATAGACTTCAAAATACATCCACTCTACCACTTGGGCTTAGTACTAGCCCAAAGTATTTCAAAGACTCAAAAAAATCAACTTTTGGGCTTTATGCTTCCTTTTTAGGATCCAATGTTTCAAGCCTGGTAACACGCTTCATCACTTGCGGTTGAGCATCGTCTTTGCATTCAGACTCTCGGATATCAACAACTAAGCTCGTAAAAACTTCTTTGATCTTCGTTGCTCGTCCTCTTGTCATTGGGCCTTCACGTATTTCAATGATATCTTTGGAATGGTTTGAGGATCCTCCATCAAAACACCTGCATCCAAAGACATAGAAAAATTTAACATTAGGAATTCGTTTATTTATCAATTAGTACGGTGTCTTTCCAAAGTGTTTATTTACAATCGACCTATTTTGGGTAAGGCAAGCAGTGGCTACAACTTCAGCCCTGAGGAATAACGGCAAATTTGAGTAGGCTAGCATCGTTCATGCAGATTCAACAAGAGTGTGATTTCGATGTTCAACTACCCCATTCTGTTGAGGGGTATGAGCAGCAAAGAATTGATGAGTTTTTCCTAATGAATTAAGAAAAGTTTCCAATGACATGTTCTTAAACTCAGTACCATTATTAGATCTATTGGTCTAAATCGTCAGTTACAGCCTTACTTGAATTCTGCGCAAGAAGTCAATCATTATTTCTGTAGCTTCAGATTAGGATCTCAGGAAGAAAACCCAGGTGTATCTCGAGTAATCATCGACGATTACTAGAACATACTTTTTCCCATTAATACTTTATACTCTCATCGGCCCACATAGATCCATGTGCAGCAGCTCCAATGGTTTTGTTGAAGAGTGTTAAACCTTCGATTTGTGTGAAGCTCTCACCATCTTTCCTTTCCACATGCCACACACAACTGCTTCTTCTGATATTTGAGAGTTGGTAGGCCTTTGACAAAACCTTCTTTGGCAAAATTATTCAGATATTTGAAGTTCAGATGAGAAAGACAACGGCGCCACAACCAAGATTCTTTTGTAGATGCCTTAGACAGTAAACAGACATCTTTTTGCATCTTTAAATTTTCCATATCGAGAGAGTACAAATTTGTATTTCTAGCTCCTTCAAGCATTTCTTTTTTCTTCCCCAGATCTAATGTTGCATCTGTTTGCATTAAAATTGACTTCTAACCCTTTGTCGCACAACTGTCCTATGCTGAAAAAATTATGACCAATACCATCTACATAGAAAACCTTTTGAATAGTGATCTTGTCATACTCCAAGTTCCCATAGCCTCCGATCAGACAGAACTTGTCATTTCCAAATCTAACCATCCCACGGAATTTATCGACAAAATTCGTGAGGGTGTGTCTCTGCCCGTTCATGTGCTTGGAGCATCTGTTGGTACACCCTGTGTGACGATAGCAGTCTAAACGATCTGCGTTATGATTTAAGTAATATTCTGAATATTAACAAGTGTTATTGATATATATGTTTAATATGTGTTTGTCGGTTATTGATTGTGTGTTTGAACTTGATGTACATATTACAAGAAGTTCAAACATAAAAGTCAAAGAGTATGTCAAGCATAAGTTAAAACATAAGTTTCATCACGTAAGTGTTTAAGTGTATAGGTTAGATTCGAATTGCATAAAAGGATACATTCGAATCTGTGATAGATTCGAATGAGTCCTTAGATTCGAATAGGCTAGATTCGAATCTGTCAGATGGACAGATTCGAATGGGCCTTAGGCCAGATTCGAGGTTGGCCCACAACAGACTCGAATCAGGGCCTATAATTAGGGATAGACTCGAATCATTAGCAGACCTTTGGCAGAATTCGTGAGGAATTAAGCAATAGGCGATCTCGAGTTTATCAGCTAGGTGAGTCCCGTTTCGGAGAGAATTAGTACGTAGGATCGTTCGTGTGTCGTTCGTTCAGCGTCTAATAGTCTCCGTGTTTCCGTTGGTTGAGAGTTGTCCGTCTGACCGTCAACGAGGATTCCGCACTCGTTAACGGGTCCGCGTCTAGATAGATCTGTCAGTGGTAGACCTTACAAGTGGTATCAGAGCCTAACGGAGTGTTCGTGGTGTTCTTCGTGTTCATCAGAAACATTCTAGGTTTCTTGACGCTAGTTGGACGGTTTTTCTCTCAAAAACGTGTTTTTGAGCTTAGCAAATTCATATTCGGGAAACACTTTGTCGTTTTTCACGTTTTTGGTCGAAATCATTATTTTTCGTTTGAAAAATAGTGATTTAATCCGTAAAACGTCAAAAAATCAAAGTGTTAGCCGTTTTTCGAGTTTGCGGCGCTCGAATCTATAGGGGTAATTAGGGTTTTACTTTATTTTCGAGTCTAACCAAAATACGCTCCTATCGAGTCAATTTCAGTCAGTTTCGAGTCTGTGGGGTTTCGAATCTATTAATACATTCGAATTGGTTCTCGAATCTATATTCTTTCGAGTTTGTTTCGAGTTTGTTATTGTTTCGAGTCTGAGCTTCGATTCTGCTGATTTTCGATTCTGTTTGTGCCTTCGATTCTAAGGGTCCTCGAGTCTAGGGGTTCTTCGAATCTGACATATCTTCGATTCTAAGGGATTGTTCGAATCTGACATTATTTCGAATCTACTTGACTTTTAAGACTTAATCGAATTTAATTTCAAAAGATTAAACATTAATTAGTTTCGAATCTATCTAGATTCGAATAAGTTAATTTAAATCAGTTTCTAATTAAATTAATTAAGTTCAAATTAAAATTCTTTCAGAAAAGATGTCGAACCTTCAGAAATTCCTTGAAATGGATCACGAAGTTGGGAAGGCCAATGCACCACCTAAGCTGATGAAAGTTGAGGATTACTACTGGTGGAAGGATAGATTCACGGATTTTGTACGATTCAACGACATGCGCATGTGGGTGTGCATTGATGAAGGGTACATTCCACCAGTATCTGAGGTTGAAGGCCGACAAAAGGTTCTGTCATACCAAATGATGAAAGAGGATGACAAGAAACTATTTGAAGCTGAAAACAAGGCTTTCTCTATTATCCGAATGGCGTTACCTCAAGATATCTTGCACACATTTCGGACTCAGAGGACGTCGAAAGAGCTTTGGGAGTCTCTTCAGAAACGGTGTGAGGGTAATCCACGGGTACGTAGAAAGCGTACAGAGCTGTTGACCCAACAGTTTGCAATTTTCAAGGCTCTTAAGGATGAACAGTTGGATGATATTATCACACGATTTTATCATCTGATAACAGAGCTTGAAAGTCATGGTATTGAGTATTCTGACACAGACAAGAACAATAAGCTTCTTGATGCCCTACCGGCCAAATGGGCTATGTACGTGGCCATGATTAAGCTGAATGAAGATAAATACTATGCTCAATCGCTGGATGACATCGTGGGAACGTTGAGGGCATATCACTTCGAAATGATAAAGGCTGAGACTGATTATGAGCAAGTCCAAAATCCGGCTATGTATTTTGGAAAAACATCAAAATCATCAGTGACAGCTGATCAGAAGAGTGCTACAGCGTTTTTCACCGGAGAAACGTCATCACCACCAGAGTCCGAAGACTCTCTAAACCGCGCGTTCTTAGGATTAGGAAGGTCGGAGGAACCGCAACCTCAAGTCAATCAGGCATCTACAAGTCAGAACTATTCAAAGATGCCAATGAGCGCAAAATCGGCGGAAGAACATCTGAATCTGCTTGCTTCGTTTGTGGCCGCATATGGAAATTGCGTTCAAGGGAAGATCAATGATCCGGCTCTTTGGGATGAAGATTACGATCAGGTCGACCCTGATGACTTAGAGGAAATGGATCTGAAATGGCAACTGGCCATGGTAACCCAGAGGGTTAAGAGATTCATAAAGAGAACTGGAAGGAATCTGCAGATGAACAACAAAGGGATAGGATTTGATAAGTCCAAAGTCAAATGCTACAACTGTCAGGGATTGGGACATTTCGCGAGGGAGTGTCAAAGACCGAAGGTAGAATCATACCAAGGACAGAGTCAGCACCAAGGACAGTACCAAAATCAGTCCCAACAGAGATATCTTCCGAGTTCTGCATCTGGTCAAGCCAATCTAGCGGGTCTGATATCCAATGTCACTTCTGACAGACAGCTAGATGGTTCTTATGACTGGAGTTCACATCCGGAGTCCAATGCTAGAGCTTTTATGGCTGAAGTTACGGAGAATGGTTGTGAAGAGGATGAGCAGACCACAAGGGACAGCAGTCCGATGTGGGTAGAGAAAGCGAATGATCAGACCGTGCTGGAGTTTGCTGCTCAGATGGCCAACGTGGAATCTGATAACTCCAAGGTTAGTCTTTCTAATTCTCTATTTCGTGATTTATGTGCTTTATGTGTTACTTCTAACGATAGGTTAAATCTAGTCTTAGACTCACATAAGACCATAGCTGCTCAAAATGAAAACTTGAAAATAGAAAATGCTAGCCTAAATGACATAAAACAAGATTTAAAAGAAAAGCTTAAGGCTGATGCTCAAGATGTAATCGTTCTAAAAGACAAACTGAGTGAGCAGTGTGTTAGGATAGAACTTATGTATGAGCACGTAGAGGCCTTGACCAAAAGTCTGAAAGACAAGGACATAGAGCTAGCCGAGACCAAGGTAAAGGTAGCAGAGGCAAATAGCAAGCTGGAAAAGTTTAGGAATTCGAGCCTAAACCTAGGAAAAGTCTTAGATGCCCAAAGACAGTCTAAGAAGCCTGTAGGTCTAGGTTTTCACGAAATTCCTCCACCTTTCAATGATAACTATGTGCCTCAGCCTCAGGAGAAAACTGACAAGTCAGTAGTTTTAGAGGACCTACCTGAACCTACACCTGAGCCTAAAGTTGAAAATACACCTAAGGTGACTGACTCAAATGTCAAGGTCAAGAAAGTGAAATTTGTGTCTTCCTCCAGTGAAACACCTGCAGGAAAACAGAAAATTTCATGGGCTGACCAGGTCGAAGAGTCAGACACAATAGATGTACCAAAGGAAGTAGACACCAGTGAGACACCTAGATCTAAGGGACCAACCAAAAAGTCCATGGATAAGATGTCTTGCTTTAGATGTCACGAGAAAGGGCACGTTGCTTCTCACTGTCCAAATAGGAAAGCTGATGTTACACCTAAGACAGTGAATCCAACACCTGTTAAGCCCTCACCAAGTGTGGCGAGCACCAGTAGTTCTCAGAGTACAGAGAAAACTGTGCAGGCCGCACCAAAACCTGTTGTGAAACAAACACCGGTAAAGGTTGGACCAAAAGAAGTGTTTAGGACAAATTCACCGAATCGTGTCATTAATCAATCTAGGTCAGCACCTCAACAAGTCTATAGGAGCACCACACCTAGCAGGTCACACACTCCAGTTAGGTCACATACTCCTATTAGACAATATGTTCCGGTAAAAGCTCAGGGATCACAGTCTGAAATGCATTATAATAAGACTTATTCTAGAGCATCACAACAAATGCCTACTCAAAGGCAAAGAGTGAATCTAAATCACTCGGCACCACAACAGAATTCAGTTCAAAGGCCCAAGTCACCTGAAAGGCGAGATGGGTATTTGAAAGAGTTCAAGTATGTGGACGAGAATGGTATTACCAAGTCAGTCATGGCTTGGGTTCCCCGTGATAACTAACCTATTTTTCTTTCATGTGCAGGAGATAACTACCGGTCCAAACAACAAGTGGTTCGTCGACAGTGGTTGCTCCAGGCATATGACGGGGGAAAGAAGTCTTCTCACAGACTTCAAGGGGGGTAATAGGGGATTTGTATCATTCGCGGGCAACAAAGGAGGAAATATCACTGGAACTGGAGAAGTCACTAATGGGACGATTACATTGGATCAAGTTTATCACGTTGATAAACTGGTTCATAATCTCATTAGTGTATCTCAAATCTGTGATAAGAAGAACTCGGTGTTATTTACTGACACTGAGGCGTTAGTGCTAAAGCCGGGATTCAAGATACCTGAAGATTGGATATTGATGCGGGCTCCAAGGAAGAATGACTTGTACATGCTCGACATGAACAAGCCAGATAATTCGATGGGTCCGATCTGCTTACTATCAAAAGCTTCGGAGACGGAATCGGTTTTGTGGCACAGACGCATGGCTCACTTGCACCTAAGGAAAATGAACTACATAACGAAGAATGGTTTGGTGCAAGGTGTGCCTCTGAAGAGCTTTCAATTTGAAGACAAGTGTCTACCGTGCATGAAGGGCAAGCAACATAAAAAGACACACAAGTCCAAGAAGCTGAATTCCATAACCTCGACATTCGATTTGTTGCATATGGACCTTTTCGGCCCAATCAACAAAAGGAGTATTGGAGGTAGTTGGTTTTGCTTAGTTATCACTGACGATTACTCACGGTTTTCTTGGGTTTTCTTTTTAGGTACGAAGGACGAGACGGCTACAAAGCTCATCGGGTTCTTAGACCAAGTGGAGAATTCCTACGGAACAAGGGTTAAAAATATACGTAGTGATAATGGGACTGAATTTAAAAACTCTGTAATTGGTGTATATTGCCTATCAAAGGGCATCGTGCATCAATTCAGTGCACCATATGAACCTCAACAGAATGGGGTGGCCGAACGTAAAAACAGAACATTGATTGAGGCTGCAAGGACTATGCTTTCGGATTCAAAGCTTCCTACCATGTTTTGGGGGGAGGCAGTGAATACCGCGTGCCACATTTTAAATAGAGTCCTTACAGTCAAATCATTGAACAAAACATGTTATGAAATTTTGAATAAAAGGCCACCTAACTTAACTGGATTCGAACCGTTTGGAGTACCATGCACACTTTTAAGGACAAAACATCAACCGAAGTTTGGTGAAAAGGCTGACGAAGGATACTTCCTAGGTTATGTGCCAAACTCACCAAACAAACGGGTTTTTAACAAAAGGAATGGTACTGTGGAGATTGTGTATAATATTGAAGTCACAAGTTATACACATGAACCCCAAACTGGTCCGGAATGGATATTTGACTATGATAAGTTATTTGAGTCATTTAACATTCCTTTGGATGATACTGCAGGTACAATTGATAAAGACATGGCGACGTTACATCTAAATGACGATGGCCATATTTTTCCAAGGACCACGTTCGAATCTACGTCCGAGCCTACTGCGACTGTAGATGGGTCTCCAGAAGTTGCTAATCCAGAAGAACCTAATACTGAGAATCAGACTCAAGCATCAAGTTCTGCCTCGGAGGAAAACGTCCGTGAGGAAGAGAATGTGGAAGCTGAGCCTGTTCCCCCTTTAGGTGAAATAGGATCCAACTTAGGAGATAATCTAAGGGTAGACGAAATAGAGACCTCTAGGATTAACAAGAACCATCCTATAGATAGCATCATAGGAAATCCTAACGAGGGTGTGAGGACTCGGAGTAGTGTAAATAACAACACTGTGTTGTTGTCGATGATAAACGACTCCGAGGCTTATCATACATGTCTATATTCGTGTTTCATATCGCAAGTAGAGCCCAAAAATGTGCAAATGGCACTTAAGGACAACTCCTGGGTTGAAGCGATGCAGGAAGAACTTTCACAATTTAGGAAACTAGAAGTGTGGGAGTTAGTTCCGTTACCTCGAGGGGAGATTGCAATAGGAACCAAATGGGTTTTTAAGTGCAAAAGAGACGATCGGGGTATAGTCACGCGCAACAAGGCAAGATTAGTTGTAAAGGGTTTCAACCAAGAGGAGGGAATCGATTACAATGAAGTGTTTGCACCAGTAGCAAGGTTAGAAGCAATTAGGTTGTTTTTAGCTTTTGCCTCCTTCAAAGGATTTAAGGTATATCAACTGGACGTTAAGAGTGCTTTCCTGTATGGGAAAGTGAAGGAGTTGGTGTATGTAGAACAACCGCCCGGGTTTACAGATCCTAAATATCCTGATAGAGTATATCGATTAGATAAGGCTCTTTATGGATTACATCAGGCACCTAGGGCGTGGTATGAGACTCTATCCAACCATCTGTTAGAAAATGGCTTTGAGAGGGGTAGGATAGATAGTACTCTGTTTGTTAAGAGAAAGGGAGATCACTTTATCTTGGTACAAGTGTACGTCGATGATATCATTTTTGGATCATCAGACGAACAGATGTGCAAATATTTCGAGAAGGTTATGAAGTCTAAGTTCGAGATGAGTGCTATGGGAGAGTTGAATTTCTTTTTAGGGTTACAAGTTGACCAAAAGAAGGAAGGCATGTTTATCCATCAGACCAAGTATGTCTATGACATATTGGAGCGTTTCGGGATGGAAGGAACTAAGTTGACTGCCCATTTCAGCACGCCGATTCAAGTGAATCACAATCTCGGGCCGGGTACTGAAAGTGATTCCGATGTGGATCCGACTTTATATCGGGCCATGATTGGGTCACTTATGTATTTAACTGCTTCAAGACCTGACATAATGTTTGCTGTGTGTATTTGTGCTAGGTTTCAAGCGAATCCGAAGGAGATGCATATGAAAGCTGTGAAGCGGATTCTACGATACCTCAAGTCGAAACCGAAGTTGGGTCTTTGGTATCACGCGGAGGGAGATCTAGAGTTGGAAGCGTTCACAGATTCTGACTACGGAGGATGCAGCTTGACGCGCAAATCTACGACTGGAGGTTGTCAGTTCCTAGGAGGGAGATTGGTGTCCTGGCAATGCAAGAAACAAACATCGGTAGCCGTGTCAACGTGCGAGGCCGAGTATGTTGCTGCTGGTAGTTGCTGTTCACAGGTTCTGTGGATACAACAACAATTGCGGGATTACGGTTTGGCTTATACTCAAACTCCAATTAGGATAGACAATCAATCTACAATTGCGATAACAAATAATCCAGTTAAACACAGTAAAACCAAGCACATAGACATAAGGCATCATTTTATTCGTGATTGTGCTGAAAAGAACTTGATAAAACTGGTAAAAGTGGCAACTGAAGATAATAATGCTGATTTATTTACCAAAGCGTTTGATAAGTCACGTTTTGAGTATTTAATTCAACTTAATGGAATGCGCAACCCAGAGTAAATTGACCTTAGTAGTATTTTATTTCCTTTTATAGTTGTCATATTTCTTTCTTTTTAGTGTAGTCTGCTAATTTAGGAAAGTTTCTAATTTAGGAAAGTTTCTAATTTAGGAAAGTTTCTATTTTTAGTAAGTTTCTATTTTTAGTAAGTTAGTAGATTAGCTTAGTTTAATGCGTTTTGCTATGAAAAACAAAAGAAAAAAGAGAGAAAATTACAAAAATACAAAAAAAGAGAATATCAGAAAAGGTGTTAAGTCTTAGATACATAGGTTCAAAGTGACGAACATTAGCACCGTCGTTACAGACTCTAAGTGTTTAGACTTTCACACATAATGCAACTAAATCCTAAGTGTTATACTTTATTTAGTTTGATGTGTTGGTAGGCATAATACATATAGGGTATCTAAAGGCTAATAAAATATTCTAGAAAAAGTCAAACGTGTCACTAGCTTAGATGTATGACCAATCGGTCTTAATTTTTATGTACAAGACATACAAACATTGAGTCTAAATGAGGTATGCAAACTTTCTGGGGATGTATAGCAACATCAAATACGTCTGAAAATGGAAAGAATAGAAATATCATGAAAAACTGAGAGTCGAAAACATGCAACTCTGTTGTACGTAAGTACAGACCTGTTGTCTCTGTTTAGATTCGGGTTAGCAGACATGTCGCTTTGTTGTACGTCAGTACAGACCTGTCACCGCTATCTGCTAACTTTAAAGTTAAACCTTAAGTCGAACTAAGACACTTTGTTGTATGAGAATACAGACCTGTGTCCGATGTTTGTCTTTTAAAGAAAGTTTGCAAATACCAACAAGTTAGAATTTTGTCTGTGTGCCTTGATCATAAAAGTATGTCTATGTCTGAGTCACGTAAGATAATTTCCTGATAAATAAAAAGGCCAAGGGATATTCCGAAATGTAGAGTGTTTAACAGGGTAAAATACCAACAATCGGCTAAATGGGTATGTCACGACAAACAATCAAAGGAATCAAAAATTCCTAAGTGTGAAAGTTTAAGTACTGAAAGTTAGTATCGGACATCGCTATCTGATTGAACCTTTCTTAGACTATTCTTACCAAAAATATGTTGTTTGGTATTTAGCTTAGCTTGTAAATTTATTTTTATAACTTAAGTCTAGATTAAATTTTTTAGTCAAAATTTTATTTTACTTTAATTTTATTTTTACCTTAGCTTATTTTATTTTATCTTATTTTATTTTAGTTTAATTTTTACTTAGGTAAAAGGTCAAAAGTTACTGAGGGTGCATTCAAAGTTGAATAAAATATACAATGCGTGAAATATCTGAGCTTAGGGTAAAAGATTTGGCATAGTTTATCTGGTTACACTACACAGTAGAAAATAGTTGGAAAAAGTTGAAATTATTTCAAAAGTTTCCGAAATTTTTCTAAGTGTTGGAAATTTCGAATCTAAGACAGACTCGAATGTGAGATACTTCGAATCTGTCAGTAGACTCGAAATTACATAGACTCGAAGGTAGTTAGTATATAAAGGTCCACAGTGAAAAGCATTTACTTCTCACTGTTCTCGAATCTGATTTCTCGAATCTGTTCTGGCGATCTCGAATCTAATCTCGAGTCTATCGTATTTCCACTAAACGACATTTCGTCGATTCTAAAGCTTTTGTGTTCGATTCTAACTTCAAATCTAGGTATAAGCAACATGATTGTACAAGATTTTGGTGGTTTAATACACAAATTTGGGATTAAACATCACATTTTGATGTTTTATAGGTCAAAATAGGGTTTTTGCAAAATTACCAAGTTTGGACTAATAAAAGATCAAATTAAAAGCATAAATCTATGATTAGAACCTAGTTGAACTAATGTATGTGATTTGCTACGTTCAAAATGGTTAAAATCTTGGATTTTTGTTGAAAAAGGGGTGTCGGCCTTTCGAATCTGATAATGGATTCGAATCTGATCATGGGTTTCTCGAATCTATCAATAGATTCGAGATGACCAGATATTCGAATCTGTCCATCAGACTCGAATAGGGTATATTCGAATCTGTCCATTACATTCGAATATGGGCACTTCGAATCTGTTACTCTCGATTCTGTACTTCATTTATTTTGTTGAATTTAAATTTTATTAAACTTGTGAAATTTAATTGTGTTAGATTTTGTATTTAATCAAATACAAGATAAAACAAATTTGAATTTAAACAAGTTTATTGATTTTTAATAATAATCTAACAATTTTATGTATTGTGCAGATATGGCGCTTCGTGCTTTCGTCCCTAAGCACAATATGGTTCTTAATCCAGATAATCATATCCCTGAGGCGCAGGGTTTTCGTGAAGTGTTGGACTTCTTAGCTGAATCCAGAATTAGCTACGCTTTGTTTCAGAACATTCCGATTGTAATCTCATATGTGCGGCAGTTCTATGATCACTTACAAGTTGACTGCTCTGTCACCCCGACAGTGCTGAGAACAAGGATCGCAGGGCAACCGTTGGTATTCTCTGCCGATATGCTGCGTCAAGTGTTGCAGCTAGGATCTGAGGAAGAGGAGTCTGGGCCTATTGATTTTCCACTAAATATTAGGCAAGCGGCTTTTCAACGAATGGGTTACAGTCTAGATGTAACAAAGTCGTCATATATGAAGAGTGGCCTGATTGGGCAATGGCGTTTCTTGGTCCATGTCTTCATGGTCTGTTTTGCACCGAAGAAAGCTGGATTTGATTACATTGTATCAAAAATCCAATCAGCAATGATCGCGATGGTGTACAATAAGAAGTTTAGTTTCTCGCAGCTGATTTTCTCAGAATTTATTCATCAAATCACGGCTCCTGAGAGAGAAAGGTTCCTGTTGTATCCGAGGTTCGTGATGATGTTGATACGTCACTTTTTGCCAAGTCTGCCACAATCGAATGATTCTTTGAGCGTAAATGTAATGGAAAAACGCATATTTGCTGATTGTTCCTCACACCGAGGAAGATTGGCTGTTCCTACTGCTCGTCCGTTGTTTGGAGCTATCTTAGACAGGAACTTTGTGGCACCTGATAATGCCAACTGGGCATGTGAAATAGAAGTTCAACAGCAACAGCAACAGCAACAGCAACAGCATCAGCATCAGCAACCGCATCAGACTCGTGTTCGTCCACGTGATCCAAGGCGAAGACAAAGAGATATTACAACTCAGTCTCAGGCGTCTAGGCCTTCTACGAGTCAGCCAGAGCCAGAGGTACAGGAAGCAGGGCCTTCAAGTGCCAATCCAGAAACCGAGCAAATAGCCCAAACATTGGAGGAAATATGGGCTTCGGGTCCGCATGCAAATGAAGATGTTGCAGCAGCATTGGTGGATGAGCTGCTGAGTCCGCCTGGAGATAATGATGATATATTTCGTGATGTTGACGACTATGAGCCAGAGGGGGCTGAGGCAGGATTGACATCTTCGGAATCTGAAACCGAATCAGATGAAGTTCATGAGGTGGTGACTACCGAAACTGGAAGTTGTTTTGAGACTTATGGTTCTAGATTGATTGTCAATCAAGGTGGTTCGAGGAGGAGAGAGACCAGGGAATTGGAGGAGTCCGATTATGAAGAAGAAGAGATTGCTACGTTAGTGACGAGGCCACGAGCAAAACGTCATAGATTTATGCAAGGGTCGTCTTCTACCTCGGAAGCACAACCAGAAACCTCTCCAGCCCAAACCCAAGCACCAACCACAGATTCACCATCACCGCCACCTCAGCAACACGAACCCTACATTCCGCCACCATTCAATCCTTCTCCCCTTCAGTCCATTCCATCTATGCCAGAAGCATACAATGAAAATCAAAGATTTCTGCAGCTGAAGAGTCGAGTAGATTTTCAGCACGTTCAAATTATAACTCTCACTAAAGCAGTTGGTGAACTCCAAGAGCATAACGCTAATCTGGATAAGGAGAATGCTGAGTTGAGAATGATTATTGAAGGTGTAAGAGATGAAAACACTGAGCTTAAATCTTTTGTCACTGATCAGTCATCCGAGATCCGAGCAATGAGGTCCCTCATTGAGCAGTTAATGAAAAACCTTCAGGCTCAGGGGGAGACGTCGTGTCGTGATCAAGAAGTACAGAGGCGGAGGGACGATGATGAAGATGATAATCAAGGCAATGATCCCAGCTCTCAAAGACAGGATGAGCCAGTAGATTTTTCTACTGCTCAGGCTGCTCAATCTCAGGGGGAGCCAAGTCAAGCAGAAGGTGAAAGAGGAGAGGCTAGTTCTTCAAGGAATTTAGACAGCGACATGATCGATGCGCTGAAAGATATTGAAGAAGAGCTGATGGAGTTTGATTTTGAAGATGAAATGGAAGAGTTGGAGGAAGGGGAATTTATTCCAGATGATGTTGTTGACTGGAAATCTGACGACGAAGTGATAGAGGATGAAGACGATCAAGTCAATGAAGTTATTGTCAATTCACAACCAGTAACGGAGCTATATGAAGGACAAAATCATGATGTGATTGACATTGACTATATCAAAGTAGCCTCAGTCGAGGATAATGAACTTGAAGAGGCCGAGATGGAGCCATCTAGGACTGACTTGATCAATCTTTGGTTCAAGAAAGAGGAAAAGAAAGAGAGTTTGAAGATGAAGAAGAAGATGAGAGTTCCCGGTGCTGGGAACTTCTCAGGAGGCATTATTAGCTGGTTCTTTGACAGAGAACTGCAGCTGTTCATTTTGAAAAGAAGAGATGGACTTCAATACTTGAGGCGGACACTGAAAGCTTTTAATTCTTTGCCCAAGATTGAAGTTAAAGAGTTAGCCTGGAAGGAGCTTATTAATATTGGAGATGATCCTTACGCAAACGTTATTGAAAGAATCATAAGGAAAGAAGGGCGATCAGGCAAATTTGAGAGGCTTAAGCCGAGATCAGGCAAGAGGGTCGAGGATGGATCAAGAATAGATCCTCATACTGGAAGACCTTGGGCTAGAATGATCTACAAGCCAGTCAAATGCTTGAAAAGAGTGCCAATAAAGCCAATGCCACAAAATGTTTTGAGCAACATGAAGTGGTGGTACCTGGAAATTGATACTGCTGAAGCTATAATGGAGGATCAAGACGAGCAGGTAATTTTGAAGGTATACGACCCACTACATTTGATAAACCTATCTAAGGACGACCTGAAGAAGCTTCACGATCAGCCTATATTCTTCACTGAACCATGGAGATCTGAAGCCAGGAAGTTCCAAAAGGTAGTTAAAGTTTGTATAGATGCAGGGTTATATGCAGGTAGTAGCGTCTATAGCTCTAGTACTTAAATTTGATATAATGTAAATAATTAGAAGCTATCGTCAAGGGGGAGTCTGTTGGTACACCCTGTGTGACGATAGCAGTCTAAACGATCTGCGTTATGATTTAAGTAATATTCTGAATATTAACAAGTGTTATTGATATATATGTTTAATATGTGTTTGTCGGTTATTGATTGTGTGTTTGAACTTGATGTACATATTACAAGAAGTTCAAACATAAAAGTCAAAGAGTATGTCAAGCATAAGTTAAAACATAAGTTTCATCACGTAAGTGTTTAAGTGTATAGGTTAGATTCGAATTGCATAAAAGGATACATTCGAATCTGTGATAGATTCGAATGAGTCCTTAGATTCGAATAGGCTAGATTCGAATCTGTCAGATGGACAGATTCGAATGGGCCTTAGGCCAGATTCGAGGTTGGCCCACAACAGACTCGAATCAGGGCCTATAATTAGGGATAGACTCGAATCATTAGAAGACCTTTGGCAGAATTCGTGAGGAATTAAGCAATAGGCGATCTCGAGTTTATCAGCTAGGTGAGTCCCGTTTCGGAGAGAATTAGTACGTAGGATCGTTCGTGTGTCGTTCGTTCAGCGTCTAATAGTCTCCGTGTTTCCGTTGGTTGAGAGTTGTCCGTCTGACCGTCAACGAGGATTCCGCACTCGTTAACGGGTCCGCGTCTAGATAGATCTGTCAGTGGTAGACCTTACAGCATCCAGAGTCAAGGTACCATACGTGATTTACCTATGAAACACATTAACCAGTGAGGTACCCACTTTAAAATGGGTCCTTTAATAATTAGGTATTCACGAGGTGCAATGTCAATTACAAAATTATTAGCTTTTGGAACCCACTCCTTAACAGTTTTCTTGGGTATCCACTTTTGAACATTTCTTTTGGTAACTGATTTTGGAATTAATTTCTTTGGAACCCACTGTTGTTTAGATTTAGGAACCATGTCCTTCGCTTTCCAAGTATGCACATTTGACATATAGAAAGATTTTGTGTGTAAAACATGATAATTAATATAGTTCAAAGACAACAAATTAGAACGAGAGTATCTGTTACAAGTTTTATCTACTGATTAGTGACAAATAAATTTGGCACATTTGAATAACATCATTTTTCACTAATGGCCTATTGCTATCAGTAACACTACTCTACTGTTTCTTCCAGACTTTTCTATTTAATCTCTTTTCTTTTTTGTCGATAAACGACTTCTTTCCGGTCTACTTCGTTCGCCAAACTTGCTTGAATGTACTTCTCACAGTATTATCTGACATGAATGAAGAATTGAAATCAGTCGAATCAGAACAAAAATTATTATGTAAAATCTTCTTACCATGAGTAGATCTTAAACTTTTAGCTTTGGTAACCTTCGAATTTGATTAATGGCCTTTTTCAATTTTTGATGGAACAAAGACAACTTTTTCTTTAAATTTTGAATGAGTAACAGTCGTGTCTTTATCCTTATGTTTCAAAAAAGTTGTTAAAACTACTTTAAATTTGGGAGTAGATTATTTTTGTTTCAAGTTATCTACTTGTCCGTCAGTTTTGACAGTTTCATTTTCATGTAGAAGTTTAACAAATACATCAATCATGATAAAAAGGTCATCGTGAGGGTTAATAGTGTCAGCAAGACTGAAGTTGTGGATTCTAAAGATTTATGAACAGGTTGAGATGATTGTCTAGACTGTTCATCAAGTTTTAATTCTAAATCTTGAATTACAGCATGGAGCTTTACTTTTTCTTCTTATGAAGTTTTATTTTTCAATTCAAGATCAGAGTTTATCTACTCATGAATTAAATTAAGAATATATGGCTTTTGAGAAAAAAGTACTAGTTTCCAAAAAAAAATCCTTATCAGAATATGTCTGAATTGGATCTTCAGGTTTTTGAGGTTTTGTATAACTTTCATTAAGAAGGTTATTGTCGAAATTCTTTTGCATTTTGTCATCCCTCATCCGTTTCAAATCTTCTCCAGATTCAACTTCCTTAGAAGCTTTCAAAAACACTATTTTTAATCCTAAATTCATGTATATTGTATCATATAACGATGGTGAACATGAAATTGCTTTTGTAAGATAATTAGGATTTTCACAACCAATGTCAGGTTTTGAATTATAAAATTCAGAATCATTGAAAATGGATCGTTTGATCTGTTTGACATCTTTTCAAAAATTCATCTTCGTAGGTTTTGATCCGTTCATAAAGCTTAGTCCTTTCTTCAAATGTAGATTGAATTTTACAAAACAATTAGCAGCATATTCTAATTCAGCTAATTTAAGTTTTTCAGTGATGTCATTAATAGTGTTAGTAAGTTTCTCATTTTCAAGTTGAAGCTTATTAAAATCTTCTTCCATTATCGAAACAAACTGCAAACCGAATGCCTTATCTTTGGAAAATTCCAAAACAAGTTCATGCTCACTTCTTAGTTTATTTTCCAAAAAAGTGGGCATTCTTTTTCTCGTCTTTTAATGAAATTTCAATATGTTTCAGCATATAAGCCATTTGCATTAATTTATTCTCAAGCTCAAATGAATTATCATTATCATATTCAGGATAAGAGTCTACCTCGGGTGTCTCCGAATTGTCAGAATTGTCTAACTCAGATCCATCATCATCATTCGCTTTACTGCATCCTTCTCTACCGATAGTCATCAAAGAAACATATTTTCTCAAGTCATCCTGTGAATCAGCATCTGCAGAATTTACATTATCCTCTTCCTGATCAATCAGCCCAACCATATCTCATCTTCAGCAAGCATGGTTGATTCACTTTTCCCAGACTCTGACACATTTTGAAACGTTATTGATCGAAAGCAAATGTGTGCATCTATATCAAGTATGTTTCAATCATCGAAGAGTTGAAGCCAGTAATCATCTTCTGCCATGAGAGATTTCCTGATATCTTTTTGTTTTGCCAATAATGCCTTTCTAGTATAATACTCTGAATTATTTACCACTGGTTTTCCGCATTCGCTGGAAAAGTGGCCCGGCTTGCCGCAGTTGTAGCATTTTGGCTCTTCTTCTTTCGGCCCAAAATTATCTTTCTTATCATACTTCTCATGGTTCTTACCACTACTCTCCCCAAATTTCTCATACTTGTCGCGCTTTTCATATTTCCTTGACCCACTTTTATATCGAAGCTTGTTGTTTGATTTTGATACACCGTTCCGCTTGATTTCACTGACGAGGTTTACAAACTTATAGTAGGTATTCTCTAATAGTTCCCCTTCTCTAGACCGAAAGTTCTCAAACGTGATCGTACTATTCTTCGCTCAGTTTGTTGCGCTTTGTCAGAACCTCTCATCAGCTTACATACCTCATCCCCGATGGATTTTGTAGTCTTATTGTTCGTTACACTGATGTAAATGTCGTTGGAATAGAGAGCAACTAAAATTTCTTTGCAGTCTTATCTCTAAGTTTTTTTTCCTTTTCTGAGCATCATTCAGGTTCATTACACTGATGTAAATGTGACCTACTTTCAGCGCTGGTGTGATGTTAACACTGGTATGATTCCAAAATACTCATCGTCAAATCCTTTGTCATGAAAGAATCACTCTTATTTGTTCCAGCTTAGTCACTTTAGACTAGCAGTTAGTCTCTCAGACTGTCAGACCCGATGTGTCCTAAAAGTGTAATCAACTCTAGACACGAAGTGCATACAAATGAAGTCAGATACTGGAGCAAATGTCTTCCTTGTTTCAATATAAATAATATCCAAATGATATATATCGATAGAAATGTTGTTATATCTCCGTGATTATTGAAACATAAATCTTTTGACAGATTACTGAGTAGTTGGTGGGGTTAAGTGCATGCGTCACTAGGTCCATGACGTCTTTTTCAATATCAATTCGCCTAGGGCTTGATAAATTATGTGGTTTACCCAGCAGACACAATGTAAGTAGGATTATCTTTTCTAAAGTCCCAGTTCTCATCAGTTTTCAACTAAACTCCCTTTGGCTCACTTTTTAGAAATAAATTCAATCAGCTTTATAGCGAAAGTATGATCTGATGCACCACCATCTTTTGTCAATATACCCCTCTCATTTGAGTGAAGACCGGGTCCTAGTTTGAATTAACTAGAAACCTTTTCCTGCAAAATTAAGATGTCTTCGGTATCCATACAACATTGGATCCAGGCTTGTTAGTGTTCTTTGGTACCCACTTCAACTTGGTTTAGGTAACCATTTTGCAAACACTATTGTTTACTTCTTTCTCAAACTCTGATAAAATTGAATATCTAATTTACGAAAGAAACTTGTATCTGAACGAACAAAATTATGCAAATTCTTCTTTCTAAAAATTTGACCGGTGCTAGCCTGTTTTTAATAATACTAGGTATTTTTCTTGGAAGATTTTTTCTAGAAGAATAACTAGTATATTCAAAAACTTTTGAAAACTTTTGAAGATATACCCAGGAAGTTTTTCAATTTCTTTATTTTTGCCTTTAGTTTTCTTCAAAAGATATTTAAGTTAAAGATCTGAAGATGAATCAAATTCAGGAGATTTAACAAAATTCTTTTCATTTTCTGAAGATAAATCAGAATGGATCAACTTTGTATTCTAAACAAAGTTCAGAATCCTTAACCTCTGAATCATTTGAAGAAGATCAAACATTAAATTGTTTAGAAAGGTGAAAGATTCGATCTTCTAATCCTTTGCTATGACCAAATATGAATTTTATCATTATCAAACAATTAGTAATCAGTTTTAAAAGATTGTTCTTGAATTAAGAACATCTTTCTCTCGTCTTCATACAATTTAGATTTCACTGAAATCTTGTTCTTTAAGTAAGAACTCATTTCTTTTCTTCTCAAATAATTCTTTAGTGAAAACTCCTTTTCAAGAGCAAGAAATTCTTTAGATTTGTTTGAAATTATAACCTTCATTAGGACGATTTATCTTTGAAAGTAGACATTCAAGATCTTTAACTTTCTTGTACAAATCAGATCGTTCAGACAAAAGATATGTTAGTTGAGTTGCATTCTGAAAATTCTCTTGGTTAGATTCCTCAAATTCCTTTGATAATTCGAATATTTGACATTAAAGATCTTATTTTTCAGAAATCAACACTTTTGTTTCACATTCATTAAACTTTAATTCCTTTATAAGTTCAACGTTTTCTTCAGCCAACACTTTAACTTGATTATCAGCACACAATAACTCTTTTTTAAGTTTTAGAACTAGTACATGATCGAGCTTGTATCTCTCTTGATAAACATCAATTGTAGCTTTGAGTTCTCGAATTTGTATATCTTTGGCTGTCCAGTTATCTTTGAAACATCTTGACAATATCTGCGTAAAAGATCAAAAATGAAGTCAAAAAAGTCAGCTATGGTCAATACAAGTCAACAATGCCAAATATAGTACAGTGAAAGATCAAAATATTTTATAAGGATAGAAATCCAAAGGTGAAACTCTAAAAGATGCATCTGAGGTTGATTACTTGGTGAAAATCTGCTCCGAAGTGACTTTTGGACGTTGATTTGTCATATTCTTTACAGAAATAAGCATGTAACTTCTTTTTGGAGTCGAATTGGGCCCTGAAAATTGCCTGACTGCACTTTTAGGTTCTTGAAATCATTGATCTCAATTCAAGCTTCGTTTTGACATACGATAGGCGCTTTAACAATATTTCAGTCAAAAGTTATGGCCTCAAGAAGCAACAAAGGTCATATAGTAAATTTTGAATGAAATAGCCTTGAATCTCGAATGACTAATGATGAAATTTGAATAATTAAGAATGAATCTCGATTTGTAAAGAATGAATCTCGAAGAGTGTTGAATGAATTTCGAATAAAACAGAGTAAATCCCGAATGACTCAAAGTAAATGTTCAGTGAAACAAGGTGACTTTTGAACGACTCTGAAGGAATCTCGATCAGTAAAGAGAAAATCTCGATTAATGAAAAATGAATCTTGAGTGATATATGGATAGAACCGCGACATGTTTCCTATAAACGAGGCAAGAACCATGGTATACATAGTGAAACCGCGACCGATTGTGTAACACCCAAGTTACTACAAACAGTACACGTCATTAAGTTACAAGTTGGCAATGCATTAAGTAATAAATAAATATTACAAGTATTTGATACCATAGGACCAAATGCCTGATTCAAGTTACTTTACGATACTTTAAATGCAAAATATGTAGTCCAAGGCATATCATATATCCAATTTCAGCAATGTCAAAAGTAAGTTCCTAACATACAATAAAGTAATAAAGGAAAATGCGACAACAGTTGTCCAGTTTCAGGAGTGTCTATCATAGGTTCCTAACATACTATTAAGTAATCAAGGAACAAGCAGCAACAGATGTTTCCATACAAGTCAGTAACAATCACCAATAAGTACCGAAACATATTCAAGTAAGTAATCCAATCTGTCACTCATAGCGGTCCTGAGCAATGCAATTACAATATAGTGCTTAAGCAAGTTAAGATGTCTGTATCGGTTCCAATTCTAGCATATCAATAACAATTTCATACACATGATCTATATAATCCTAATTGTATTAATTAGGTTAATTATCATGTTTCGTTGCCCAGTCTGTGGTAGTTCCTAATGTCCCAGAGTGAGCCTATCCTTATTATCTGTCCAATAAGTCTATAAGAACTTTTTTAGGTCATTACCAAGGTATGACTTGAGTTCCTAGCAGATTCCTATGGTTTCCTAGGTTTTTACCTAGGTATGGCCTTGTTTCAAGACCAAACATAGGGCAAGCAAGGCAGAAACACATCACACATAAGCATAACAGGTCATAAGTTGGTCAAATAGGTTATTTTAGGATACAAGTGTGTTGTCAAGTGATGACCACCTGTTCCTAATTGTTTGGCCTAGTTAGCCTAGTCACAGCACGATTCTAGGCCTTAACTAGGGCAATTAAGGCCATTTCTAATTCTAGCAAGGCATAGCAGGTCAAATACAGGTCAAAGGAATATTTTAGTCCCACAAGTCAGTAGCGAAAGTATTAGGTCAAGTAGGTTAAGATTTTAGGGCAATGGCCTAAACCTTCGGCGAATTATCTAGGTCGAATAGGCTATTCTAGGACAACTCTTAAACAAGGCAGGATACTTAGGGACAACCAAGGCCAAACATGAGCCATTTGGTGTCCTTAGGGCACATATCAAGTTTCACGTCTTAACTAGGTCGTTAAGTCATGGTTGTCCATTTATAGGCTAATCAAGCCCAATTACTGTCCTTTCAAGGTCATTTACAATTACAGCAAGGCCATGCAAGTCATTTCCGTTTCTAAGGATTCACAACAATAAAACAAGCGTCTTTCCTGTTTAATGTTAAGTTCCAAAGTCAATGGATCAAGTGGTGCATTTTTAGGCCATTAAAGAGTATTAATCGGGTCCATTAGGCCCAATAGTTGGAACAACAAGTCAATTACATATATTCGAGTTTATCAAGTCAAAATACATCAAATTCAGGTTTTTGTCATTTGTAAGGTCCAATCATACCTCATGAACTTATACATGCCTCACGAACTTGTTCATGCCTCATTTCTATTCCTGTAGGTCCCGAAAGATTTCCCAAGTATATAGCCTTAAGCTGTAGAGGGGGGGGTGAATACATCTATTTAAAAACTACACACAATTTTCTCAATGTTTGTATGTATTATCAACAAATGTTAATTACAAACGAGCTTGAATGCGGAAAGGTTCAAGCTGAGATGACAGATACAACAGTATGTTTGACTAGTCTAAGACAAACTTAAACTAGCTACAATGAATACACTCACTAAGAATCACTCACTGTGTTTACAAGACTCCAAGGAACAGCTTGAATAAGAACAACTTAAACACCAAGCACTGTTTTATTCAAGCAGACTTGCATGCATGAAAAACACACTTGAATGCACGTTCACTCTTGGTTTTAGCACTTAGCTTTTTTTTTTGGCTTTTTCTTTCAATCCTTGGAAGTTTCTTTTTATACTCGCTCAGAGGATCTAAGTGAAGCTTCTTCATTGGACGAAAGGAAAAAGGTGAAGTCTTGTTGAAAAGACAACATAAACTTTTCTGCACATTCTGAAAAGCAGACTTGTCTTCATGTGGGCAGAACTTTTGTCTTTTTCACTTTGTCTACTGTTGCATTGCCTTTAACCAAATAAGGAATGTCAACTTTGCGTCTTTCTTCCTTTGTCAAGGCCTATTTTGATATAAGAAAAAGGTCTGTCACCCTTTTTCAAATATCCTTTTGTCTTCATGTAATAGAACAGCTTGGGCAGGCTGAGCAGTTCTGTTTTTCACTTTGTCTTCGACTTTGTAAACTGATCTTCTAGCCAAAAACAATACATGAGGACTTGGAAACATATTCCATAAAGTGTTTAGCATGTTCACAAAGAACAGGTTCTGTTCACAAAGAACAGAACACTTGTAAACTGCCCAAGTTGCTCACCAGTGTAGAGCAGCGTAGACAGTTTATGTCCAGCCTGTTCAGCAGACTGAACAGCTTGAGCAAACTGCCTTTGTTGCAACACATGCAACACATAGAACAGCTTTGGGTTGATATTGCAAATCATTTTCAGGTTTCAATAAGGCATATAATAGGCCTTAAATTCAACCTTCAAATGCATCAACAGGTTTGATTGTGAATCTCCCCCTCAGATGCAGAACAGGTTTGACTGAGGCCTTTTTGTGCCTAACAATCTCCCCCTATTTGCAATAACCAGTCTAAGCTGATCTTATCAAAAAATCACTATATATTTTTACAATACATTTGCTGAATTACAACATTAAAGTAAAGTAAAAGATCAGTTTATATATACACTGATTCTTGATTACATAAAACAACGCATGTTTTTACAAGAGTACAACTAATGTACTAATGTATATTACAACTAATGTAAATAAGCAAAGTTACAACATATGTAACAAAGTACAACTAATGTACAAAAGATTTTAGACTGTTTGTGTTGGGAGCAGATAATGGTAAGCCTGTCCAACTGATGGACAGCTTCCATTCTTCACCTACCCTGATTGGTAGATGGACATCACTGTACTGGAGGTGGCAGTCCTTCTTCAAACATTCTTTCAAGTTCCTCCCTTGTTTCTTCCAGATCTTGAATTTCAACTCTGAGAAACATGAAGTTTGGATCTTGAAGCTCACCTCTGTTATAAAAGCTTCTCAGCTCATCCCAGATGGCTGCTCTCCATTTGCTGTACTGTCTGAAGGAGTTGGCAATTCTGAAGGCTGCAAGCTGCTTGAGACCAACTTTGTGTAGGTCTGAAGCTCTCTGAAAACACTTTTTCTGGGTTAAGGGATCTACAAAAAATGCCCCTAACTCAGGCTCTTCAATTACTTTGCCTTCTTCAAACTCCACTCCTTTGGGCAGGCTGTGGTTAACTCCTTTGATTTCCACAGCATAGTCTCCTTGTTCAATCATCATAAGGAGTTCTTCCAGCTCAGTATCTTTCCTTGTCCTGCTGGCCTTTATTTTTGGTTGTGTCACATAGACACCTTCACTGACTTCTTTGGAGATCAGGCCAAGATTTTTCACTCTCTCCATCAGTTTCTTGACATATGCTCTGACAGTCTTAGCAGTTTCTGACTTAGACTCACTCAGAGCAACTGCCAGCTCAATCCATTCTCTGTACCCCATTTGTGCAACATCAGTGAAGTCATATGTTTCTAGTTCTGGGCCTGTTGCACCCATTCTGGTTATTTTCAACTTCCACTGACTGCCTTTTCTTGATATAGGCATAGCTTTGACAATTGCTTCCTTGGCAAGCCTTCTATTAGCAACATCCTGAAATTTTCTTCTTGCCAGGTTGTCAAAGTGGAACTGAGCTCTTGCAGAAGGCACTGAAGTTTTGGTCATTGAGACCAGAGCACCTTTTTCTTTTTCTGCTTCCTTAGCTGATCCCTTAGTAGCTTCCGTTAATTCCTTTTGCACTTCAAGAGAGGACATTTTGATTTTCTTTGCCTCTTGAAGTGCAAGAGACTTAGCAGCTTTGGAAGATTCTTCTTCTTTCCTTAGAGCTTCCAGAGCTTGAAGTTGTTCTTCTCTAAACTCAAAATATTTGTGCATAGGAAGACCCATTTCTTTGGCCCTGGCTTTGTGAAATTTGATTTCTGCTGCTTTCTGTTGTAGGGGATGAACTGCTGCTTTTTCTTTTCCTTTAGCTGCTGTAGTGATTGCAGCTTCAGTACTTTCCTCCTCCTCTTCTTCTAAAATTAGATGCCTCCTTCTGCTGCTTGGCCTGTCCTCAGGAATAAATTCCTCCCCCTTAGACTGATCAGGGTTTGGAGTTTCAGCCTGAGTAGGCTGAGGAGTTTGGGAAGCACCCTCCGTTGTACCTGTTGCAGATGGTCCTGCTGGTTGACCAATGAGTATTGCAGGTACTGATTTCTCCTTAGGAGAAGAAGTTTTCGCCCCCTTAGACTTAGTCTTCGAGGCAGATGACTTCTCCCCCTTTGAAGGAGATGGACCAGCACCTTCAACACCTGGTCTTCCTGAAGACACAAAGTCAACAGGCTTGCCAGCAGTTTTGGCAGCAGGCTTGGGGCCAACAAGTCTATTCACTAAGAAAGCCAGGTTGTCCTTTACCTCTGCAAGCTGTGAAAGACAGGTTTGAAGAGAAGAGGATTGGGTATCAGCAAGGGAGGTCAGCTTGACAATGTTTTCCCTATCAGAAGCTGTGAACAACAATCTTTGAAGCTGTGCAAGATGGAGTTCAAGAGAATCTTGCACATCAGCAAGGTTTGAGGACACAGAATTGGATAGGGAGCCAATGAGTGTGTTCAAGCTGGCCAGAGTGGCAGGAAGAGTAGAATTGCAAGAAGTTAGGAGAGATGACAGCTGTTGAGAAATAGTTGTCATAGAGGACACAGAGTCCTGTTGTAGTGAAAGAATGGAGGAGAGAGATGTGGAGACATTTTGCAGCTGTGCAGTGAGTGCAAGCAGCTGTGGAGAGTTATCAGGTTGTGGAGTGGCGGGGAAGGAATCTTTGAACAGATCAAAGAAACCCTTAAGCTGTTCAGACACAGAGTCTGAAATAAGAGAGGGTAGAGAGGACATAGATGTTTCTAAAGAACCAACTTTGTTGTTCAGCAGGGAAAGCCGATCCTTCAAAGGCAGGTCTTTAGGAGATGGAGGTGTATGGGTGGACTGTTTAGATTGGGTTGATGGAGAGGAAGATGATGAGGCTGGTGTATGAGGATGTGATGGAGAGGGAAGAGGGACATTTGAGAGAAGCTCCATAGCCTGGGCAAAAGTAATGTGGCCCAGCTTGGAGGGGTCAAAGGGTCCCTCAGCAGCGACTGTAGCTGCATCATTAGGAGAAGGAGTTGATGTTGGGGGCCTTTCAGATACTGCTTGTGTTGCAACACCTTCATGAAGGCCAGTGGTTGTTCCCTCTACAGTGCCTTGGTGTAAAAGCACCTCATCATTGGGAGATGGGATATGCATTTCAACATCCGCAGTGGTGAAACCTGCTGATGGAGTTTGAATAGAAGGAGCAGCCTCACCTATGGGATGGTATGTTACCTGAGGTTCATCAGCTTGGGTTGTTGGCCCCTCAGCAGCTGTTTGGTGTTGAACAGCTGTATCATAGGGAACAGAAGATTGAGGCTGATCTGCTAATTGGTCTATACCAGTACTGTGGACACCTCGTGGTGACTCAGGGTGTAAAGAAGTTTGAGGAGGGGACAGTATGGACACAGTATGGAGTGGAGAGGGCTCTTGTCTTTCAATATTCTCAGCCTGTTGGCAGGCTGGAATAGTTGAGGTGGGTATCTCCATTTGTACAACTGGCTCCTGTGGAGAGGAACCAGAGGGTCTAGGCTGACTCTGGATGGACGCAGGTTGGAGTGAAGCAGGCTCCAATTGTGCTAAACCTTCTCCCAAAATAGGAGAGGCAGCAGTGGTGGCTTCTCTTACAACTGAACCCTGTTGAGAGGGAACAAAGGAGCTGGTTGTTTCGGCTGTTGGTTTCTTTTTGCGTTGGTATAGAATGTGAGATGAAGTGGGTGATTGTGGAGAGGTGATAGGATCTGTTTGGACAGGGTGTGAGACTGGGTTAGGAACAGTTGGGTTGGCCTGTTCCATGGTCTCAGGTGCCACTGAGGCACCAACCACAAAGGCTTCAGGGTCAACAGATGACCCAGGGTGAGGAGTCTGCTCCCCCTCAGCCACAGAGGCCAAGGAAGCAGACTCAGACTGTGCTGTTTTGGCCTTCTTGTGGACAGGCCCAACTTCAGTGGTTGCCATGGTCCTTTTAATATGCTTGGACCTGGCTTTGGATTTTGCCTTGGGAGCAGCTTCTGGATCCACCCTCACATCAGAGGGTCCTTCCACCAATCCTAACAACCTCCTCATTGGTGTTGACAGAGGAGGCTCATTTGGAAGAACAGGGGTATAGAAAACTCTATTCCCTATCACAGGGAATGCAACAGTATGAAGTAAAGGCTGAGAGTTGTATAAGTGCTCACCACAAATGTGCTTGAAAATGAGACTCAGAAACCTGGGGTATCGAACAGCAGCTGGTCGTGTCTCCTGCTGCACCAGGTTCCTCAAGCTCAGGAAAATCCACTTAGCCATGTCCATTGTAGTCCCATCCACCAGCTATAGAACAATTGGGACTTCATCACGGCTCAGTTGGTCAAATGAACCAACTTTGCTGCTAAAGCTCATCACCACTGAGGCAAATAGAAAGCTGTAGGTAGGAGACAGATCCTTCCTGAACAACGTAGCTCCGATTTTGGGTTCTGCTACACCACAGAAGCGTAACAAAGTTCCCATTTGTTCATTCTCATGTTGAGGCATGTCATATGAATCAGCAATTGGCAGATGAAGGACCTCCCTGAGAAGAGCAGTAGTGATCTCAATGGTCTGAGTCCCATTGAGAATAATCCCCTTTATGACTTTGGTGTTGGGGTTGTAGGCACAAGTGTACCAAAACTCGTACACCATCTCCTGGTACAGGACACCAGGAGAAGCAGTCATGGCGTAGTTCAATGGATGAACTGTCAAAAACTCCACCATTTGGTCATAACCTTTCCCCACATAATTTTTGGGGATTGTGAGGTTGGCAATATAGTTAGTGGGTTTGATGGTTAGCATTGTGGTGACTGATGAGTGTTTCTGTACATCATCACCAACAAATACTGGTAGAAAGGGATTGTTTCTTTGAGCCATTTGTGAAGGATTTGTGTTTAGAGAAGCAGAAGACACTTAGTCGATTTAGGGTTCTTGAGGATTTCTGGAAATAGTGAGGAAGACGAAGATGAAACAGTAGGGGGTATTTATAGGATTTGAATGTGAGTGGGTATGAGAGAGAAACATTTGGGTGGTTGATTTGAAAAAGTCGTTAACGGAAAACGGAACGGTTGTCCATGTCAGACCGTTTGTCAGACCACTTGAGCCCTTTTTAATCACCAACACACGTAACCCACATTATCCGCAGTAATTAAGTTAATTAAAAACAAAAATTTTAAGTAACTTAATTATGAAGAAAGGTAGTTAAAAACTGTTAGTCTAAGCTGTTGGTCAAACCTGTGATGAGCAGGGTCATCACAAGCTGTTCACTCTTCAAGCTGTTCCCTCAACCTGTTCAGCTATGTAAGAGCAGGTTGTGTTCAATAACTGATCAGGTTAGAAGACAATGTCTTGGATATCAGTGTGAAGGAAGGAGCAGAGTGAAGAATGGACCATCAGAGCAGACTGGACAAGTAAACTGTTTTGTTCAGCCTGTTGTATGTTCAAGCTGTTCAAGGATTTCAGAAAAATGGCTAAGTACAGAATATGCATAACCTGTTCTGTCTAAGCTGCTCTGAGAAACTTGAGCAGTGTGAGACATACAAAGTTTTAGACCTTTGAGGACACTTAGTTACTTTTGTTTAACATGCCCAGCTTGCTGACAAGGTAATTAAACCTGGTTTCATCAAGAGGTTTGGTGAAAATGTCTGCAAGCTGTTCATTAATGGAAATAAAAGTTACCTCCACATACCTTTCTGAATGTGATCCCTGATGAAGTGATGTCTAACCTCAATATGCTTTGTTCTTGAATGAAATACTGGATTGTTGGAAATGGCTATGGCACTTGTGTTGTCACACAGAATAGGAGTTTTCCTATACACAAGCCCATAGTCTTCAAGCTGATGCTGCATCCACAGAATCTGCCCACAGCAGCTTCCAGCAGCAATGTACTCAGCTTCAGTAGTAGAAGTAGACACTGAGTTCTGCTTCTTGCTACACCAACTTATCAACTTACCACCAAGGAGTTGACATCCGCCGGTTGTGCTTTTCCTATCTAGCCTGCAGCCTGCAAAATCAGAATCTGAAAAAACCTGTTAGATCAAGGCTTGAGTCTTTGGGATACCAAAGACCCAAACCTGATGTGCCCTTCAGGTATCTGAAGATTCTTTTAACAGCAGCTAAATGAGATTCCTTTGGATCATCTTGGAATATAGCACACAAACAGGTGGCAAACATAATATCAAGTCTACTAGCAGTTAAATATAGCAAGCTCCCAATCATACCTCTGTAAGCTGTTACTGAAACAGCTTTGCCACTGGCATCAGCATCCAATTTTACATTGGTTGCCATTGGGGTTTTAATAGGAGAACTTTGATCAAATTTAAACTTTTTCAAGAGATCTAAGGTATACTTTCTTTGATTTATGAAAATTCCAGTTGAGGTTTGTTTAACCTGTAATCCTAAAAAGAAAGTAAGTTCTCCCATCATACTCATTTCATATTTGGATTTCATGAGTAATGAAAAATTCTTGCATAACTGCTCATTGGTAGAACCAAATATTATATCATCTACATAAATTTGAACAAGCATAATATCAGATTTCACCTTCTTTTTGAATAGTGTGGTATCCACTTTACCTCTAGAATACCCATTGCTCGTAAGAAATTCAGTAAGAGTGTCATACCAGGCTCTAGGGGCTTGTTTGAGACCATAGAGAGCTTTGTCCAACTTATAGACAAAACCTGGATGTTGTTCATTTTCAAAACCTGGAGGCTGCTTGACATAAACTTCTTCTTGCAGCTTCCCATTCAAAAATGCACTCTTCACATCTATTTGAAATACCTTAATGCTTTTATGAGTAGCGTAGGCTAGATACAAACGAATTGCTTCTAGCCTGGCCACAGGAGCAAATGTCTCATCATAGTCAATTCCTTCTTCCTGTCTATATCCTTGAGCAACCAGTCTTACCTTATTTCTAATGACATGACCTTGCTCATCCATCTTATTCCTAAAAACCCATTTAGTGCCAATTATAGTTTTACCTTTAGGAGTAGGGACCAGCTTCCATACATTGTTTCTCTCAAACTGATTGAGTTCTTCTTGTATGGCAGTGATCCAATTGGCATCTTTTAGTGCTTCATCCACCTTCTTTGGCTCCATTAGTGAAACAAAACTAGAGAACATATAGAAGTTCCCTAAGCTGTCCCACCTTATTTGTACCCCTTTGTGGATGTCACCAATTATTTGATCATTGGGGTGACATCTGATCCACTTAGGATCATTTTTCAATGAGGATTCTCCTGAGTTATCAGCATCTTCAGCAGGTCCTGTTGAATAGCTCTCAAGATTCTCAGACATACTGTTGACTTGAGCCTGTTCACTTGTTGAACATGACTGACCACTGTTGAACATATCAGCAGAGGAATCAGGAAACTCAGCATTGATAAGTTCAGGACATGCAGTTGTAATTAAGTTAGTACACTTATTCACACAGGATGTATTGACATAATCATCATCATGCCCATCATTGTTAACAGGTTCCACACTGGGTGTAGTTGAAGCTTTTGAGTCCTCTTCACTGTTTGAATGCATAAGATCATCAAAGTTTAGTTCTCCTGGAACTGATTCAGGAACAGCTTTGGTGGAAGCATTCTTGGACTCTTCAAAGGTGACATTGATAGATTCATCTATCACCTTTCTTTTGTTGTTGTACATTCTGTAGGCTTTGGAGATAGCAGAGTAGCCAACAAACACACCTTCATCAGCTTTTGGTTCAAACTTTGCCAGTTGGTCCCTTTGATTCAGAATTAAGCAGGGGCAACCAAACACATGGAAATAACTGACATTTGGCTTCCTCCCTTTGAGCAGCTCATAGGCAGTCTTGTTGAACCTTTTCACCACTAAGGATCTGTTTTGGGTGAAGCATGCAGTGTTAACAGCTTCAGCCCAGAATGATGAAGGTAAACCAGATGCACACAACATGGTTCTAGCAGCTTCAATGAGAGTTCTGTTTCTTCTTTCAGCAACTCCATTTTGTTGTGGAGTTCTTACAGCTGAAAAGTTTTGAGTGATTCCTTTCTCTTCACAGAAGTCTTCAAGAGTACTGTTTCTAATTTTAGTGCCATGATCACTTCTAAGCTGCTTCACTTGGGCAGAGTTCAGCATTTCCATCTTTTTCACAAATCCAATAATTTCCCTAGCAGCCTCTCTTTTGCTCTTCAAGAAGATTACCCATGTGTACCTAGAGAACTCATCAACCATTACTAGAGTGTATCTTCTTCCTCCTAGACTTGGGACATTAACAGGTCTAAACAAGTCCATATGGATTAAGAAGAGAGGAGTATCAATAGAAAAGTTATGTTTGGATTTAAATGATGATTTCCTCTGCTTGCCTTTCTCACAAGCTGTGCAGAGTTTATCCTTAACAAAAGTCATAGATGGCAAACCTGTCACCAACTCTTTCTTACAAAGTTTGTTGATGTTCTTGAAGTTCAGGTGTGACAGCCTTTTGTGCCATAACCAGTTTAGGTCTGCATTTGTTCTTGTGAGAAAACAGGTTTCAGTTGTGGGATCAGCAGATTGCATGTCCACAACATATACACCTTTCTTTCGTTGAGCACACAGCACAACTTTGCCTTGGGGATCTAATATGTAACCCAGGTGCTCATCAAAGTTAACCTTGTAGCCAGCATCACACAGTTGACTTATGCTAACAAGATTATGTTTTAGCCCAACCACATGGGCTACTCTTTTGAACACTGCAGCACCAGCTTTAAGAGTTTCATATCCCTCAGTGGATCCCTGTACATTGTAACCAAATGTGACTTTTGGCCCTTTTTCAGGCCTGAGATCACTCAGCAGGTCCTTACAACCTGTCATGTGCCATGAGCAGCCACTTTCCAAGTACCAAACCTGGGATGGTTGTTTTTCCTGCAGAGTGACAAGAAGAATATTAGTCATTTTTAGGGGAACTCATCACAGAGATGAGTTCTCCTACTTCATCAACATTTGTTGATGGACTTGTTATATCAACACTAATATTCCCTATTTGAATGGTATCAGTTTTGATACCACTTTTATTGACTAAGATGTTTCCAACACTGTTTATGTTAGCTGTGAGGGAACCATTAGAGTCAGCAGGCCTCATGTCCTCAGTTTCAGGACAATCTTTGGCCAGATGTGTCTTCATTCCACATTTATAACATTTTCTCCTTTTAGCATTTTTAGAAGAAGACCTTTCATTAATACATTCTGAGTTATTTCTGTTGATTTTACCAGTAGATTTAGCAAACATATTACTATTTGATGAATCAACAGTTTGAGTGGAAAGTTCAATAGCAACAGCTTTGCCTGTCTCTTCTTCCTCTTTTTAGGAGGCCAAATGTCAAAGATAGGAAGCTTAATTGGCTTTTGAATTTCCACAGGTTTAGGAAACTTATTCCCAGATTTCTCAGGCTGAGCAATGACTTTGCCTTTGACCTTCCTGAGATGTGATTGATGTTGCCTATCAACATAATCATTATTTCTAGTTTTGAAAGACTTATTCTCATTTAAAACCAGTTTACCACTATGATTAGAAAACTTATTTGAAATCACAGCAGGTTTGCCTTCAACATGAGACTTATTCTTGTTAAAGGCAGACTGCTTACCTTTTGAAAACTTATTTTTAAAATGTTCAGCATTAAAAGGATTAGTATGCCTTTTTACATCAGCTTTAGACCCAAAGCCTGTTTTGTCAACAGGTTTGGTGTCCACAGCTGCATTTGAACATGCTTTCCTTTCTTTTGCTTGTGTGAATCAGCAGAGCACTTAGCAAGCTTATTTGATGGAAAACTTATTTCATCAGCAGCTTTTGAGCTAGGTTCACACGAGCTGTCAGTGTTTTGAGGCCTGACAAACCTGTTTGTTGGGATTAATTTACCATTCACTTTTTGAATAAAAGTGTTTGGAAGCTCACCAAGAGTGGACAAGTCTTCTTTTAAATTATTAACCTCAACAATGGAAGCTGCTGTGTCAAGATCCCCTCCAAGATAGGCTTGGATTTGTGCAGGAATCTGCTGACTTATGCAGTGGCTAACGTTTTGTGCAGATTGGCACCAAGAGTCAACTATCTTTTGAAGCTTAGCATGTTTTATATCTGTTTCTCTATTCTCTTCCAGTAAAATAGAATTTATGTGTTTTAATTCATCAATCTCAGTTTCCAACTTATGAAAACTGTCTAGTTTACTGGATTTTGTTTCAAGATCAGTTTTAAGCTTAGAAATTTTAGATAATAAGATATTATGCTTCTCAACAGCAGCTTTCAGATCAACAAGCATATACTCAAACATTTTAACTTTTTCTTCAGAACTGTAATCCATAAAATTTTGTACCTTATACATCATTGTAGGGTTCCAGTTCTCCAAGCTGCTAAAAGCTTCAGCTTCAGCCAGATCCTGTTTGAAGTTGCTTGTTGATGGGACATCAATGTTGGCCATCAGACAGTGATTGTCTTCTTCATCAGATGATGAACCAGACTCCTCCCAGTCACAAGTCTCTGCCATGAGTCCCTTTTGCCGGTTGGAAACCACTGAGTTTTCCAACTTCCTTAGCTTAGCCATAGCCTTAAGGTACTTAACCCTATAGCCATCATCCCTGTTTGTCTTGTGTGGTTTGGATGACTGACCAACAACTTTTGACACACAATCAGCAGCTATATGGCCTGGTTTGCCACATTTGAAGCACTCAGCTTTGGTCTTATCAAATGCCTTCTTTTAACAGCATTTGAGCTTCCGTGCAGCATGTTTCTTCCAAACCTTTTCTTGTTGAACCTTTTGACAAGCATGGCTATCATTTTCTCATCATCCAGTTCAGCAATATCTGCATTGTCTTCCTCATCAGACATTTCCTCCTTATCATCAGCCTGTTGATCAGGTTGAGTGAACACATCACTCACTTGATTCACAGGTTGTCTCACACTGGCCACAAAGGCTGCACCTTTCTTAGATATTTCTAAGGCATTTCTCTTCTGTTGCCTTGATTGCTCATCATTCAGTAAGGATCCATACAGATTAACAAGATCCATACTTCTGATGGTGCCTGAATTCCTTAAAATTGTAGAAAAATAATTCCATTCTTCAGGCAGGACGTCTAAGAATTTGTTTACCAAAGTCAGGCTGTCCTTGGTGATCTCAACAGCTTTGAGATCATTTACAAGAGCAGTAAAGCTGGTTTAGGTTTCAGTGAGAGTCTCCTTTGGTTTTGCAAAGAAAAGTTCATACTGTCTAACACGATTATTAATCTTGTTGTCAAGTGTGATTGTGGGTCCATCATAAACGGTACACAAAGTATCCCACATCTCCTTTGCAGTCTTCATCTTCTCAACCTGTTTGAACACATCATCAGGTAGAGAGATGACCAGGTTATTTCTGGCCTTTGCATCAAGAGCCACCAGTCTTTTGTCTTCATCAGACCATTGAGCTTTTGCTTTCTCAAATGTTCTGATTTCAGGAGCAGCTCCTTCAACAGCAAGAGTTATAGTTGTAACAGAGGTTGACACATAGGGACCCTCCATTACAATCTCTTGAAGTTGCACATCTAGATTCTCTAAGTAGAGCATCATTCTGCACTTCCAACCAGAAAAGTTCTGTTGATTGAACTTTGGAGGTTTTCCCATTGAGCCATTGTCATAGTATGAGGAATTTGCAGCACTGTTGTCCATGGAAACATTGGGAGAATGAGAGATCTAGTAAACTGCTCTGATACCAGTTGTAGGTCCCGAAAGATTTCCCAAGTATATAGCCTTAAGCTGTAGAGGAGGGGGGGGGGTGAATACAGCAATTTAAAAACTACACACAATTTTCTCAATGTTTGTATGTATTATCAACAAATGTTAATTACAAACGAGCTTGAATGCAGAAAGGTTCAAGCTGAGATGACAGATACAACAGTATGTTTGACTAGTCTAAGACAAACTTAAACTAGCTACAATGAATACACTCACTAAGAATCACTCACTGTGTTTACAAGACTCAGAGGAACAGCTTGAACAAGAACAGCTTAAACACCAAGCACTGTTTTATTCAAGCAGACTTGCATGCATGAAAAACACACTTGAATGCACGTTCACTCTTGGTTTTAGCACTTAGCTTTTTTTTTTGGCTTTTTCTTTCAATCCTTGGAAGTTTCTTTTTATTCTCACTCAGAGGATCTAAGTGAAGCTTCTTCATTGGACGAAAGGAAAAAGGTGAAGTCTTGTTGAAAAGACAACATAAACTTTTCTGCACATTCTGAAAAGCAGACTTGTCTTCATGTGGGCAGAACTTTTGTCTTTTCACTTTGTCTACTGTTGCATTGCCTTTAACCAAATAAGGAATGTCAACTTTGCGTCTTTCTTCCTTTGTCAAGGCCTATTTTGATATAAGAAAAAGGTCTGTCACCCTTTTTCAAATATCCTTTTGTCTTCATGTAATAGAACAGCTTGGGCAGGCTGAGCAGTTCTGTTTTCCACTTTGTCTTCGACTTTGTAAACTGATCTTCTAGCGAAAAAGAATACATGAGGACTTGGAAACATATTCAATAAAGTGTTTAGCCTATTCACAAAGAACAGGTTCTTTTCACAAAGAACAGAACACTTGTAAACTGCCCAAGCTGCTCACCAGTGTAGAGCAGCGTAGACAGTTTATGTCCAGCCTGTTCAGCAGACTGAACAGCTTGAGCAAACTGCCTTTGTTGCAACACATAGAACAGCTTTGGGCTGATATTGCAAATCATTTTCAGGTTTCAATAAGGCATATAATAGGCCTTAAATTCAACCTTCAAATGCATCAATAGGTTTGATTGTGAATCTCCCCCTCAGATGCAGAACAGGTTTGACTGAGGCCTTTTTGTGCCTAAGAATTCCTTCTATCCAAGTCTTTTTAAGGTTCAAAATCAAGTCCAATTACATAAAAAAACATGTACAGAAGTCCCTTTTACCTATTCAACCATTTATTAATCAGATTAACAACAATTAAGTTCAAAAATGGAGATTCAAAAGCCTTAAAAGGCTGTCCAAAACCGATAGCATCAAGGACCATTTCTAAACTTTTAAAACTTGATAATTGCATTAATTTGGTCCCAAAACAAATCCATTTCACACACAAGACATAGCCAAGAAAATTTGGGTCAATTCTAAGCCACATGGCAACTAACAATCGGGTTTTTAACCTTTTTAAATCTCGGACAGCAGCTTAGCCGATGGCCGCTGCTGTCTTTGACTTTTTGGTCCAATTTTTCACCTTTTAAGCAATCATATCCAAGTCAAAACTCACAAGATCATTAAGGGACATGTCTAAGATCAGATCATGTCTATTTCTAACACATTTTTAGTTCATTTAAATGTCCAAACATCCCCTTTTCTTTCTGTTTTTCGTTCGACAGCACAGCAGCAAAAAGGGCTGCGTTTTTGGGTTTTAAACCGAGAAGAAAGAAGAGGAAAACATGAAACTAACCTTGGTCCAGGTGTTAGAACACTTGGTGGTTATTTGCAAATGATTTCCAAGCAAGAATCGAGTCCTAAACTCATGCAAAACAGTCCACAAACGATTTCAGAATCAGATTTCCCCGTTTCAACAAAATTTCCAAAAATATGAAGAGTTTATGGGTGTTCTCACCGTGAATCCGAACCAAACTCAACATGCAATTGCAGAATCTTGTAGTACTCCTTATGAGCTTTCTAATGACATAATGAACTCAAGATTTGGCCACGTATATTGGGAGAAATCTTAGAGAGAAGTTGGATCTTGAGAGGGTTTTTAGAGAGAGAAGCTATCAATCCTTTGAATCTGATTTCTGGGAGGATGAAGAATGAAAATTTCAGCCCTCTACCCCTCAATAATCTGAATTTTCAGCCACATTTAGCAAAAGACTATTTTACCCTTCATGAAATGCTATATTGAACCTTGTTTGTCCTTATTTTGCATTTTAAATGCAAGAAATGACAAGGAGATATTTCTTTTTGCTAGTACTTGTCTTTTTAAACTAATTTAATTATTTAGTCTATTTTTATTATTCTCACGTCTTTAGTATTTCAATTAGCTAATTTCAATTGTTCAAATTTATCTTAGCTAATTTAAGCAAGTTTCCTTAATTAATTATAACTTATTATAATTAAATTACATACAAGGAACATATTTCCCTTAACTTCACATAATTTCACACAATTAGGCAAAATTACTTAAATATCCAAAGTTTGTTGCTATAATTTATATTTTATAAATTTAAGGCTGTTACACGTTGCCTAGAAAGAGGCAAGAACCTTGGTATAAGAAACCACCACAACCAATCCCACCAAATTGATTGATAAGTTTTGAACGCCACAAGCTAGAACACTTGATAAGTTCTAAAAGTTCGTAAGGAACAAGAAGAGTTAAAAACTCACAATACTACTAAAATGAAGGATGCTTACAATAAGAACTTTGGACACTATTTATTGATGAAAATATAAGGAAAACCAACCATCTAGATAAGTAACAAAATCTATCACGATAAGCGATCAAATAAGCAAAACTGCTTATCAAAAGGGCCTTCTTGACATTTCACTACTTGAATATTCTAGAATGTGTCTTGGTTCATTGTATCTTGCAAAACCTTTAGTATCCTCCAAGTAAATGGCCATGACCTTCAAATCGCCTTGAATTGAAGAGAAGACTTTGAAATTGCCTTGTAATTAATCTTAAGAAGTACATTGAACATGGAAACTCTTTTGGGCAGATTTTTGGACGTGGCAAATGAGCCTTTATTGGGCTTTATTCTTCTTGAAAAGATAGAAGAAAGTCTTAGCTTTCATTGGGCTTATATTTGACACAAATCGGGCTTGAAATTAGTGAGTTATGGACAAAACATGGGCTAAGTGTGGGGCTAGCCGAAATTCTTTATTCATGGGTTTCGTTTGGGTAAATACCCATAACTTGGGCTATGAAAACAAGGGCAAATCTTGGGCTTCAACTTGTAGCAAAATTAGGAATTGTTTGGTTATTTTGCGAAGACACAGGTGCATTATTCCGGCAAGATTTAATCAGTCCATTGGTAGCATCTTGGAACATCTTGGATTTAGACCTTGTGATAGGCCCGATCTTCCACCTTAATGGATCTTCATCATCTTGATCATTGGATGGGTTCTCATCATGCCCCCAATCTTGAGAGTGATTTGTCCTCAAATCGTCACCTGCATCAAAAGGACTTAAATCAGCCACATTAAATACATCATGAACATTATACTCATCAAGAAGATCAAGTTTGTAAGCATTGTCATTGATTTTCTGCAATACTTGAAATGGTCCATCTCCTCTAGGCATCAACTTTGACTTCCTCTTTGTTGGAAATTGTTCCTTCCTCATATGAAGCCACACCCAATCTCCTGGTTCAAAAGTGACCTCTCTTTTTCCCTTGTTCGGTTGTTGTTCATACTTCTTGGTGTGCTGTTCAATGTTGCGTTTTGCCTTCTCATGGATTTGCTTGACAAAGTCTGCCTTCTTCTTGCCATCTAAATTCAAATGCTCGTTCACAGGCAAAGGAGTTAAATCCATAGGATTTAATGGCTTAAATCCATACACAATCTCGAAAGGTGAAAACTTAGTAGCGGAATGCACATTTCGATTATATGCAAACTCAACATGGGTAAGCATTGCCCCAAGTTTTCACATTTCCCCCAACTATTGATCGCAAGAAAGTACCAAGTGTACGATTCGCAAGTTCGGTTTGTCCATCCGTTTGGAGATGACAAGTCGTAGAAAACAAAAGCTTTGTTCCCAATTTCCCCCACAAAGTTTTCCAAAAATAACTTAAAAATTTGGTGTCTCGATCAGACACGATAGTTCTTGGTATGCCAGGCAATCTAACCACTTCTTTGAAAAACAAATTAGAAATATGTGAAGCATCATTGGTTCGATGTCATGCATTGAAATGAGCCATATTAGAAAAGTTATCAACAACCACAAAAATTGAATCTTTTCCACTTCTTGTTCTTGGCAAACCCAACACAAAATCCATAGAAAGATCAACCCATGGTTCACTTGGTATAGGAAGAGGAGAGTACAAACCATGAGGTTGAACCTTTGATTTGGCTTGTTTACAAACAATGCACTTTTCACAAACTTTTCCAACATCAGCTTTCATTTTTGGCCTAAAGAAATGTTCTTGCAAAATTTTCAAAGTTTTTGCAACACCAAAATGACAAATAATGCCTCCACTATGTGCCTCCCGAACCAAAAGCTCACATAAAGACGTGTTTGGAATGTAAAGCTTTGATTCTTTGAACAAAAACCCATCATGTATGATAAACTTGTCAAAAGAGCTTCTTTCACATGTTTGAAAAATCATACCAAAATCCACATCCTTATGATATAACTCTTTGATTTGTTCGAAACCAAGAATTTTAGAGTTTAGAGAAGAGAGTAGAGAGTAACTCCGTGAAAGTGCATCAGCTACAATATTTTCCTTACCTTTCTTGAATCGGATGACATAAGGAAATGTCTCAAGAAACTCCATCCACCTAGCATGTCTCCTATTTCAACTTTTGTTGCCCCTTCAGAAACTTCAAGGACTCATGATCGGAATCAATTACAAACTCTTTGGTCCACAAGTAATGTTGCCAAGTTTTCAGTGCACGAACCAAGGCATACATCTCTTTGTCATAAGTGGGATAATTCAAAGTTGCGCCGCTCAATTTTTCTCTAAAAGATGCCAATGGTTTCCCTTCTTGCATTAAAACAGCACAAATTCCAACACCTGATGCATCACACTCAATTTCAAATGTTTTATCAAAATTTGGCAAAGAAAGCAAGGGAGCATGGGTTAGTTGAAACTTGAGTTTATCAAAAGCTTGCTCTTGATCTTCGCCTCATTGAAAACCAACTTTCTTTTTAATGACTTCCGTGAGTGATGATGCCAAGGTGCTAAAATTCTTGCCAAATCGATGATAAAAAACTTGGACCATGGAAACTTCGCACATCACCAACATCTTTGGAGTTGGCCAATCTTGAATGGCCTTCACCTTCTATTCATCAACTGAAATTCCTTGGGAACTCACCACATAACCAAGAAAACAATGTGGTCGGTACAAAAAGTACACTTCATCAAGTTTGCATAAAGCTTTTCTTTCCTAAGCACACTCAAAGAACACGTTAGATGCTCAAGATGATCATTCAAACTCTCGGAATAAATCAAAATATCATCAAAGTAAACAACCACAAAATTGTCAATGAAATTACGCAAAACATGGTTCATTAATCTCATGAATGTTCTAGGAGCATTAGTTAAGCCAAAAGGCATAACTAACCACTCATATAAATCAAATTTTGTTTTGAAAGCTGTTTTCCATTCATCCCCATTTTTCATGCGAATTTGGTGATATCCGCTTTTTAAATCAATCTTTGAAAACAACTTTGAACCATGAAATTCATCAAGCATATCATCTAGTCGAGGGATTGGATGGCTATATTTTTACCGTGATATTATTGATGGCACGACAGTCTATGCACATCCTCCACGACCCATTCTTTTTCGGTTCAAGCAAAATTGGAATAGCACAAGGGCTCATGCTTTCTTGAATCAATCCTTTCTCATGTAATTTCTCAACTTGCCTTTGCAACTCCTTGGTTTCCTTTGGATTTGTTCTATACGCCGGCTTGTTTGAAATGGAAGCCCCGGGAACAAAGTCAATTTGGTGTTCAATCCCGCGAATTGGTGGCAATCTATTGGGAACCTCCTCGGGAAACAAGTCTTCAAATTCCTGCAAAAGAGATTTAATGTTGCTCTGAAGAGTACCGGCCAAATCATTAGTGCTTAACTGAGCCTCTTTTATCAAAAGAATAACAAGACATCTACGAATTTAAGGCTTCTTTTATTTCACTCTTTTTTACCCACCAAAGTTTTCTTATCTTTTTGTTTTTCGTTTGAACCCTTCTTGTGTTTAGTGCTTTCCTTGGACTCACCATCTTCGTTCTTCGCATCCTTTTGAAGTCGGACTTGATCCTCATAAACTTGACAGGGTGACATTGGCACAAGAGTTATGGACTTGGTTCTGTGAACAAGGGTATACTTGTTTGTGAAGCCATCCTGTTTGAAGTGCCGACCATATTGCCATGGCCTACCAAATAACAAATGGCTTGCTTGCATAGGTACAACATCACATAGGACTTCATCTTCATATTTACCAATACGAAACGACACCAAAACCTGGTTTGTAACTCGCACCTCACCACTATCATTAAGCCATTGGAGTTTATATGGCTTTTGATGCTTCATTGTCGATAATCCAAGCTTTTCAACCATGGAAATACTAGCCACATTACTACAACTCCCACCATCAATTATAACACTATATACATTGCCTTAAACATAACACCGGGTGAGAAAGATGTTCCCCCTTTGTGCATCATCTTCTCCCTTAAAATGGGTGCTTAAGGCTCGTCTTGCCACCAACAATTCTCCTTCAACTACTAGCTCTTCTTCCCAATCCGTGTCTTTGTGTGAGGATTCAAAATCATCTGTTTTGATTTCTCCATCTTCTCTAATCACCATTGCAAGCTTGTTTGGACATTGAATTGCAATATGACTCTGGCCAAGGCACTTAAAACATTTTATTTCACGAGTCTTATGAACTTCAGAACTAGTTTTCTCCTTTGAAGTGTTTTTTGTTCCAAATTTGGGATTAGAAGAGTTTGAATTTTCGGGCCTTTTGGAGCTACTTTCTTTCCAAGCAGTCGTTCTTGACCCACCCCCTCTCTTGAGTTGCTTTTCAATCTTAACTGGCATGTGAACCATGTCCTCGATCTCAACATAATGGTGCATTTCAACACAATCTTGAATTTCATAATTGAAACCATTTATGAACCTCGCCATGGAAGCTTCTCTATCCTCTTGATATTCACCCGGATCATAAAAACCTCCATTTCTTTGAAGTAATCATCAACATACTTACTTCCTTGCTTTAGACTTTCAAGTTTGTTGTGAAGGTCACGGTAGTAATGACTTGGTACAAAACGTCGCCTCATGACCATCTTCATTTCTTCCCAAGTATCGATGGTTCTCTCTTCATTTCTTCGTCTACTAATCACAAGTTGATCCCACCATGTTAGTGCATAATAAGTAAATTCATCAACGGCGAGTTTTACCTTCTTCCGGTTGGAGTATTCATGGCAATCAAAGATGAATTCCATCTTAGTCTCCGAATCGATGTAAGCTTCCGGATCCGACTTTCCTTGAAAAGATGGATTTTTCCTCTTTATTGAACTCAAGTTGTTGTCTCTATGTTGCCTTCGTCTAGGTGGTCTTCTTTGAAATTCCTCATCCCATTCATCACCTCTAGAACCGTACTCATGATTTTCATAAGAAACTTATGATGGTGTTCATTCACGTGGTATTTGTGCCTCCAATTGGTCCATTCTTTTTTGAATTTGCGTCAACTCGTCTCTCATTAATCGTCACATTTCATCCATGGAAGCTTGAACTTGAAGATTTGGAAGGGGTTGGTCATCCGTCATCTTATATATCTGTAGAAAAACAATGAACAATAAAAAGATTATCATAACCTCTCCGCTCTCCCTTACGTGTTTCTCTCATGTTGATTAAGCTCTCAACACTCGTGTATGCAACAAAGGCTTTTTCCCTCGATTGATCTTACTACACTGCCTTTTACCTCTCTTTTTAATTCTTAAAGTTCAAAACAAACTAAAAGAAAGCAAAATCAAGTTAGGCTTGTGGCCTTGAGGAATTCAAAACGTACCAAACAACTTCAACAAACAAGGGTAACAAACCCAAAAAAAAAAATATAATACTAAACAAAATTATTAACGTTCCTCCAATTTTATTTTTTTTCCACTTCTTTTTTTTTTTTTTTTTTACTTTGATAGCTTTTTCTATACTTTTCTTTTCTTTTCACTTTCTTTAGGAACAAAACTACACGACTTAATATGAAGAACCCAAATATATAACTTACTAATATCCCAACTTCTGTATTTCTTGATAATAGTAATCAAGTCAACTTGTGACAAGATCCAATACTATTACTTGAAATCAAATATAAGAACTAGAAGAAACCAAAAAAAAAAAAAAAAAAACGATGCGAAAAAAAACAAAGTATGATAGAAAACAAACCAATAGAACTTGGCTCTGATACTAAATGATGTGATCTCACCCGATGAATATGAGATTGATCACAAGTTGCCCGATCATTCTATTAGATGTTATTATGATATATGGATAGAAACGCGACCTGTTGCCTATAAACGAGGCAAAAACCTTGGTATAGATAGTGAAACCGCAACCCAGAAAGATGTCACACCCCGTTACCCCGGTTGGCAATGAAGCACGACGTCGCAGAAGCATAACCATAATCATGACGAACGACCACTATATGGACGTTTTTCAAAATACATCGATAAAACTTTAAAATATAGTAAGGTTATACATAGTCTGATACGAAGAAAAGAAGTTCGCACAATACAGAAATTTAAGTACATAATTAAAGTATTCAAAATAATGCTGCTAAATCTGCGGTAGTTTCGAAAATGCATCCGACTCCTTAGGTGCGGGTTAAATAATTTGCTGATTCATCGCACCAATGAAACTGTTTCTACTTGACTTGAATTTCCTTAAGAACTTTGTTAATCACTTGATTAGATGTTAATGACCACTGATTAGGTTATAATTGGCTAGTAAATACTGATTAGGTCATCGTTGCTAACCTGGTTTGGTGCCGGATGTTAGAGTCTCCCCCTGTTAAGGGAATTTCGTCTCGAAAATAGCTCGTGCTCCATTGCTTGAGTATTTGGGAAGAGATGTGGGTATTTTTCCCGGAACTGATCTTTGCATTCCCATGTAAACTAAGGACCTCGTTTAGAGTTCCATCTGACTTTTATTATCGGGATCCGGCAGTGCTTTAGTTTCTTGACTTCTCGGTCCATTATTTCCTCTGGTTGCTCAATGAAGTTCAAGTTATCATCTAGTTGCAGCTCGTCCATGGGTATAACGAGTGTTTCATTAGCCAGGCACTTCTTAAGATTGGATACGTGGAAGGTATTATGAAAACTCGAGTGATAGCTATTGTTATAGGAAAACTCGACTAATGGCAGGTGCCTGTCCCAACTTTTGCCAAAGTCGATAACACATGACCTTAGCATATCTTCCAAATTCTGAATAGTCCTTTCACTCTGACCATCCGTTTGTGGGTGATAGGTTGTGCTCATATCTAGACGTGTACCCAAAGCCTCTTACAACGATTGCCAAAATCTTGATGTGAACCGGCTGTCCCTGTCTGATATAATTGATACTGGCACTCCATGCCTTGAGACGACTTCTTTAAGATAGATTCATGTTAATTTATCCATCTTATTAGTCTGCTTGATTGGCAAGAAGAGTGCGGTCTTGGTATGTCGATCCACAATCACCCAAATGGTGTCATAACCTCCAGAAGTCTTTGGCAACTTGGTGATGAAGTCCATGGTGATATTCTCCCACTTCCATTGGGGTATTTCCGGTTGAACTAACACTCCTGATGGTTTCTGGTGTTCAGCCTTAACTTTCAAACACGTTAAGCACTTGTTGACATATGTAGCAATGTCAGCCTTCATGTTTGGCCACCAGTACATTCCCTTTAAGTCGTGATACATCTTATCTGACCCTAGGTGAATAACATATCTTGTTTTATGCCCTTCATCTATGACCATCTTCCTCATGCCTCCGAGTTTGGTAGCCAAATTCTGCCCATGAAGTACCGACATCCATCTGACTTGATTTCAAACTGCTTATCCATTCCTCTCAAGGCTTCATCCAGTAGATTACCCTCCTTGACTGCTTCTTCTTGTGCCTCGCGGACTTGAGAGTTTAGGTTTGACTGTATAGTCATGACCAAGGCTCAGACTCTCAAAGGTTTAATCTGTTCCTTTCGGCTCAGGGCATCAGCTACAACATTCGCCTTACCAGAATGATATCGAATCTCGTAGTCGTAATCTCTAAGCAGCTCCACCCAACGACGTTGCCTCATGTTAAACTCTTTCTGATTCAGAATATGTTTAAGGCTTTTATGGTCTGTAAACACCGGGCACTTAGTTCCGTACGGGTAGTGCCTCCATATCTTGAGAGCAAACACCACTGCTCCGAGCTCCAAGTCATAAGTCATATAGTTCACCTCATGGATTTTGAGCTGTCGTGATGCGTAAGCAATGACTTTATCCCTTTGCATGAGAACACAACCTAATCCATTGTGTGAGGTATCACAGTAGACCACGAAATTTTCTGTCCCTTCAGGTAAGGATAGAATTGGTGCACTACACAATCTTTGTTTTAACTGTTGAAACACCTTTTCCTGCTCTTCACCCCAGTTATACTTCACATCTTTCTGAGTCAGCTCCGTTAGGGAACCTGCTATCTTTGAGAAGTTTTCAATAAATCGCCTATAATAACCGGCAAGTCCAAGAAATTGGCGGATTTCCGTGGGAGTTCTAGGAGTTGCCCAGTTCTTTATGGCCTCGATTTTTGATGGGTCAACTTGGATTCCCTGTCTGTTGATCACATGCCCAAGGAATTTAACTTCTCGCAACCAAAATTCACACTTTGAAAATTTGGCGTATAACTGTTCCTTCTCTAACAACTCCAAGATCAGCTTGAGATGTTGTTCGTGCTCCTTCTTATTTCTGGAATAGATAAGGATATCGTCTATGAACACTATTACAAATTTGTCCAAATACGGTTTACACACTCGATTCATAGGTCCATGAATACGGCTGGTGCGTTGGTCAAATCGAATGGCATCACCTGAAATTCATAATGTCCATAATGAGTTCTACACGCTGTCTTGGGAATTTATTCTTCTCGAACCTTTACTTGATGATAACCGGATCGCAGATCAATCTTAGAGTAGAAGCTAGATCTCTGTAGTTGGTCAAATAGATCGTCAATTCTAGGAAGGGGGTAGTGGTTCTTTACCGTTAACTTATTTAGCTCTCGGTAGTCTATGCACATTCTGAAGGATCTGTCTTTCTTTTTCACAAATAAGACCGGAGCTCCCCAAGGTGAGGAACTTGGTCGAATGAGTCCTTTATCCATCAACTCTTGTAGTTGATTGGATAGCTCTTGAATTTCAGAAGGAGCGAGTCTGTATGGGGCTCTTGCGACCGGTACAGCTCCCGGTTCCAAGTCGATTTGGAACTCCACTTGCCTAGCTGGCGGAAGCCTAGGAAAATCATCCGGGAAGACCTTCGGATAGTCACAAACTACTGGAATATCCTCGAGTCATTTCTCCTCCGACTCTTTTTCTGCAATCTGTACTAATACTGCATGGCAACCTTTTCTAAGGCATTTTAATGTCCTTAGGCCGGATACGACATTCAGTTGACGGTTCTTTCTTTCCCCTTGGACTGTTAGGACCTTCTTCTTGTGGAGTGATATCCGTACCACTTTCTTACCGCACAAAATCTCGGCATGATTGTATGACAACCAATCCATACCAATTACTATATCAAAACTTTCGAGTTCTATAGGCATCAAGTCTATCTTAAAGGGGTTATCTGCCAACTTCAGCGTGCATTCCTTAATAATACTATTTGGCTTTTTTTTATTTTGCCGTCATCTAGCTCTATAGTATAAGAGTTGTCTAAGGAAAAAGGAGTGGCATTCAATTGCTTACTAAACTTATCAGAAATAAAGCTCCTATCAGCACCAGTATCAAAGAGTACGTAAGCGTAAATGTCATTTAAAAGAAACGTACCTGATACTACATGGGAACCTGACGAGCGTCACCTGCTCCTAATATAAAAGCTCTACCCTAAGCTCCTCCACCTTTTTTCAACCTCGGGCACTCACTCCTGAAGTGCCCGGCCGCTCCACATTCATAGCAGCCTCTCTGATTGTCGTCGTTGTTACCCGGGGTACCAAATTTACTGTCCTTGGCCAAATGACCAAGATGTTTGCACTTTCCACAATGGGTTAGGCAGGGACCTTTGTTGTGATGGTAGGTGTATTGGGTGCAGAAAGGCTTTGTACCTGTGTAGCCTTTCCTGGTCTCGACTCCCGCTACGTAAGGCTTGATGGTTTCGGCTTGTTGGATTGAGAGCCCGAATTCTTCCCAGACTTGTCCTCCCAATTTCTCTTGTTTTCCCCAGCTTTGGCCTCGTTTCTCCGAGACACTAGATCCATAAGGTTGTTGGCCATTCGGATGGCGTCCTGAATGGTGGTTGGGTTGGAGGCAGTGACATTGCCTTGAATTTGAAGGGCGAGTCCCCAAATGTAGCGCTCGATACGCTTGTACTCCGGGGTGACCATCTGGGGGCATAGCAGACTCAATTCATGGAACCGGTTGGTGTACCCAGCTATATCCGTTCCTTTCATAGCCAGATTCCAAAACTCTGACTCCATCTTCTATAGTTCATTTCTCGGGCAATACTCGTTGGTCATGATCTGCTTTAACTCGGCCCAGGCGAGTTGGTAAGCTGCATCAATCCCCAGAGACTGGGCATACGAGTTCCACGATGTCAGTGCGCTATCTTGTAGAGTGTGGGTGGCGAATTTCACCTTGTCTCCTTCAACACATCCGCTAACACGGAAGACAGACTCCAACTTTTCAATCCATCGTAGCAATCCGACGGCTCCCTCTGTCCCCTTAAAGTATCGGGGCTTGCAACTCAAGAACCCCTTAATTCCGCAACCTTTTGGGTTGGTTTTAGTAAGTTGCTATAGCGGCGACCACTCTTTGTGCGACTAATTGCTCGATTTCTGCAGCGTTCATGGCTCTTCTTGGCGGCATTATCTTAAAGTCTAAAGAAAAGAGCACAGTGTAAGAAGTTGAGTCTTAAAGATTAAATTTTTCTTAGGGCACAACACTATAATCATCAAACACAATTTCATAAATAACTTGCAATATTCATTAATCATTCATAACTTTCTTACAATGGGGCGGGTTATTACCCGAAAATTTTGTCCTATGCTATTACATAATAATTTCCAAATATTACAAAGATAGATGAGGGGTACTAGGTGTGGGAGTGATCAGGGGTCTCTCCCTTCTCCAAATCGTTGAGGTGCTGAGTCAGCTCCTCGTTCCGAACCTCGCTTTCGGCTAATCGCTGCCGAAGCTCGTCTAGGCCGTCCTGCTAGATGGCGAGGGCGTGCTGGTTAACCCAGTACAAGTTGGAGTTCTGTAACTCCTCCCGCTCTAAACGGGCAGTCACTTCTCCAATATCCTGGTTAAGTAACCGGATTTGGAGATCGTGTCGTGTAGTCCTTGCTACTAAAAGAGGTACAGTCTGGTTGCCCGCTCCTGAGTGAGCGGTGGGATCGGTTCGGAGGATGGTCCTCCGACCTCAAATTGGGAAGGGATTCCTTCCTCTTGTCTCCACTCATGGAGAGTCTCGGGTATCCAATCCCATTTACGGACGTTTGCCCGTCGTTGCTGGGGTGGGGGACTTGGTTGAGGAGTCGGGATGGGAATAGACTCCTACCTAGGTGTGATCACCCTCTTTCGGGGTGTAAACATCATCGTTGGTCCGTTAGGGTAGGGACAATACTACTTGAATGATGGAACCTCTGGGTGGTATGGGGTGTAGGCGGGGATCACCGGGGGTGGTGGATCCACTCCAGCGTCGTCCTCTTCCATTGGTTCCTCCTCGTCTGACTCTTCCATGGGATCCTCGTCTTCCGAGGGGTCTTCATCCTCAGCTCGGTCCTCCTCAGAAAACACCTCCGGGTTGTATTGGCTGGTGGGGGTATACTCCTCTTCCGAGTCAGACAAAATGATTATCTCTTGGTTGGACATGTTTTCTGTTATCAAGGTCCATGCATAGTCTTTTAGTTAGTTACAAAATATTTTCATAATCAGTAATACTTAAGTGCAGTTTTAGTCTAGGGTACTAATGCAACCTAGTTCACTTTAACTATGACTCTGATACCAATCTGTCACACCCTGTTACCCCGGTTGGCAACGAAGCGCGACGTCGCGGAAGAATAACCATAATCATAACGAACGACCACTATATGGACGTTTTTCCGAATATATCGATAAAACTTTAAAATATAGAAAGGGTATAAATAATCTAATACGAAGAAAAGAAGTTCGCACAATACAGAGATTTAAGTACATAATTAAAGTATTCAAAATAATGCAGCTAAATCTTCGGTAGTTTCGAAAATGCATGCGACTCCTTAGGTGCGGAAGCTTGAAAGAAAATACGTCTGAAGGCACACTTGCCTTAATTTCCTGAAATACACGCTAAAATACGTCAACAAAAATTGTTGGTGAGCTCATAAGTTTACACGTAAATCTGACTTGTATGGACAACAACTGTTAAGTTTGAATTTATAAAATAATAAATTCCATGTTATGTATTACATATAAACCATCATGCAACCGAAGCTTAATTAAAAATGAGTTTGCCCTATGCAGTATTCTCATACGTAATACCGTGTGTTAAATATATATGCACTCGCTGTTTGCCGAGCCGAACTAACCCGAATGGGGGACATGACTCCCGATAAATCTATCCACAATATATTCACGCTTAAGGGCTGATGGAACCACATGTGTAATACATAATAGAAATGAAGTTGTTTTCGTGTCCATATGAAAAAGAAGCATGTATTTCAACCCCAAAACATAACAGTGTGAAAATAGGGGCTAAGAGGACTCACCGAGCTTGTGATGGCAAAAACGAGCGAAAAGTGCAAATTAGCGTAAGTTGATGGGTGATGCACCGGGTGAGTTTAATCGAGCCCTAAATGATAATAAGGACTTAATATATCTAATATATGGTAATATATATGTTTATGGATTTTTATGTCTCAAATCACCCAACATTACAAGTTTATAAATAAAACCCGCTTAAAACGTCAAGTTTATATATATAATTTTCCAGCTTTTTCGATGCTTTTTCGGCCTACTTAGAGGCTGTTTTTGACCAAGCTCCAAAACGTTTTAGGCTTTGGTTTTCTTGGACATTAAACTACTATATACAAAGAATTTTTAAAGTCAAGAACATCCATTTTTCGAGATGTTTAAGTTGGGGAAAAAGCTTGTTGAAAACCCTATGTTGGCCATTTTTGAACTGTCAAACTTAAGGTTTCCCAAATAATTTCTGGAGGTCTTAAACTCCATAATAAATTATGAAAACTTCCAGATCTATAGTTAAGACATAGATCTAACTTTTGAGACAAGAATCAACTCATTTCGTTAAGTTATGGAATAGTTATGATTTTTCAAAGTCGACGTAATATTTCTGCCGAAAATCCGGATTTCATAACATTGAAACAACTCGTGATCTTTGTTGTTTATTCAAAAACCACATGTATAAAAGGTTATGAAACACATTTATATAATTTATTTCCATAATAGTTAAGGTTACATTATGTGCTTATATATTTATAAACACATGTTAGGCACAAAAAGGCCTCAGTCAAACCTGTTCTGCATATGAGGGGGATATTATTAATCAAACCTGTTGATGCTTTTGAAGGTTGAATTTAAGGTCTGTTATATGCCTTATTGAAACCTGAAAATGATTTGCAATATCAGCCTGGAGTTGTTCTATGTGTTGCATATGTTGCAACAAAGGCAGTTTTGCCCAAGCTGTTCAGTCTGCTGAACAGGCTGGACATAAACTGTCTACGCTGCTCTACACTGGTGAGCAGCTTGGGCATTTTACAAGTGTTCTGTTCTTTGTGAACAGAATCTGTTCTTTGTGAACAGAATCTGTTCTTTGTGAACAGGCTAAACACTTTATGGAATATGTTTCCAAGTCCTCATGTATTGTTTTTGACTACAACATCAGTTTACAAAGTTGAAGACAAAGTGGAAATCAGAACTGCTCAGCCTGCCCAAGCTGTTCTGTTACATGAAGACAAAAGGTTATTTGAAAAAGGGTGACAGACCTTTTTCTTATATCAAAATAGGCCTTTACAAAGGAAGAAAAACACAAAGTTGACATTCCTTATTTGGTTAAAGGCAATGAAACAGTAGACAATGTGAAAAGACAAAAGTTCTGCCCACATGAAGACAAGTCTGCTTTTCAGAATGTGCAGAAAAGGTTATGTTGTCTTTTCAACAAGACTTTACCTTTTTCATTCCGTCCAATGAAGAAGCTTCACTTAGATCCTCTGAGTGAGTATAAAAAGAAACTTCCAAGGATTGAAAGATTAAGCCAAAAAGCTAAGTGCTGAAACCAAGAGTGAACGTGCATTCAAAGTAAGTCTTTCATGCATGCAAGTCTGCTTGAATAAAACAGTACTCAGTGTCTAAGTTGTTCTTGGTCAAGCTGTTCCTCAGAGTCTTGTAAACACAGTGAGTGATTCTTAGTGAGTGTATTCATTGTAACTAGTTTAAGTCTGTCTTAGGCTAGTTAAACATACTGTTGTATCTGTCATCTCAGCTTGAACCTTTCCGCATTCAAGCTCGTTTGTAATTAACATTTGTTGATAATACATACAAACATTGAGAAAATTGTGTGTAGTTTTTAAATAGCTGTATTCACCCCCCCTCTACAGCTTAAGGCTATATGCTTGGGTAACCTTTCGGGACCTACAACCGGTATCAGGGCAGGCTAGAGTGTGTGTCATTCTAGATCTCTCATTCTCCCAAAGTTTCCATGGACAACAGTGCTGCAAGTTCCTCATACTAAGACAATGGCTCAATGGGCAAACCTCCAAAGTTCAATCATCAGAACTTTTCTGGTTGGAAGTGCAGAATGATGCTCTACTTAGAGAATCTGGATGTGCAACTACCAGAGATTGTAATGGAGGGTCCCTATGTGCCAACCTCTGTTACAACTATAACTCCTGCTGTTGAAGGAGCTGCTCCTGAAATCGGAACATTTGAGAAAGCAAAAGCTCAATGGTCTGATGAAGACAAAAGACTGGTGGCTCTTGATGCAAAGGCCAGAAACAATCTGGTCATCTCTCTACCTGATGATGTGTTCAAACAGGTTGAGAAGATGAAGACTGCAAAGGAGATGTGGGATACTTTTTGTACTGTCTATGATGGACCCACAATCACACTTGACAACAGGATTAATAATCTTGTTAGACAGTATGAACTCTTCTTTGCAAAACCAAAGGAGACTCTCACTGAAACCTACACCAGGTTTACTGCTCTTGTAAATGATCTCAAAGCTGTTGGGATCACGAAGGACAGCTTGACTCTGGTAAACAAGTTCTTAGATGTCCTGCCTGAAGAATGGAATTATTTTTCTACAATTTTAAGGAATTCAGGTACCATCAGAAGTAAGGATCTTGTTAACCTATATGGATCCTTACTGAATGATGAGCAGTCAAGGCAACAGAAGAGAAATGCCTTGGAAATATCTAAGAAAGGTGCAGCCTTTGTGGCCGGTGTGAGACAACCTGTAAATCAAGTAAGTGATGTGTTCACTTAACCTGATCAACAGGCTGATGATAAGGAGGAAATGTCTGATGAGGAAGACAATGCAGATATTGCTGAACTGGATGATGAGCAAATGATAACCATGCTCGTCAAAAGGTTCAACAAGAAAAAGTTTGGAAGAAACATGCTACATGGAAGTTCAAATGCAGTTAAAAAGAAGGCATTTGACAAGACCAAAGCTGAGTGCTTCAAATGTGGCAAAACTGGCCATATAGCAGCTGACTGTGTGTCAAAAGCTGTTGGTCAGTAATCCAAACCACACAAGACAAACAGGGATGATGGCTATAGGGTTAATTACCTTATGACTATGGCTAAGCTGAGAAAGATGGAAAACTCAGTGGTTTCCAACTGGCAAAAGGGACTTATGGCAGAGACTTGTGACTGGGAGGAGTCTGATTCATCATCTGATGAAGAAGACAATAACTGTCTGATGGCCAACACTGATGTCCCATCAACAAGCAACTTCAAACAGGATCTGGCTGAAGCTGAAGCTTTTAGCAGCTTTGAGAACTGGAATCCTACAATGATGTATAAGGTACAAAATTTTATGGATTACAGTTCTGAAGAAAAAGTTAAAATGTTTGAATATATGCTTGTTGATCTGAAAGCTGCTGTTGAGAAGCATGCTGTTTTATTATCTGAAATCCCTAAGCTTAAAACTAATATTGAAACAAAATCTAGTAAACTGGACAGTTTCCATAAGTTGGAAGCTGAGCTTGATGAATTAAAACACATCAATTCCATTTTACTGGAAGAAAAGAGAGAAACAGATATAAAACATCCTTAGCTTCAAAACATAGTTGACTCTTGGTGCCAATCTGCACAAAAAGTCAGCCACTGCATAAGTCAGCAGATTCCTGCACAAATCCAAGCCTATCTTGGAGGGGATCTTGACACAGCAGCTTCCATTGTTGAGGTTAATAATTTAAAAGAAGACTTGTCAACTCTTGGTGAGCTTCCAAACACTTTTATTCAAAAAGTGAATGGTAAATTAATCTCAACAAACAGGTTTGTCAGGCCTCAAAACACTGACAGCTCGTGTGAACCTAGCACAAAAACTGCTGATGAAATAAGTATTCCATCAAGTCAGCTTGCTAAGTGTTCTGCTGATTCACACAAGCAAAAGAAAGGAAAGCATGTCAAAACTGCAGCTATGGACACCAAGCCTGTTGACAAGACAGGCTTTGGACTTAAAGCTGATGTAAAAAGGCATACTAATCCTTTTAATGCTGAACATTTTGAAAAGAAGTTTTTAAAAGGTAAGCTGTCTGTCTTTAACAATGGTAAGTCTCATGTTGAAGGCAAACCTGCTGTGATTTCAAATAAGTTTTCTAATCTTAGTAGTAAGCTGGTTTTAAATGAAAATAAGTTTTTTCAAAACCGAAAATAATGATTATGTTGATAGGCAACATCAATCACATCTCAGGAAGGGCAAAGGCAAAACCATTGCTCAGCCTGAGAGAGATGGGAATAAGTTTCCTAAACCTATGGAAGTTCAAAAGCCAATTAAGCTTCCCATCTTTGACATCTGTCCTCCTAAAAAGAGGAAAGAAGAGACAGGCAAAGCTGTGGCTACTGAATTTTCCACTCAAGCTGTTGATTCATCAAAAAGTAATAAGTTTGCTAAACCTGCTGATAGAATCAACAGAAATAAGTCAGAATGTGTCTCTGAAAGGTCTTCTTCCAAAAATGCTAAAAGGAGAAAATGTTATAAATGTGGAATGAAGACACATCTGGCCAAAGTTTGTCCTGAAACTGAGGACATAAGGCCTGCTGACTCTGATGGTTCCTTCACAGCTAACAGAAACAGTGTTGGAAACATCTCAGTCAATGAAAGTGGTATCCAAACTGATACCATTCAAATAGGGAATATTAGTGTTGATATCACAAGTCCATCAACAAATGTTGATGAAGTAGGAGAACTCATCTCTGTGATGAGTTCCCCTAAAAATGACAAATATTCTACTTGTCACTCTGCAGGAAAACAACCATCCCAGGTTTGGTACTTGGACAGTGGCTGCTCAGGGCACATGACAGGTTGTAAGGACTTGCTGAGTGATCTCAGGCCTGAAAAAGGGCCGAATGTCACATTTGGTGACAATGTACAGGGATCCACTGAGGGATATGGAACTCTTAAAGCTGGTGCTGCAGTGTTCAAAAGAGTAGCCTATGTGGTTGGATTAAAACATAACCTTGTTAGCATAAGTCAACTTGTGATGCTGGCTATAAAGTTAACTTTGATGAGCACCTTGGTTACATATTGGATCCCCAAGGAAAAGTTGTGTTGTGTGCTCAACGAAAGAAAGGTGTATATGTTGTGGACATGCAATCTGCTGATCCCACAACTGAAACCTGTTTTCTCATAAGAACAAATGCAGACTTAAACTGGTTATGGCACAAAAGGCTGTCACACCTGAACTTCAAGAACATCAACAAACTCTGTAAGAAAGAGTTGGTGACATGTTTGCCTTCTATGACCTTTGTTAAGGATAAACTATGCACAGCTTGTGAGAAAGGCAAGCAGAGGAAATCATCATTTAAATCCAAACATAATTTTTCTATTGATACTCCTCTCTTCTTAATCCACATGGACTTGTTTGGACCTGTTAATGTCCCAAGTCTAGGAGGAAGAAGACACAATCTAGTAATGGTTGATGAGTTCTCCAGGTACACATGAGTTATTTTCGGCTGCTAGAGAAATTATTGGATTTGTGAAAAAGATGGAAATGCTGAACTTTGCCCAAGTGAAGCAGCTTAGAAGTGATCATGGTACTGAATTCAGAAATAGTACTCTTGAGGACTTCTGTGAAGAGAAAGGAATCACTCAAAACTTTTCAGCTGTAAGAACTTCACAACAAAACGGAGTTGCTGAAAGGAGAAACAGAACTCTCATTGAAGCTGCTATAACCATGCTGTGTGCATCTGGTTTACATTCATCATTTTGGGCTGAAGCTGTCAACACTGCCTGCTTCACCCAAAATAGATCCTTAGTGGTAAAAAGGTTCAACAAGACACCCTATGAGCTGCTCAAAGGGAGGAAGCCAAATGTCAGTTACTTCCATGTGTTTGGTTGTCCCTGCTTCATTCTGAATCAAAGGGACCAACTGGCAATATTTGAACCAAAAGCTGATGAAGGTGTGTTTGTTGGCTACTCTGCTATCTCCAAAGCCTACAGAGTGTACAACAACAAAAGAAAGGTGATAGATGAATCTATCAACGTCACCTTTGAAGAGTCCAAGAATGCTTCCACCAAAGCTGTTCCTGAATCAGCTCCAGGAGAACTAAACTTTGATGATCTTATGCATTCAAACAATGAAGAGGACTCAAAAGCTTCCACTACACCTAGTGTGAAACCTGTTAATCATGATGGGCATGATGATGACTATGTCAATACATCCTGTGTGAATAAGTGTACTGACTTAATCACAACTGCATGTCCTGAACCTATCAGTGCTGATTTTCCTAGTTCCTCTGCTGATATGTTCAACAGTGGTAAGTCATGTTCAACAAGTGAACAGGCTCAAGATAACAGTGTGTCTGAAAATCTTGAGAGCTGTTCAACAGGACCTGCTGAAGCTGCTGATAACTCAGGAGAATCATCTTTGATGAATGATCCTAAGTGGATCAGATGTCACCCCAATGATCAAATAATTGGTGACATCAACAAAGGGGTACAAACAAGGTGGGACAGCTTAGGGAACTTCTGTATGTTCTCTAGTTTTGTTTCACTAATGGAGCCAAAGAAAGTGGATGAAGCACTAAAAGATGCCAATTGGATTACTGCCATGCAAGATGAACTCAATCAGTTTGAGAGAAACAAGGTATGGAAGCTGGTCCCTCCTCCTAAAGGTAAAACTATAATTGGCACTAAATGGGTTTTCAGGAATAAAATGGATGAGCAAGGTAACTTGACTGCTCGGAGGCCCCCATACCCTGCCCCTGATAATGGCCCTGCTCGGGCTGGCGCTCTCTCGGCTCGCGCCAGTAACTTGACTGCTCGGAGGCCCCCATACGCTGTCTCTGGGTGGGCGGCTGCTCCCGCTGCCTCTCGATCTCTCGCTCCCTCATACGAGCTAATTCCAGAGCTCTGGGAAAGGATGTCGTCTCCTGTAATCCCACGAACTCGCTGATATCTGGTCTCAAGCCGTCAACAAAAGCATCAGCCTTGCGCCACTGTGTATCCACATGCTGCGGCGCAAATTTGTAGTACTCATTAAAGTGGTCAATGTACTGCTGCATAGACAAGTCTCTCTGCTGTAAATGGAGGAAGCGACGCTCCATCTCTCTGCACTCATCACGTGGCGCATACTGAATCTCGAACATCGCCTTAAACTATGCCCAGGACATCGCATACGCATGTGAGTCAGACATAGATGACTCTATCAATCTCCACCATTGTGAGGCCCCACCCCTCAACTGATATGTGGCATACCCAACCATATCTTTCGGGTCCACATGAGCAACCCGAAAATCTGACTCAATCTCGCGCTCCCACGCTAGGGCCATCCCTGGCTCGCCTCCGCCTCTGAACTCTGGCGAATTCCCAGTCATTAAATCCTTAAACCAACCCCCTCGCTATTATGTAGATGAAGAGACACCTGCACCCGTATCTGTCCCAGTAACTGGAGTACCCGTATCCTTACCGCCCCGGCACGGGGTCCCATACCCTGAGATCCATAAAACTGAGTCAGAATCTAGATCAGCTCTAATTTGCGACCAAAATCATCGCCCGCCCGTCCCTCTTTCCCTGCCCCGTTCGCCTCCGAACTCATACTGAAAATAGCCTGCACAGGTTAAACAACAACATGAAATCACAAAGAAGTTACCTAGCGTTATACACTAAGCTAGCATAATTAAATCCTCTAGTATCCGTCACCGGAATACTCCCCAGGAATCTGAACACGGTCTAAGCTCAAGCATCCACTGATACTCAATACTAGAACCACAAGCTCTGATACCATACATGTAACACCCTCTAAAAACAGCTTAAAGCCACGTCATTTACAATACACAAGTGGCAAAAACGCATATAAAATCCATCACACATGTCAAGGGTTTACACAAACACTGATTAATTAAAACCTTTTACGTAACATAAACAACTCTGTTTAATGTTTAACCCAATATATAGAACCGACCCGAACCCAAATATTCACATACACATCCGACATAGTTCATCCCAAAATTCCCAACAAAGTAATCACATACAGTCCACAAAATGCGGAATCTCTCGGCAACAGCAAAGTCACGCTCCTACGTTCGCTCAGGAGCTGGTTGCCCTATCTTCGGCTCCCCGGACAAACATATTAGACTCGAATACGTAAGCTTTGCAGCTCGTGAGTACACAAGGGTTAGACACTCCACTAATCATATAAGCACATAACGTGTGTCACATGGTAACTCTACACTATGCGGCATAACACATGCCGATAAGCCTCTAATCAGAGACACTAGAGATCCATTACAGGAAGAGATTTTCATCTCAATTGGGGAATCCCTCCCCCCTGGAGCCAAGCCACGCCCGTGGAGGCTAACATGAGAAGGGTGAAAAGGAATCCTGATCATTCATCTAATCTTGTACCATGCACCTCATCACACTAGATTGTTTGATACATTCCTTAAATATATAAGCTACCATTTAGAAACTTTCCAAATCTAATAATTTATTTGTATATTAAATAATTTTTATTATTATAATACAAAATACCAACATTTCATAAATACATGATTCAATAGTTTGCAAAAAGCGATGATTCCATAAATATTTGATTGATACAATTATATTATTGATTGTTTTTATGAATTTATATTTTTATAAAATGAAGATTCAATGATACTTTTAACTATAGGTTTTTGTTTTAAGATACAACAGTGAAAGACAATGATTCAGTTTTTTTATTCACTGTATCATTACTTTATAAAAGTAACTTTGGCAATTTAAAAATGTTGATTCAATGTTTTACTTTATCATGCGTTCTATAATTATTTACACATGTTACACAATACAAAATGATTAATTAAATAAATATTTGGTTGATACAATTATATAAACAAATGTTATTTATTGATTCAATATTTACAATTATACCACCTCAATCATTTTAATATAGAACACTCGAAGCATTAATATCATAGACACTGATTTGATTCTGATGATTCAATGATCTAAATCAAAACACTGATTCAATTCTTTAAAACAGTTGACACCTCCATTCCGGGATCTGGCATGTACAGTTTTCTTGGAGAAAACATGGGTTGAATATCTTTGGCTGGAATTCGAGTCGGTGTGGTGGTACAATTTTCGGATTATCCGATCAAGAAACACTATCAGAGCTTCGGTGGCCTGAATCATACTGGAACCCTAGCAGCCACAAGCGCCGACATCATCGGAACCCTAATCCGTGCCGGCAGAACCCTAATCATCCAGCCGACGTTACCTTTGGCTTCTCCAGCCCTCCTTTCCAGCTTGCCGCTGCCGCTGGCACCTGAAACCAAGTCTGACGCCGGCGTCTCGGGAGAGCAGAAAGAAAATAAGAAAGGAGTTGTGATGGTTGGTCGGCGGTTGTGGAGAGCAAAAGGATGGAGGCTGTGGGGAGCAAAGGAAATGGAGATGTATGTGTGTTTTGGGGGCTAGGGTTTGGGTGAGAGGATGAGAGGATAATATATGAGGGTGGATTATCTAGTGTGTGTTGTACATGTTATTATCATGGGTCCTAATTCTTTTAATGGTGTGGATTCCTTCTCACCTCTTCTCACCAAAAGATCCTTCTCACATGATCCTATCTCTACATATATATATATATATATATATATATATATATATATATATGGGAACCCTACATAGGATTAAACAGAGCTACAAAGCTCTCGCGATAACTCATCGCAATACACTATAATGGATCTTATACATATAACACATATAAAGAGAGAAGGACCATACCTGAGGGGCAGCTCGAAGTGCACAACCCAATCACAACAGTATTATATGCACGTATTATGACTCGATAAAAGTAGGCCCTTTGAAAAGAACTCGTGTACTCACCTAGATTACCCTGAACAATCTCCCCGATTTTCTGATCCGAACCCGCCCTGTAACAATCTCTGACAATCCCTGTATACACAATAATTCTTCCCTTAACACCAGATATCCCATAACTGATATTATAACTGATTGGACTGCAAAAAGCAACCCAAACGATCCTTCGCAGCCCAAACCGACCCAAGCCAATTTGCCCGGATCGCGGCCGCACTGGCCACGATCGCGGCCCGCGCTCGAAATGGTCATCGCGGCCGCGCTTGGAGCTTCGCGACCGGGCTCACGACGAAGAACAGGCCCCCCTGTTCGTTTTTCTGTTCTGTCCAGGGGGGGTGTTAACCCTCCCAATTCCGATTCCAGCAGAAAATATACAGATAACTGATACCAATAAACTCCCAAAACATACTCTAACCAATTCCCATCATATCACATGATTAACACACCAAAAATCAAATTTAAATTGGGGAATTGCTTACCTTGAACTCCAAGAACACAAAGAGAAGATTTCAATCCAATTTCAGCACTTGAATCACTTGGTTTAGCTCCAATCCAAGCTCCAGCAGCATAAGGAAACACACACACACACACACACACACACACACACTTATCTCTGTGATTTGCACAAAAGGAAGAGAAGAGAAGCACGTCACAAACATATATGCACATATACGGATCCGGTTATATCGCGGGTTCAACACCGATACCCGACCCCAATATTAAAAATCAACTATGTATATCAATAGATCCCATTTAATCCCGTGAATCCATAATTATAGTTTATCCACTAAAATTACATCCCAAATCCACGCAATCCCCGTCCCGACACGTATAATCCACTATACGGGGCGCAAGTGGACCAACGCAATACTCAATAAAATAATTGGTCAATAAGATAATTACATGTTCCTGCTCGGGAGTCGGGGTGTTACATGTTCTATCCTTCTTATTAAATCTAAGATTATAAAATTTGACATTTTTAATAATTCATTGTAATTAAATTGATTTTATACGATAGAACGTGGTTTAATTATTGTCGTGATCTTTAATTTCATTATTATTATTCCTTTTTACGGTTGCTACTACTAATATTAATACGCTTACTATCTTTGTTTTATTATAACTTAAATTTCCGGGTAATCACAACTATCCTACTTAAAAATGATTTTCGTCCTCGAAATCGAAAAAGTATAGAGACGTTTATATATGAACAACTAAGGTTTTTCTTTCGAATTAGTTTCTTAACCATCGATCATAGTACATATCATAAAATTAGTTTCAGTAATAACTTTAATGTTTTTAGTTTTCGTTGTTTTGTTTTATTATCTTAGTATTTCATTTTCCATTGTTGTAATTATTTTGTTCGATATTGTCATTTGTTGTTATTATTATTGATATTCTTATTATCTTTTCCTTTTTATATATCGTAATTTAAATTTAGGCTATTATAACACTCATCACTTGAATTGATTTCATTCCCGAAATCACCAAAAGCAAAATCCTTACTATCCTGACTATTGTTAATTTTATTAGGTTTATTATTCTATATGAGATTAAGGTGTGTGTTTAAATTTTACGGTCATTATAACTTACTCCACTTATAAGGATTTTGTCCCCGGAATCAAAGTAAAGAATCTATCATTGAACATATGGATTTATTAATCGATTACAACATCTCATTTTGTTCACTAACAATCTTTAATCTTGGTTAATGTGATCAACTAAAATCTTGAAAAAATACCATGATTATTATTATTTTATTTATCGTTGTTATACTTATCATTATCATGGTCAATATTTGTTATTATGATCATTATTAATGATGTTATTAGTATCGTTATTATAGATGCTATTACGGACAATTAAACTTATTACCTTCAAATTAACTACAAAAATGTCGTATATTCCACCAAAATCTCATAAGCAAACTAATGAATATCTAATTCTACGAAGTACACAATATATTATAATAATAACTACTGCAACCATATTGGTCATTACAATATCCACCAATTAAAAAGGAACGAAATTCAAGTATTCAAGATTATTAGCAATGATTCATATATTAGGCTATTAGAATCTTAACTATTCCAACTTACATATATGACTTATCGAAAGCTAATCTTAATATTTGTGAACTAACTCCTTGATATAAACCAGATATCGACTTATCGATCTTTATATTATTTCTAAGACTTAATTATTAAGTACTACAGGCACTACAATATATCCCACTTTAAAAGGAAATTGGTCCACCAAATTCATACATACTTAAGATTACAACTATTTATGTAAAATCGTCCACTGATAATATTAACAATTATAGTAACCCTTATAAATATCTAAACATGATCTTAGAGTCTCGCTTTTCAATTAGTCATTAACTAGCTGTGATCAATATATAACTGAATATGCACTTATTACAAATAGTTCACCTATTATTAATAAATTATACCATAAACCTTATAACAGTATATGGAATCATACAATTTCATTTTCAAACTTACGTTAAACCCCAATTGATTAAAACCATCACTTAACCGATTTTTAACTACATGCACATAACAACCGTTTACCTTTCATGAATTATCAAGATAATATTATCAAAACTTGAAACCATTTATTATACATCTTAAAATAACAAAACCTTTTTTTAGCCAGACAAATTTAGCTCATTCGATAACCAAAATAATGCACGACATAATGTATTATAAACTCAACAAAATTTCATATGAAAATCATTTAACACCATGCGTCAGCAATGCACTCTGAATTAACAGTCGAACATATCACCATGTCGAAAAGTAAAACATTATCAAGAATAAACGGAATACGGTAGAATACAAAATGACGGAAGTATAATCCTAACCAATATGTCTACGCAAAACCCACAGTCAAGTCTATCGCTTAAAACAAAATCGAAACCAGCCTCGGATACCATTTGTAGCACCCCGTCCCGAAACGATACGAGATGTCATGCCTAAATGTCATACTATCTACTAACAACTTTAAATTAACGAAACTCATACTAAATTTATTTAAAACTATATTAATTTAGTTCACAACATTCACTAATTTGTAAAGAAATTTTAAACCTTTATTAATAACTTCTTCAAGTATCTTTCATAAATCATTGATAACATGTAATGCTAATGTAACACCCTACTTTTGCTACTAATACCATGTAAGACTTATTATCCACGTCATCCAACATAATATCGTCATCAACAAGGATAAACAACTGATTAACTACTAAGTAATCATCGTAAGAATAAAAGTCATGACCGGATGAGAACCAACCCGCGTTAACATAGTCTAGTCATCCACAATTTAGTTATGGTTTACAGTCATAAAAAATACAAATTGGCCGATACGCCAAACCATAAGATACAGAAGACTACTTACTGGTGAGTTACAATTATACAACGTTAAAATAAGTTTTGCAAAATAGTTAGCACGGTGTGACAACTGAATAATCAACTCTACGTGCGGCCGGCAGCAACAACCCGACGCCTCATCGGGAGCGACCCAGAATAGCCTGCGTAGCCCACTTCACAAAGTAAGGGCCAGGCCAGGACCTCTGTACTGGAAATGACCCAACATGCCTTTATTCTACGTATAACAACTCTACAAGTAATCCACGTGCTCTGCTGTGTGCTAACGAGTAGTCAACATATAAAAAGGATCCTCGCGGAACCCGGACAGTAAACAGCAAACCTCTTTTAAAACATAAGTATCAACGTTAGTGCATCTTCTAAAGGAAGGTAAGTAACTGAGCTGAAGCACGACTACTACCCTTATGTCTACGATAGTCTCGACCGGTCCCATACTCAATTACGAATCCTGGCAACGCACAAATACAAATATGATGTAACTAATAGTCAACAAACACATAACAACTATAATACTAATTCTACGGACTCAACATAACTTAACTAGTTAACCCATAAGCGAGACCAGAAGCGCGGTCACGATCACTTCATTGCGGGCAGCCACTCAATCCATCGCGGTTGAGTTCATCTGAGGGCGGTCGAGCTCATACGCCCCGCGATCGCCATTTCGATCGTGATTCACTATGAACGACCACCCTTAACCGCCTCACCCTGATCGCGGTCGCGACTAGGGGAGCGCGGCCGCGATGCGACGACGAATATAGTCGTGCAAGCTCTATTTTTGGTTGCCATGGGGATTTCATTCCCCAATCTCGATTCCAAGTATACTAGGTGTTATAAACTAACCTTAAACAAGTCTAACTACTTAATACAACAATTCAACCCTTTTCAGTAACAATTACGAACCTCAATGTACCCTTTCTTGCTTGATTTGAGCTTGTGAGTGAAAAGTGATGAATCTTTATTATGAATTCCTTAGTTATGTTTGTTGTTGTCTCTCTCCCTAGATCTCCCCCTCAATTTCAGCTGTATACACTCACACCTCAAAGCTTAGGTTGATAAAGTGAAGCAAAACATGAAGGCTTTCAAACTTATATAGTTTTGGGTCTCGATTCCAATTAAAATGGGTATAATACTCCATACCCACTAATTATGTTAGTACATCCTGTGTGACGATAGCAGTCTAAGTTTAGATAGCATTTTGTGTAAGTCAACTTACTTGATATTGAATATTAACAAGTGTTTGATATATGTTTGTTTATGTGAGTGTGATATTGATTGTTTGTATGTTTGAACTTGGTATAATGTATTACAAGAAGTTCAAACATAAAGTTCAAAGATGAATTCAAACTTAAGATAAAACATAAGTTCAAACATAAGTTTCAAAGGTGAGGTTCGAATTTAGGCTAAATTCGAATTTATCATTGAGGACAAATTCGAATAGGCCTTGGGCCAGATTCGAATTTGTCCTAGACAAACTCGAATCTGTCAGTATAATTAAGGGTTAATTCGATTAATTATCAGACTTTTGCAGAATTGGTCAAACGATTAGCAGAAGGCGATCTCGAACTTGATTGCAATTAGAGAGTTTCGTGAGGAGAGAATCATTGTGTCGGGGCGTTCTAAGTTGTACGTCTATCACTGTGGTAGCGTCCGTGTTTCAGTATGCGTGATATATCCGTCAAGCCGCTAACGAGGATTCTGCACTCGTTGGCAGGTGTCGTGTCAAGATAGATCCGTAGTGTGCAGACCTTACAAGTGGTATTAGAGCCATTGGGTGTTCGTGGTGTTCTTCGTGTTCACTAGAAACATCTGTGGTTTCTTGATGTTTTGGACGGGTTTTCATCGCATTTTTGGAGGATTTTTGAGTTTATCAAGTAAGATATCGGAAAATACTTTGTATTAGTTCAAGTTTTGATCGAAATCAATATTTTTACTTGTAAAAATATTGGTTAATCTAAAAACTTGAAAAACTCGAAGTATTAGCCGTTTTTCGAACTTGCGGCGCTTGAGTTTATCAACGTGGTATTAGGTTTTACTCAGCTCTCGAGTTTATCAGTCAAATACGCTCCTTTGGAAGTTCCTTAGGGTTTGATTCGAGTTTGGCCAATTCGAATTTGCTCAGATTTCGAGTTTACTCTATATTCGAATTTAGGGAATTCGAGTTTATTAAAACCTTCGAATTTGTCATATATTTCGAATTTAGTTTGACTTCAAACTTAATTTCTATTTTAATTCCAAACAAGTTTAAAATTAATTAAATTCGAATTTACTCAAATTCGAAAGTGTTAATTTAAATTAATTTCGAATTAAATTAATTAAGTTTGAATTCAAAAATCTTTGAAACAATGACAAGTCTACAAAGGTTTATTCAGATGGACCACGAGGTCGGAAAAGCAAATTCTCCTCCAAAGTTGATGAAATTGGAGGATTATTATTGGTGGAAGGATAGGTTCGCCGACTTCGCGAGATTTAATGATATGCGGATGTGGATTTGTGTAGACGAGGGATACATTCCACCGACGGCAGAGGTTGAAGGACGACAAAGAGTCTTATCATATTCAAAGATGAAGGACGATGATAAGAAGCTTTATGAGGCCGAGAACCGGGCATTCGCTATCATTAGAATGGCTTTACGTGAGGAGATCTTGCACACTTTCCGTAATCAAAAAACAGCAAAAGAGCTATGGGATGCTTTGGAGAAAAGGTGTGAAGGTAATCCGAGGGTCAGGAAAAATAGAATGGAAATGCTCAAGCAGCAGTTCCTGATCTTCAAAGCCTTGAAGAACGAAAAGTTGGATGAGACCATTACTCGATTCTATCACCTGCTGACTGAGTTACACAACCACGACGTGGAGTATAGCGAGACAGAGAAGATTGTGAAGATTCTGGATGCTTTACCAGCCAAATGGGAGATGTATGTGGCACTGATAAAGCATGATGAAGACATGTTCTATACTCTAACTCTAGAAAATGTCATAGGAACGCAGAGGGCCTGTCACTTTGAATTGCTGAAGAAGGAAAGGGATCATGAACAAGTACAGGATCCAGACATGTACTTTGGGAAGTCCAAATCATCAGGGGCAACTGACGTGAAGACGTCTACATCATTCTTTTCTGGGGAAACATCGACTCCGGTTGAATCAGAAGATTCAGGGAGCCTGGCTTTCTTAGGGTTTTCTAGAAAAGCAAACTCCGACTACATCTACATCTCAAGGGTATTCAAAGATGCCGATGAGCGCAAAATCAGCTGAAGACCATCTAAATCTGTTGCCTTCATTTGTGGCCGCCTACGGCAATTGCGTTTAAGGGAAACTCAACGATCCTGCACTTTGGGATGAGGATTATGATCAGGTAGATCCTGATGATCTAGAGGAAATGGATCTGCAATGGCAACTGGCCATGGTGACTCAACGAGTCAAGAGATTCATCAAGAGAACGGGCAGAAATCTCAACGTCAGTAACAATAAAATTGGGTTTGATAAATCCAAAGTTAAGTGTTACAACTGCCAAGGGTTTGGACACTTCGTTAGAGAATGTCAAAGACCGAAAGTAGAGAACTACCAAAACCAGTATCAGAATCAATCTCAAGGGAGATATTTGCCGGGTAGTTCAAGCAGTCAGGCAAATATAGCTGGTCTGTTATCCAATGTCACATCTGACAGACAGCTAAATGGAACATATGACTGGAGTACATATCCAGAGTCGAACGCTAGAGCCTTTATGCCTGAAGTAACCGAGACTGGAAGTGTCAGAGCAGAGGAAACGACAGGGGACAACAATCAGAATGATAGCAGTCCTATGTTGGTAGAAAAGTCAGAAGATCAGACGATTCTGGAGTTCGCCGCACAGATGGCCAATGTGGAACCTGATCACGCCAAGGTAATTCTGAATTTCTCGATTTTCCGTGATTAATGTACTTTCTGTGCTACGTCTAACAATAGCTTAAACTTAGTTCTAGAATCACATCAAACTATAACTGCTCAGAATGAATCTTTAAAATCAGACAATGCTAGTCTCTTAGATATAAAGGAAGACCTTAGAAATAAGCTTAAGGCAGATGCACAAGATGTCATAGTTCTAAAAGACAAGCTGAGTGAGCAGTGTGTCAGATTAGAACTGATGTATGAACATGCTGAGGCATTGACAAAAGAGCTTAGACCAAAGAAGTAGAGCTAGCAGAATCTAAGGTTAAGGTAGCCGAGGTAAACAGTAAACTGAAAAAGTTTAGGAACTCATCACTCAACCTAGGGAAGATCTTAGATGCACAGCGTCAGTCTAAGAAACCTGTAGGTCTAGGGTATCATGAGAGTCCTCCACCTTTCAATGATAACTATGTAACTCAGCCTCAGGAGAAAACTGAAAAACAAGTTGAATCAGAGGAAGCACCTGAACCCAAGTCTGAAATTGTTAAGGTTAATGAAACTAAGGTGACTAGTAATAATGTCAAGAATAAGAAGGTCAAATTTGTGTCATCCTCTAGTGATTAGCCTGTAGGACAAGCCAAAATTGACTTTAATGATCCAGAGGAAGAACCACTCACTATAGTTGAGCCGAAAGAACCAGACACTAGTGAGACACCTAAGTCAAAGGGCACACATAAAAGGTCGATTAACAAAATGTCTTGCTTTAGATGTCATGAAAGGGGACATGTTGCTTCTAGTTGTCCACATAGGAAAGTAGACTCTACACCTAAAACTTGAATGATGGAACAACATATACCTTCTACAAGTGTTGCAGGCACAAGTAGTTCTCATAACACCAAGAAAACTGTGCAAGCCACACCAAAATCTGCTGTGAAACAAACACCTGTGTCAGGTCGACCCAAAGAAGTGATTAGGACTAATTCACCAAAAAGAGTCATTAATCAATCTAGGTCAGGACCGCAACATAAATATAGGAGTACTACACCTAGCAGAGCTTACACTCCGGTTAGGTCACACACTCCTGTAAGACATCAAACACCAGGTAGAGCTCAGGGATATCAATCGGAAATGCCTTATAATCGAAACTATTCAAGAGCTCCACAGCAAATGCCTACACAAAGGCCAAGAGTGAACTTAAATCACTCTGCACCACAACAGGCTCTAAATCAAAAACCCAAGTCACCTGAAAGGAGAGATAGGTATTTGAAAGAGTTCAAGTATGTGGAAGAGAATGGTATTACCAAGTCAGTCATGGCTGGGGTTCCCCGTGATAACTAACCTCTTTTCTTACATATGCAGGAGATAACTACAAGTGGTTCGTCGACAGTGGTTGCTCTAGGCACATGACTGGGGAAAGAAGTCTACTCGCAGACTTCAAGGGAGGGAATAAGGGATTTGTATCATTCGCTGGCAATAAAGAATGGAATATCACCGGTACTGGAGTGGTCACTAATGGGACTATCAAACTGGATCAAGTTTATCACGTTGATAAACTGGTTCACAATCCCATTAATGTATCTCAAATCTGTGATAAGAAGTTCTCAGTACTTTTCACTGATACTGAGGCATTAGTGCTGAAGTCGGGATTCAATGTACCTGAAGAGTGGATACTGATGAGGGCTCCAAGGAAGAATGACATGTACATGCTAGACATGAACAAGCCGAAATCTTCGATGGGACCAATTTGTCTACTATCTAAAGCTTGAGAGACGGAATCAGTTTTATGGCACAGACGCATGGCACACTTGCACTTGAGAAAAATGAATTACATTACTAAAAATGGATTGGTGCAAGGTGTCCCAATGAAGAGTTTTCAGTTCGAGGACAAGTGCCTAACGTGCAAGAAAGGAAAACAACACAAGAAAGCACACAAGTCCAAGACGCATAACTCAATAGCTGCCACGTTTGATTTGTTGCATATGGATCTGTTTGGACCTATCAACAAAGGAGCATAGGTGGTAGTTGGTATTGTTTGGTTATTACCGATGATTACTCACGTTTTTCTTGGGTTTTCTTTTTAGGTACAAAGGACGAGACGACTGCAAAGCTCATCGGGTTCTTAGACCAAGTGGAAAACTCATACAGGACACGAGTTAAACGAATTAGGAGTGATAACCGATCGGAATTTAAAAACACAGTTATTGGTGTATATTTCCTATCAAAGGGCATAGTGCATCAATTTAGTGCACCATATGAGCCACAACAAAATGGGGTGGCAGAACGGAAAAACAGGACTTTGATTGAGGCAGCAAAGACCATGCTTTCGGATTCAAAGCCTCCTACCATGTTTTGGGGGGAGGTAGTGAATACCGCGTGCCATGTTTTAAACTGGGTCCTTACTGTCAAATCATTGAACAAAACCTGTTATGAAGTTTTGAATAAAAGGCCACCAAATTTTACTGGCTTCGAACCATTTGGGGTACCATGTACGTTAATGAAAACAAAACATCAACCTAAGTTTGGTGAAAAGGCTGACGAAGGGTATTTCCTGGGTTATGTGCCGAATTCACCAAACAAACGGGTTTTTAACAAATCAAATGGTACAGTAGAGATTGTGTATAACATTGATGTCACAAGTTATACACATGAGCCCCAAACTGGTCCGGAATGGATTTTTAATTATGACAAATTGTTTGAATCATTTAACATTCCTTTGGATGGAAATGCAGATACAATCGAACAAGACTTGTCGTCATTAAATCTGAATGATGAGGATCAAAGTTTTCCGAGGACAACCTTTCCATCAACTTCCGAGCCTACAACAGAAGATAGATCTCTAGCAGAAAATGGTTCTGAATCTTCTACAAACAAAAATCAGACAACAAGTTCTAACTCTGACGACAGTGTCCATGAGTAAGAAAATGTGGAGTCTGAGGTCGTTCCCCCATTAGAAGAGATTGGATCAAATTTGGGAGTAATCTTAGGGTTGACGAGATAGAAACATCGAGAATTAATAAGGATCATCTAGTTGAGAGTATCATAAGAAATCCTAATGCTGGTGTGAGGACTAGGAGTAGTTTGAATAACAACATAGTGTTGTTGTCGATGATCAATGACTCCGAGGCCTTTCATACTTGCCTCTACTCATGTTTCATTTCGCAAGAAGAGCCGAAAAATGTGCAAATGGAACTAAAAGACAACTCTTGGGTTGAAGCGATGCAGGAAGAACTGTCACAGTTTTGGAAACTAGAAGTGTGGGAGTTAGTTCCGTTACCTCGAGGAGAAGTTGCAATAGGAACCAAGTGCGTTTTTAATTGCAAGAGAGATGATTGAGGAATAGTCACTCGCAACAAAGCAAGTCTTGTGGTAAAGGGTTTCAACCAAGAGGAAGGAATCGATTACAATGAAGTGTTCGCGCCAGTGGCAAGGCTTGAAGCAATCCGTTTGTTTCTAGCATTTGCTTCCTTCAAAGGTTTTAAGGTTTATCAACTTGACATAAAGACGGTTTTTCTTTATAGGATGGTGAAGGAACTGGTGTATGTGGAACAGCCGCCCGGGTTTACGGATCCGAAGTATCCAGACAGAGAGTATCGGTTAGATAAGGCTTTGTATGGACTACATCAAGCTCCAAGGGCGTGGTACGAGACACTATCTAATCATCTTTTAGACAACAGATTTGAAAGAGGGAGAATAGATAGTACGCTGTTCGTGAAACGAAAAGGTGAACATTTCATCTTGGTACAATTGTACGTCGATGATATCATTTTCGGGTCATCGAACGAGCAGATGTGCACAGACTTTGAAAAGGTGATGAAGTCTAAGTTTGAGGTGAGTGCTACGGGTGAGTTAAAGTTCTTTCTGGGTTTGCAAGTCGAACAGAGGAAGGAGGGCATGTTTATCATCAGATGAAGTATGTCTACGACATATTAGAGCGCTTCGGGATGGAAGGAACCAAGCTGACAGCTCACTTCAGCACGCCGATTCAAGTGAATCATAATCTCGGACCGGGAACAGAAAGTGATACCGATGTGGATCCGACGTTATATCGGGCCATGATTAGGTCACTCATGTATTTAACTCCTTCTAGACCTGACATAATGTTTGTTGTGTGTATTTGTGCTAGGTTTTAAGCTAATCCAAAAGAGATGCACATGAAAGCTGTGAAGCGGATTCTGAGATACCTCAAGTCGAAACCGAAGCTGGGACTTTGGTATCACGCGGATGGTGATCTGGAATTGGAGGCATTCACAGATTCAGACTATGGATGATGCAGCTTGAATCGCAAGTCAACAACTGGAGGTTGTCAGTTCCTTGGAGGGAGACTCGTTTCCTGGCAATGCAAGAAACAGACTTCGGTAGCCGTATCAACGTGCGAGGCCGAATATGTTGCTGCTGGTAGTTGTTGTTCACAGGTTTTGTGGATACAACAAAAATTGCGGGATTACGGTTTGATTTATAGTCATATTGCAATAACCAATAATCCAGTTTAACACAGTAAAACGAAGCACATAGACATACGACATTATTTTATACGTGATTGTGCTGAAAAGAATTTAATTAAGCTGGTAAAAGTAGCAACGGAAGATAATAATGCTGATTTATTTACCAAAGCTTTTGATAAGTCACGTTTTGAGTTGTTAGTTCAACTAAACGGAATGCGTAATCCAGAGTAACTTGACCTTAGTATAATTTCTTTTTATAGTAGTAGATTTCTTTCTCTTTATAGTAAGTTTAGTAGCTTAGTAGAATTTCTTTCTGTTTATAGTAAGTTAGTTTGTTAGTTTATTTTCTTATTCTTATTTATGAAAAACAAATAAAAAAGTGAGAAAAACCATAAAAAGTTCAAAAAAAGAGAATATTAGAATATGAGTTAAGTCTTAGATACATAGGTTCAAAGTGACGAAAATTAGCACAGTCGTTACAATCTCTAAGTGTTAAGCTTTCACACATAATGCACCTAAAATTCTAAGTGTTATACATTACCTAGTTTGATATGTTGGTAGGCATAATACACAAAGGGAGTCTCAAGGCTAATAAAATATTCAAGAAAAAGTCAGACGTCTAGCTTAGATGTATGACCAAATGGTCTTAATTTTTATGTGAGAGACATACAGACATTGATCCTAAATGAGGTATGAAAATTTTCTGGGGGATGTATAGCAACATCAAATACATCTTAAAGAAAAGAAAAGAATAGAAATATCATGATACCGAATTGAGAGTCAAAGCAAGTAACTCTGTTGTACGTAAGTACAGCTGTGTTCCCTCTGGTTTGACTCGAGTTAGCAAGATAAGTCGCTTTGTTGTACGTTGGTACAGACCTGTCACCGCTGTCTTGCTAGCTTTAAAATAAACTTTAAGACAAGCTAAGACACTCTGTTGTATGTAAATACAGAACTGTGTCCGACGTTTGTCTTTTAAAGAAAGTTTGCAATACCGAAAAGTTATAATCATTGTGTGTATGCCTTGATCATAAAAGTATATCTAAGTATGAGTCACGTATGGTAATTTCTTTATAAATAAAAAGGCCAAGGGATATTCCAAAGTGTAAAATGTTTAAAGGGAAAATAATACCAACAATCGTCTACTAATGTGTATCACGACAAACAATCAAATGAATGAAAAATTCCTAAGTGTGAAAGTAAGATGCTAAAAGTGTGTATTTGACACCGCTATCTGATTGAACCTGTCTTTGATTTTCTCGACAAAAATATTCTGTTAGTATAGGATGTAAATTTAAAAGTATTGTAGATTAGTTAACTTTTAATTTTGTTCAAAATTTTACCTTATTTTATTTTATTTTACTTTATTTTACTTTATTTTATTTATTTTATTTTTATTATTTTATTTTATTTTATTTAGGAAAAATGTCAAAGTTAATAAGGATGCATTTTTAGTTGAATAAACCAATATTGCGTGAAAATCTTGTGCTTAGTGTAAATAAATTTTGCATAGATTGTCCCGTTACACGAAAAATTTCAAAAAGTTGGAAAAGTTGAAAAAGTTGAATTTTATTCAAAGATTTTCAAAATTTTCACTTAAATTCGACTTTAAGACAAAGTCGAATTAATATTCGAAAATGTCAGTAAAGTCGAATTTAAGACAAGTTCGAACATGGTTAGTATATAAAGGTCAACAGTGACTCATTCATTGTCACCTACATTCGAGTTTATCATTTCGAACTTACATGTGTGCAATTTCGAGTTTATTCTTCGAGTTACCGATTCGAACTTTTCACTATTTGTCGAAGTTTTGTTCACGAGTGTTCGATACTACAGCCAAATCTAGGTATAACCATCATTATTATATAAGATTTAGGTAGTTTAGGACTCAATTTTAGCAAAAATCGACTCATTTTGAAGTTTTAAGGGTTTCGAACTTTGTGATTCAAAATCACAAAGTTTAACCGGTGAAACTTCAAATAAGTGACATATATCTTCGATTAGAACCTAATAGGACTAGTGGATATTATTTTCTAAGTCTAATATGGTTTAAATCTTGGATTTCTGTTTGAAAGTGCCGACTTCAACTTTATTCATATAGTTCGAAGTTGTCAGTAAATTCGAACTTGTCAGCAAACTCGAATTCAAGTCAAATTCGAACATGTCATTCGAGTTTGCTATTAAAATCGAAATATTTGCATGATTTTAACGTCAAACTTGTAGAAATTCATATGTGTTGGATTTTGAACTTATATAAGTTCAAAATAGAACAAATTTGAATTTAAACAAGTTTCATTTTTATTTTGTCCCTTCTAATATATTTTATTCTTTAATGTGCAGATATGGGGGAAAGAGCTTTCTTTCAAAAGCATAATATGGTTGTTTCGCCGGATCGTGAGCTTCCTGAAGCTCAGGCGTTTCGACAAATGGTGGATTTCTTAACAAATTCAAGGGTTTCATATGCACTTTCTCACATTGTGCAAATCGTACTGCCTTATGTTACGCAGTTTTGGGATCACTTGCATGTTGATTGTATAGTGACGCCGACTGTATTGAGGACAAGAATCGCCGGGCAGCCTTGTTAGGAACAAAAAGGCCTCAGTCAAACCTGTTCTGCATCTGAGGGGGAGATTATTAATCAAACCTGTTGATGCTTTTGAAGGTTGAATTTAAGGCCAGTTATATGCCTTATTAAAACCTGAAAATGATTTGCAATATCAGCCTGAAGCTGTTCTATGTGTTGCATGTGTTGTAACAAAGGCAGTTTTGCCCAAGCTGTTCAGTCTGCTGTACAGGCTGGACATAAACTGTCTACGCTGCTCTACACTGGTGAGCAGCTTGCGTAGTTTACAAGTATTCTGTTCTTTGTGAACAGAACCTGTTCTTTGTGAACATGCTAAACACTTTATGGAATATGTTTCCAAGTCCTCATGTATTGTTTTTGTAACATCCTCGGATTTAATTTATTGTAATTGGGATAATTAGATTGAATTATTTGGATATTTAGAATTTTAAATTATTAAGTGAATATAATTATTTAAATATTAAGGATAATAAATAAAGATGGATTCTTTATTTATATAATCATAATCAGTATTTATGGAACCGGATGAGTTGAGGGGTTAAATGTGCCAAAAGATTAAAGTGATGAATAAAAAGGAATGAAAGACAAATTTGTCTTTCATTTTCACCAAGCCATTTCTCTCTCTAGAAATCTCTCTCTCGGCTCTCTCTCTCTCTACAATCGAAGAACCTCAAAACTTGGATTTGGAATCTGAAAATCTGAAACAAGATTGTTAGGAAGGAATTATAACATCTGCAATCACCGAATTAAGGTAAATATCTCTTTAAAATTCGATTTGTGGGAATATTTGGTTCGGTTTTTATATGAACCGAAAATTTGATTTGGAGATTCAAACATGGATGCATGTATGATTTTATTGTGGATTAGTTTAAATCGAGTATTTATGATGCTATGTACAAAATTTCAGCCCCTGATTCGAACTGAAAGTATGGATTTGAGCATTTAGTGTGTGTTTTAGTGTGTGTTCGAAAATAAAGAAAAACGGTTATAAAGGGTGTGATTTGGTGCATGAAAGAGGTTAATGTTAGTGTTAAAGTGGTTGAAATTAAGTGTATTTTAGTTGGTATAATTTATTTCATGTATTGAATTAGTACCAAAAAGGACTTGGATTAAAATCTGGAAATAATAAAACTGCACAAGTTTGAACATCAGAAGGTCCGAATTCGGATCCATGATGAACTCGGATCTGATCCGAATTCGGACATCTTCGAACTTAGGATGAGGTCCGGAATTCTGGAAAATTTATATGGCAAAAATATTCTAAGTGTTTGAATTTAGGATGGGGTCCGAATTCGGTTGGGGACCGAATTCGGATGTGGTCCGAAGTTAGCATGTGGTTCGATTCTAATTAATGGTCCGAATTTGACCATTATCCGAAATTGTATTGGTCCGAATTTACAAAAGATCCGAATTGGGACTTATATGTATGTGGACCGAATTGGGAATCATGTGGGATCCGAACTGGGGTTCGAATTCGGGTGGGATCCGAATTCGGACATGGATCCGAAATTGGGATCAAAAATGGTAAAAACTTATAAAAATTAAGTTTTATGGAATTAAACAAGATGTTAACACAATGTGTTGTTACAAATGACTTACAGGTCCCTTGTGGTGTTGTTTAACCCACAGTGGGGTACTTGGTTGATCCGGTTGAAATCCCGAGGAGAAATAAAATTTGATTAAAGATAAAAACGCACCCACTGTGAGTACCTTTGATTTTTAACATGTCTGCATCTGCTTTATGTTTGCATTGCCTGCTGAGGCCTGTTGTTTCATGTTCGTTTGGCATTCTACTAACATGCGTTTATGTTGATGCACATTCATATTTGTTGCATGTCCGTTCATTTGTTGTGCATCCTTTTCGATGGACCTGCGTGGTCGCATCTGTACTCTGATGTTACTGTGCTATATGACCAAGAGTTTGACACCTCTGTGGTCAGGATAGACAGTAGGTCATCCCCGATGTAATGTCTGCCTCAGATGGTTGGTATTTTTATGCCGAGTGTCAGCTCGAAGGAGCTGCGGCTCAGGTTTGCGTATCTGGGATACGTGTGGAGTATACGGTATGTGTTACCGCGGATACTCTGGGGGCATCATAAAGATTTGTAGAATGTGTGAAAATCATCTGGTATTCACTAAGCTTTAGCTTACCCTTTCAGTTGTTATATTTTTACAGGAAAAGGGAAATCCGCTGCGGGACCATCTAGCTAGGAAATCTATTGAAGTGATTGAAGATTTCTACCGTTTTCTTTGGTATTTGGATTATGGAATTATTGTTGTAATAAATTTGGGATAATGTAAAATGTTTGAGTATGTAGACTTAGACATGTAACCTTGTAGCACCGTAGGGTGTTAGATTCAGTTGTAATACTTTAAATTTATGTACTTTAATGCTTCCGCGCTATTATTAAGCTATCAGATCATTATGTTATGTGTTTGTTGGTGATTAATCCTGGGTGAATGGTAATTGGTGGTTAATGTGGCAAGGGTGTCACAGCGTATGGTATCAAAGCAGTAGTTTGAGATTCAAGTGTCCGTGAGGTCTTGGTCTCAAACATTAAGTGTTGACATGTAGTGATACTAAGTAATGATCTGAACTAAGATAGGTTACGATCTAGTAATCATAAGAATATTGACTATCATACGGGACAATTGGGTGGTGTCTATAAATAAATGACATGTTACTAAATAAGTTATATGTTTCATATTTCAGAACATGTCTGGAGGAGGAATGACACCAGAAGAGACGAGAGAAATGATGCTAGCCATGATGGCTGAGCAAAATCGGATGATTCAGGACTAGTTTCGGGCTCGAGATGAGGCCGAAGCTAAACGAAGAGAAGATAAGAGAAAGAATAAGGAAAGAGAGGGAAACGATGACGAGCAAGGTGACAACACTGGGTCATCAAATAAGCCCAGGGGTTGCCGTTTCAAGGACTTTAAGGGAAATGGAGCCGTTGAGTTTACTGGGTTGGGTGATGCTGTTACTGCACTGGAGTGGATAACAGCTACAGAAAGGACTTTCCGAATCAGCGATTGTGCTGAGAAGGATATGGTCCGATTCGCTACTGCCATGTTCACCAAAGACGCAATAATGTGGTGGAACTCGATGGTGAATGCACTAACAATGGAGAAGGTTGCTGTAATGAAATGGGCTGAGTTTACTGATATCTTCACTCAGCAGTACTGCCCGGCCGATGAGCGCCGAAGACTTGAAGCTAAGTTCATGACGCTGATTCAGGGGACTAAGTCTGTGTCCCAGTACGCTGTAGAGTTTACGAGGCTGAGTTTGTTCGCGCCTCATCAAGTGGATACCGAGGAGAGGAAAGTGACCAGGTTTGAGGCTGGTCTTGATTTGGAGATTCGAAGGGTGATGAGCAACGTACGCTACCCCACATTTGCTGGTTTACTGGAAGCCGCCAGGAATGTGGAACAGATCTTGGGTATGTCAGGATACGTGATGGGGTCCGCTGCTGCTTCAGTCAACCCAACTCAACCTTCACCACCGAAACGCCAACGCGAATGAGGTTATTCTGGTTCTTCACGATCATCGCAGTACTCGCCGCAACAGTCCTTCCGTCGACAGTCTGGTTCTTCCGGTCGTGCTCGTGCATACTCTATCAACACCGAGCCACAGTATTGTAACAAGTGTCATCTGGAACACTTCGGCAAGTGCACCAACGGGCGTGCGTGTTTTTGCTGCGGAGAGTTGGGCCACTTTCAAAATGAATGCCCACGGAGATCTGATGCTTGCCATAAGTGTGGAGTATGGGGGCACTATAGTAGAAATTGTCGAAAGAATACTCCAGCAGTTGCTGCTCCAACATCAACACGATCTTCAGGAGGTTCAAGCGGCGGTTCAGTTAACCGAGGTCGGGGTCAGTCGCAAAGGGCACCGGCTCGTGCATTTCAAATCACTGCAGAGGAGGCTAGGAAAAACCCGGAGGTGGTCACGGGTATGTTTATTGTAAACTCTTTACTTGCAAGAGTATTATTTGACTCGGGTGCCAATAGATCGTTTGTATCTACTATGTTTGCACAACAACTTGCCATGCCTTTGTCTAAGCTATCTGCTGTATTAGATATTGAAACTGCTAGCAACACCTTAGTCAAAGTAGATCATGTATACCGAAACTGCACCTTAGTGATTGAAGATGTAGTCTTCAATTTGAACTTGATTCCGATCGAGTTTAGTGAATTTGATGTGATTATCGGGATGGATTGGTTGATAGAGAATGAAGCCCATATAGTGTGTAAGAAGCGTATGATCAAGATAACTACTCCGGAGGGGCGTGAGATCTGTATTTATGGGGATAGGAGAAGTGGGGATCTGTGTTTGTTGACTGTTGCAAAAGCTCGAAAGCTTGTTGCAAAGGGATGTGACGCCTACCCGGCATATGCTATAGATGCCAAGGCTGAGAAGAAGACGTTGGCCGATGTGCCTGTTGTTTCACAATTCCCGGATGTGTTTCCGGAAGACTTGTCTGGCGTGCCGCCTGAGAGACAAGTGGAATTTAGAATTGATCTGATCCCTGGAGCTGCACCGGTAGCTCGTTCTCCTTATCGCCTTGCCCCAACCGAGATGAAAGAGATGATGACACAACTCCAGGAGTTGTTGGATAAGGGCTTTATTCGACCAAGTTCATCGCCGTGGGGAGCTCCGGTATTATTTGTTAAGAAGAAAGATGGCACCATGAGGATGTGCATCGATTACCGGGAGCTGAATAAATTGACGATCAAGAACAAGTATCCGCTGCCGCGGATAGATGACTTGTTTGACCAGTTACATGGAGCTTGTGTGTTTTCTAAGATTGACTTGAGGTCGGGATATCATCAGTTAAAAGTTAGAGAGGAAGATGTGCCTAAAACAGCTTTTAGGACACGTTACGGGCATTACGAGTTCTTGGTTATGCCTTTCGGGTTAACCAATGCCCCGGCTGTCTTTATGGATTTGATGAACCGAGTTTGCAGACCGATGTTGGACAAGTCGGTAATTGTTTTTATAGACGACATTTTGGTGTATTCAAAGTCTGAAGCCGAACACGCTGATCATCTAAAAGAGTTATTGGAATTGTTAAGAAAGGAAAGGTTGTATGCCAAGTTCTCAAAATGTGAGTTTTGGCTGCAACAGATTCAATTTTTGGGGCATGTGATATCGGGGGCCGGAATTTCTGTAGATCCGGCTAAGGTAGAAGCGGTAAGGAATTGGGAGCCGCCTCGCACAGCTACGGAAGTCAGAAGTTTCCTTGGGCTGGCAGGCTATTATAGGAGATTCATTAAGGACTTTTCAAAGATTGCAGTCCCTTTAACGATGTTAACAAAGAAGAATGCACCGTTTGTATGGGAAACTGTGCAGCAGGAGGCGTTTGATATTTTGAAAAAGACGTTAAGTGAAGCACCGATACTTGCCCTACCAGAGGGTAATGAGGACTTTGTGGTATATACGGATGCTTCGAAGTTGGGACTTGGTGCGGTATTGATGCAACGTGGAAAAGTTATAGCTTATGCTTCGAGACAGTTAAAGCAGCACGAAAAGAACTACTCGACTCATGACTTGGAGTTGACTGCAGTCACCTTTGCACTGAAATTGTGGAGACACTATCTGTATGGAACTAAGTGTCAGTTATACACTGACCATAAGAGTTTAAAATACATATTTAGTCAGAAGGAGCTCAATATGAGGCAGAGACGTTCGATGGAACTTATAAAGGATTACGATTGTGAAATCCTTTATCATCCCGGGAAGGCTAATGTGGTAGCCGATGCTTTGAGTCGCAAAGCATATGCCAAGGATTGCTGTTACACGTTGACATCTACTATGTTAACATCCACTATTATTGATGATGTCAAGGCCACTCAAGAGGAAGCCTTGAAAGACGAGAATGTTGGTGCTGAGGATATAAGGGCACAGATCAAGAATATGGAAACGAGCGAATCGGGTCTGAAAGGAGTTTACGGAAGAATCTGGGTGCCAAAGTATGGAGGCATGAGAAATGTGATAATAGAAGAAGCTCATCAGTCAAAGTTTTCTGTACATCCCGGGAGCACAAAGATGTACAACGAGCTGAAAGCAGACTTCTGGTGGCCCGGATTAAAGAAAGATACCGGACAGTACGTGGAGAGATGCCGAACTTGTCGGTTAGTGAAAGCCGAACACCAGCAACCATACGGTAGTTTGCAACCGCTTCCCGTTCCGGAATGGAAGTGGGAACACATAACGATGGATTTTGTTACAAAGTTGCCGAAGACTAGGCGTCAACACGATGCAGTTTGGGTGATAGTCGATAGGTTAACTAAGTCCGCACACTTTATTCCGATTCGGGAAGGATATTCTCTAGAAAGGTTAGCACAGATCTATGTGGCTGAGATAGTTTCTAGACACGGGGTGCCAAAGTCTATTGTATCGGACCGGGACAGCCGATTTACTTCCAACTTTTGGTCGGCATTACAAGAAGGGTTAGGATCGAGGATTGCTATGAGTACGGCTTACCGACCGCAAACCGATGGTCAAAGTGAAAGGACCATCCTAACACTCGAAGATATGATGCGGTCGTGTGTGTTAGACCTTGGTGGCAATTGGGACGATCATTTGCCACTGATCGAGTTTTCATATAACAACAGTTACCACGCGACGATCAAGAAAGCGCCGTTTGAGGCATTGTATGGGAGAAGATGTAGGACTCCTACATGTTGGAGGGAAACCGGTGAAACGCCGATTGCTGGGCCGGCATTACTACAAGAAACGAATGAAAAGATTCAGTTGGTGCGACAGAATATGAAGGCGGCCCAGGATCGCCAGAAAAGTTATTACGACAGGAGGCACAAGCCACTCAATTTCGATGTAAATGATTGGGTTTATTTGAAGGTTTCACCTATGAGAGGTGTTACCCGTTTTGTAAAAAGAGGAAAGTTGGCTCCGAGATTCGTCGGACCATTCAGGATTACTGAGAGAATAGGAAATCAATCGTATCGTTTGGAGTTACCTGAAGAAATGTCGGGCATACATCCGGTGTTCCATGTGGGGAACCTTAGAAAGTCGTTTACAACCGAAAACGAGGATTGGGCTGATCACACCGAGCTAAAGATTGACGAAAGGCTCCGGTATGTTGAAGAGCCGGAGTGTGTGTTAGATGCGAAAGTAAAGAAGTTGAGAAGCAAAGAAATTAAGATGGTGCTTGTACGTTGGAAGCATCACAAAGGAGCGAATCATACTTGGGAGCCTAAGTCAGAGATGTTGAAGAAGTATCCGAAATTGTTCGAATCCGAGTAACTTCGAGGACGAAGTTGAGCGTGGTGGAGCCCATGCTGTAACATCCTCGGATTTAATTTATTGTAATTGGGATAATTAGATTGAATTATTTGGATATTTAGAATTTTAAATTATTAAGTGAATATAATTATTTAAATATTAAGGATAATAAATAAAGATGGATTCTTTATTTATATAATCATAATCAGTATTTATGGAACCGGATGAGTTGAGGGGTTAAATGTGCCAAAAGATTAAAGTGATGAATAAAAAGGAATGAAAGACAAATTTGTCTTTTATTTTCACCAAGCCATTTCTCTCTCTAGAAATCTCTCTCTCGGCTCTCTCTCTCTCTACAATCGAAGAACCTCAAAACTTGGATTTGGAAGCTGAAAATCTGAAACAAGATTGTTAGGAAGGAATTATAACATCTGCAATCACCGAATTAAGGTAAATATCTCTTTAAAATTCGATTTGTGGGAATATTTGGTTCGGTTTTTATATGAACCGAAAATTTGATTTGGAGATTCAAACATGGATGCATGTATGATTTTATTGTGGATTAGTTTAAATCGAGTATTTATGATGCTATGTACAAAATTTCAGCCCCTGATTCGAACTGAAAGTATGGATTTGAGCATTTAGTGTGTGTTTTAGTGTGTGTTCGAAAATAAAGAAAAACGGTTATAAAGGGTGTGATTTGGTGCATGAAAGAGGTTAATGTTAGTGTTAAAGTGGTTGAAATTAAGTGTATTTTAGTTGGTATAATTTATTTCATGTATTGAATTAGTACCAAAAAGGACTTGGATTAAAATCTGGAAATAATAAAACCGAAGCTCAACGAAGAGAAGATAAGAGAAGACATAAGGAAAGAGAGGGAACGATGCGAGCAATGTGACAACACTGGGTCATCTAACATAAGCCCAGGGGTTGCCGTTTCAAGGACTTTAAGGGAAATGGAGCCGTTGCGTTTACTTGGCTTGGGTGATGCTGTTATGCCCTGGAGTGGATAACCGCTACCGAAAGGACTTTCCGAATCAGCGATTTGCTGAGAAGGATTATGGTCCGATTCGCTACTGCCCCTGTTCCCCCAAAGACGCAATAATGTGGGGAAACTCGATGGTGAATGCACTCAACCCGGAGAAGGTTGCTGTAATGAAATGGGCCTGAGTTTACTGATATCTTCAATCAGCAGTACTGCCCGGCCGATGAGCGCCTGACGACTTGAAGCTACGTTCATGACGCTGATTCAGGGGACTAAGTCTGTGTCCCAGTACGCGTCGAGTTTACGCGGCTGATTTTGTTCGCGCCTCATCAAGTGGATACCGAGGAGAGGAAGTGACAAGGTTTGAGGCTGGCTTGATTTTGGAGATTCGAAGGGTGATGAGCAACGTACGCTACCCCACATTTGTGGTTTACTGGAAGCCGCCAGGGAATGTGGAACAGCTCTTGGGTATGTCAGGATCCGTGCGGGGTCCGCTGCTGCCTTCAGTAACCCAACTCACCCTTCACCACCGAAACGCAAACGCACGAAGCGGTTATTCTGGTTCTTCACGATCATCGCAGTACTCGCCGCAACAGTTCCTTCCGTCGACAGTCTGGTTTTCCGGTCGTGCTCGTGCATACTCTATCAACACCGACGCCACAGTATTGTAACAGTTGTCATCTGGAACACTTCTGCAAGTGCACCAACGGGCGTGCGTGTTTTTGCTGCGGAGAGTTGGGCCACTTTCAAAATGAATGCCACGGAGACTCTGATGCTTGCCATAAGTGTGGAGTATGGGGGCACTATCGTAGAAAATTGTCGAAAGATACTCCAGCAGTTGCTGCCTCAACATCAACACGCCTTCGGAGGTTCAAGCGCGGTTCCGTTAACCGAGCGTCGGGGTCAGTCGCAAATGGCACCGGCTCGTGCATTTCAAATCACTGCAGAGGAGGAGGAAAAACCCGGAGGTGGTCACGGGTATCGTTTATTGTACACTCTTCTTGCAAGAGTATTAATTTGGACTCGGGTGCAATAGATCGTTTTTATCTACTATGTTGCACAACAACCTGCCATGCCTGTCTAACTATCTGCTGTATTAGATATTGAAACTGCTAGCAACACTTAGTCAAAGTAGATCAGTATACCGAAACTGCAACCTTAGTGATTGCGATGTAGTCTTCAATTTTTTGAACTTGATCCGACGAGTTTAGTGGAATTTTGATTGTGATTATCGGGCTGGATGGTTGATAGGAGAATGAAGCCCATATAGTGTGTAAGAAGCGTATGATCAAGATAACTACTCCTGAGTGGCGTTGAGATCTTATTTAGGGGATAGAAAGTGGGGTTGTGGTTTGTTGACTTTGCAAAAGCTCGACCAAAGCTTGTGGCCAAGGGGATGGCACGCCTACCCGGCATATGCCTATAGATGCCAAGGCCTGAGAAGAAGCGTTGGCCGATGTGCCTGTTGTTTCACAACTTCCAGGATGTGTTTCCGACGACTTGGTCTGGCGTTGCCGCACTGGAGAAGACACGTGGAATTTAGAATGATCTGATCCGGAGCTTGCACCGGTAGCTCGTTCTTATCGCCTTGCCCCAACCGAGATGAAAGAGAGATGACACAAACTCCAGGAGTTGTTGGATAATCGGCATTTATTCGACCAAGTTCATCGCCGTGGGGGAGATCCGGTATTATTTGATTAAGAAAGAAAGATGGAACCATGAGGATGGCCTCGATTACGGGAGTGAATAAATTGACGATCATCGAACAAGTATCAGATGGACGCGCGACTCTCTTTTTGATGACTTGTTTGACCAGTTACATGAGCTTGTGGTTTTCTAAGATGACTGAGGTCGAGGATCTCATCAGTTAAAAGTAGAGGGAAGATGTGCCTAAAAACCAGCTTTAGGACACGTTACGGGCATTACGAGTTCTTGGTATGCCTTCGGGTTAACCAATGCACAGGCTGTCTTATGGAATTTGAGGAACCGAGTTTGCAGACGATGTTGGACAAGTCGGGTAATTGTTTTTATAGACGGACCATTTTGTGATTCAAAGTATGGAAGACGTAACACGCTGATCATCTGAAAAGAGTTCTTGGAATTGTTAAGCAAAGGAAAGCGTGTTGCAAAGTTCTAAAATGTGAGCTTTGGCTGCAACAGATTCCATTTTTGGGCAGTGATATCGGGGCGGAATTTCTGTAGATCCGGCTAAGGTGAAGCGGTAAGGAATTGGAGCGCCTCGCTCACGCTACCGGAAGATCAGACGTTTCCTTGGGCTGGCAGGCTATTATCGGCGATTCATTATAGGACTTTTCAAAAGATTCAGTCCCTTTACCGATGTTAAAAAGAAGAATGCACCTTTGTATGGGAAACTGGCAGGCAGGAGGCGTTTGATATTTTGAAAAAGACGTTAAGTATAGCCACCGATACTTGCCCTTTTTTTTTACCCAGGAGGGTAATGAGGACCTTTGTGGTATATACGGATGACTCTCGAAGTTGGGACTTGGTGCGGTTTGATGCAACGTGGAAAAACGTTCTAGCTTATGCTTCGAGACAGTTAAAGCAGACACGAAAAGAACTACTCGGGACTCATGACTTGGAGTTGACTGCGTTACACCTTTGCACCTCTGTGGTCAGGATAGACAGTAGGTCATCCCCGATGTAATGTCTGCCTCAGATGGTTGGTTGTTCTTATGCCGAGTGTCAGCTCGAAGGAGCTGCGGCTCGGGTTTGCGTACTTGGAGTACGTGTGGGTATACGGTATGTGTTACCGCGGTTACCCTGGGTGGCATCATAATGATTTGTAGAATGTGTAAAATCAACTGGTATTCACTAAGCTTTAGCTTACCCTTTCAGTTGTTATATTTTTACAGGAAAAGGGAAATCCGCTGCGGGACCATCTAGCTAGGAAATTTATTGAAGTGATTGAAGATTTCTACCGTTTTCTTTGGTATTTGGATTATGGAATTATTGTTGTAATAAATTTGGGATAATGTAAAATGTTTGAGTATGTAGACTTAGACATGTAACCTTGTAGCACCGTAGGGGGTTAGATTCAGTTGTAATACTTTAACTTTATGTACTTTAATGCTTCCGCGCTATTATTAAGCTATCAGATCATTATGTTATGTGTTTGTTGGTGATTAATCCTGGGTGAATGGTAATTGGTGGTTAATGTGGCAAGGGTGTCACAGCGTATGGTATCAGAGCAGTAGTTTGAGATTCAAGTGTCCGTGAGGTCTTGGTCTCAAACATTAAGTGATGATATGTAGTGATTGTAAGTAATGATCTGAACTAAGATAGGATATGATCTAGTGCTTTTTAGGAAAGTGACTTCCATACGGGACAACATGTGTTGTAGTTAACAATGTGATGGGATCACTAAAAGATTTATATGCTTTATATTTCAGAACATGTCTGGAGGAGGAATGACGCCACGAGAAACGAGGGAAATGATGCTATCAATGATGGCAGAACAAAACAGAATGATTCAAGATCAGTTTCGGGCTCGAGATGAGGTCAAAGCTAAAAGAAAAGAAGACAAGAGAAAAGAAAAGATGGAACATGAAAGTAATTATGTTGTGGATGACGTAAACCTTAGGAATAAAGCGAAACGTAAAGACAAGGGCAAGGAAAAGATTGAGTATGAAACCAGAATTAATGAGAATTACATGAACTATGTAATTAAATCATTCAAGTACTGGCAACCACCAACATTCTCTGGATCTCTGAGAATTGAGGAAACAGAAATATGGATTACAATTATGGAACAAATTTTTACGGAAATGAATTGTAAGGATGAGTACAAGGTATTTTTGGCTAAGGATCAATTGATTGGACAAGCCAAGAAATGGTGGAACTGTTGGGAAAGAGAATTGGGATCAGAACTGATTACTTCCTTTAGTTGGGAACAGTTCAAGTTGTTGTTTAGTAGGCAATATGGTGAGCCTGATGTCGTACCTCATGTTGATCCTGAAGATAGAGCTATCGGAAAGATTGCAAATTCTGGAGGTGATAAACTAAATGGACCGTATTTGATGTCAAGAACAAATAAACGTGATAGATGTAGAAGATGTCGACATTGTAACCAATTTGGACATAAGGCTGACAAGTGTCCAAGGAAGGCCGATGCTTGTTATAAATGTGGAAAGGTGGGTCATTTTAGCAGAACTTGCAGATTTCGAACAAAGAATTAGCATGTACTAACATTACATGATGAAACTATGGATGAAGAGTTCAACAAAGGAAATGAGATCTATGAGACTATTGTTATAACTTATGTACCTTAAATTACGGAGTTAGAAGAGTACTTTAAGAATTCTATATGTAAGATTTCATCGAAGTTTTATGATTCTGAAGTTAATATGAACTTGAGTAATATGAAATGTTATCACTAATATAGGTATAATCATGTTTGTGTATGAGAATACTCGAGTATATAAATAGGCATTAGATGAATAGCCAAGATGCATTTTGAAGTTTTGAATTGGAAAAGATGCAATAGATATCATGGAATTTATGAACGAGTTTTAAAGTTGTAATAAAGTTTAAGTTTGACCATAATGGGTTAAAGAATTGGAAATTAATTGTATTAGTCTTATATATGATATGTTGAAGGATTGATAACAACTTGTAATTGTTATCATAAACTATGTAGCATTAGCTTTTATTAAGAGAAACTGTATGTTACACTGTGTTGATATTTTGACTTAAAAAGGGTTGTGGTTAAGAACAACAGGATTCGAATTGTTCGTGAGAATTTTGATGTAGTTGGAATCAAAGAGACTGTTTCAATATTGGTATATATGAATATTATATGAGGAAAGCAAATCTAGAAATTATGGAGAAAGCATACGAGGGTATGATAATACATGGAAAATACATGATAATTTTAAAAGAGAAATTGAAATATGCAATGCGAAGTGTAAAGTAAGAAATGAATGTGAAGTATAATCGATCGGAAGGGGGATATAATACTTAATGAAATGGAGATTTGATCAACCATAAAAAGTTTAAAGAGACTTTGGACACTAAGGAAATTGCTTATACAACAAAGAAAAGTCTGGTACTACGATTCGGAATCTAAGGAGGATTCGGAGGCGGTCATGAGTAGTGTATGATTTTAGTGACGGCTGATTAATTGTATCTACTACTTTTGCTCAACAAGTGTTGATGCCTTGGTCTAAAGATTGTCTATTGTGATTAATGTTGAAACTGTTAAGTAACAAAATAGTTAACGTAGATCATGTGTATCATGATTGTACTTTAGTGATTGAAGAGGTAGTCTTCAATCTTGACTTAATTCCAATAAGAGATCAGCGATTTGATATGATAATTGGAATGAATTGGTTGTATATATGTGATGAGACGCATGTAGTTTGCAATAAAGGAATAATAAAGATAACTACGCCGGAGGGGCGGGAGCTTTGTATATATGGGAATTAGAGAAGTGGGGATCAATGTCTACTGATGATTGTTAGGTCCCGAAAGCTGATTGCTTAGGGCTGTGAGTCTTGTATGGTATATGCTATTGATGCCAAGACTGAAGAGAAAATTGTGGTCGATGCGCCTGTTGTCCCAAATGTTTCCATATGTGTTTCTGGAAGACTTGTCTGGTGTGGCACTTGAAAGACAAGTGAAATTCTGTGTTGACTTGATCCCTGGAGCTTCTCCCAAAAGTTTGTTATTCATACTGTCTTGTATCTACTGAATGTGTATAGATTAAAGTGATTTGAACAAATTGACTATAATAAATAAATATCCGCTGCCGGGAAATGATGATTATTCAATTAGTTGCATGAGAGCTCATTATTTTTCTAAGAGTGATCTACGAATGGGATATGATTAGTTGAGGTCCAAAGAAGGAATGTACTGAAATTAGCTTTCAAGGATAGTTATGAGCGCTACGAGTCTCTGATTACGACATTTTGATTGATTAACACCCCAGCTGTTTTATGAACATTATGAACAGGGATTTGTATAACAATGTTGAAGGAATCGGTAATTGTAATTATCGAAGATATTTTGGTGTAAGCGTAAAGTTGAATATAACAAATCGTGAGTTTTGATTACAATGGGTTATATTTTCTAGTATGTGATTTCTGGAGTTGGGATCTCGGAGGATTCCGCTAAAAGTGTAGCGATTGAGAATTTGGAAGTTGTCTTGCAGTATTACAGATTTAAGAAATTTTCTACAATTGGTAAATTGTAGACAGACTGATTAAAATGGGTATGTATATACCAACTCGAGAAAGTTATTATTTGGAAGACTTGCACAGATTTGCGTGAGTAAGGTTATTATTTTTATGATGCTCTAAAATCGATTATGTTTGATTGGAAGAGTCGGTTCATTTTCAACTCTTGGTTTACTTTACAAGTGAGATCAGGTACACATATAGCTATGAGTACAGTTTATCGACCCCGACAGATGGTCAAAATGAATGGACTATTTTCACATTGGAATACATGATGAGATCATATATTTTGGATTTAAGTATCACCTGAAAAGATCAATTACTTTGATGGAATTATTGTATAACATTGGTTATCATGTTAAAAAAATCAAGAGAACACCGTGTAAAGTTTTGTAAGGGAGGAAATGTAGAACCTCTACATGTTGGAAAGAAATTGAAAGGACTCTGGTTGCTGAGTCTGTGATATGAAAGGAAGAGTTATAATGATGAGACACCTAAATTAATCAACTTTGAGGTAAACGATGGAGCATAATTGTTAATATCACCAATGAGGTGTGTTGGCTCATTTAGAATAACAGAAAAGTTAGGAATCTGTTATCTCATTGGGAATTACATAAGGAAATATCGAAATAACACTTGGTGTTTCATGTGGAAAGCTTTATGAAATTTTCACAACTGGTAATGAAGATTAGGTTGATTATATTGAATTAGAAATTCAAGAAAGGGTGGTATATGTTGAAAAGCCGGAATATATTACGGATATGAAAGTAAAGAAGTTAAGAAACAAAGAAATTAAAATGGTACTGATACGTTGGAAGCATCACAAAGAAATAGATCACATTTGAGAGACAAAGGTTGATACGTTGAATAAGTATATGATCGAATTCAAATAACTTCGAGGACGAAGTTTGAGCGTGGTGGAGCCCATGCTGTAACATCCTTGGATTTAAATTATTATATTAAAAGTTTATTAAGTTTAAATGGTAATTTAAGTTGAATTATGAAAGTTGGTACGGAAATTGGATTAATTATAAAGTTTGTTGTATTATTTGGAAATTTAGAAATTTCAAGTTATTTAAGTGAAAATAATTATTTAAGTATTAAGGATAATAAATAAAAGATGGAATTCTTTATTTATATAATCAGTATTTTATGGAACCGGATAAGTTGAGGGGTTAAATGTGCCAAAAAGATTAATGTGATGAATAAAAAGGAATGAAAGACAAATTTGTCTTTCTTTTTCACCAAGCCCTTTTCTCTCTCTAGAAATCTCTCTCTCGGCTATCTCTCTCTCTCTAAAAATTTGAAGATCATCAAAGATTGGATTTTTAAGCTGAAAATCTGAAACAAGATTGCTAGGAAGGAATTATAACATCTGCAATCATCGAATTAAGGTAAATATCTCTTTAAAATTCGATTTGTGGGAATATTTGGTTCGGTTTTTTATATGAACCGAAAATTCGATTTGGAGATTCAAACATGGATGCATGTACGATGTTATTGAAGATTAGTTTAAATCTAATGTTATACATATTAAATTTCAGCCTCTGATTCGAACTGAAAGTATGGATTTGAGCATTTAGTGTGTGTTTTAGTGTGTGTGTTCGAAAATAATGAAAAATGGTTAAAAAGGGTGTGATTTGGTGCATAAAAGAGGTTAATGTTAGTGTTAAAATGGTTGAAATTAAGTGCATTTTAGTTGGTATAATTTATTTCATGTATTGAATTAGTACCAAAAAGGACTTGGATTAAAATCTGGAAATAATAAAACTGCACAAGTTTGAACATCAGATGGTCCGAATTCGGATCCATGATGAACTCGGATCTGATCCGAATTCGGATATCTTCGAACTTAGGATGAGGTCCGGATTTCTGGAAAATTTATATGGCAAAAATATTCTAAGTGTTTGAATTTAGGATGGGGTCCGAATTCGTTTGGGGACCGAATTCGGATGTGGTCCGAAGTTAGCATGTGGTTCGATTCTAATTAATGGTCCGAATTTGACCATTATCCGAAATTGTATTGGTCCGAATTTACAAAGGATCCGAATTTGGGACTTATATATATGTGGACCGAATTGGGAATCATGTGGGATCCGAACTGGGGTCCGAATCCGGGTGGGATCCGAATTCGGACACAGATCCGAATTTGGGATCAAAAATGGTAAAAACTTATAAAATTAAGTTTTATGGAGAGAAACAAGATATTAACATGATGTGTTGTTACAAATGACTTACAGGTCCCTTGTGGAGTTGTTTAACCCACAGTGGGGTACTTGGTTGATCCGGTTGAAAGCCCGAGGAGAAATAAAATTTGAATAAAGATAATAACGCACCCACTGTGAGTACCTTTGATTTTTAACATTGCTGCATCTGCATTATGTTTGCATTGCCTGCTGAGGCATGTTGTTTCATGTTCGTTTGGCATTCTACTAACATGCGTTTATGTTGATGCACATTCATATTTGTTGCATGTCCGTTCATTTGTTGTGCATCTTTTCGATGGACCTGCGTGGTCGCATCTGTACTCTGATGTTACTGTGCTATATGACCAAGAGTTTGACACCTCTGTGGTCAGGATAGACAGTAGGTCATCCCCGATGTAATGTCTGCCTCAGATGGTTGGTTGTTCTTATGCCGAGTGTCAGCTCGAAGGAGCTGCGGCTCAGGTTTGCGTACTTGGAGTACGTGTGGGGTATACGGTATGTGTTACCGCGGTTACCCTGGGTGGCATCATAATGATTTGTAGAATGTGTAAAATCAACTGGTATTCACTAAGCTTTAGCTTACCCTTTCAGTTGTTATATTTTTTACAGGAAAAGGGAAATCCGCTGCGGGACCATCTAGCTAGGAAATCTATTGAAGTGATTGAAGATTTCTACCGTTTTCTTTGGTATTTGGATTATGGAATTATTGTTGTAATAAATTTGGGATAATGTAAAATGTTTGAGTATGTAGACTTAGACATGTAACCTTGTAGCACCGTAGGGTGTTAGATTCAGTTGTAATACTTTAAATTTATGTACTTTAATGCTTCCGCGCTATTATTAAGCTATCAGATCATTATGTTATGTGTTTGTTGGTGATTAATCCTGGGTGAATGGTAATTGGTGGTTAATGTGGCAAGGGTGTCACAGGAGTGGAGGTCTCAAATTAGAGGAAAGGCTGATGGAACTCAACGCTTTAGAATCAATGTTGAGGTCTATGGATTTGCTTAAATTTGGTAAGGATTCGATTTATTTGAACATGGACCAAAAGAGTGAATTTTCAGTCGGGGAACTATCGGCATTGATGCATATCAACCTTTGTGGCACATTGGAGCTAATGTAAAGAAATTTTGGAGATTTTTAATTCCAATCAAGGTAAACATTCTTACTTGGCGGATATTAATTAATGCTCTTCCTACTAGGATCAATTCCTCAAGGAAAGGTATTATCTTAGACTCTTCTAACTGCCTTTTTTGCAATTCAAAGCCTGAAGATGTTGAGCACTGTTCTCTTAAATGCCCAAGAGTCATTTTACTTTGGCGGAAAATTTGCAGTTGGTGGAATTGTACAGCAGTACAGGTGATTTGAATGATTTGTTTGACTCCATTTCATTTGAATCTTTTATGGAGGGAAAAGAGGAGATGTAATTCATTACTCAAGGGTGTTATAGTGGTTTCTTGGTGAGTATTACGGAAATGGCGAAACAAACTCTTATTTTCGTCCCCAGAGGATCGAAGTAAAGTTTTGGAGGAAGATCCATTCCCTTGGGTGCAAAGAATGGCCGATCCAAACCGGAATCATTCATCAAAGCTTAATTGGTCAAGTTGGACAAATAACCCGTTATCATGTGTTTTGTAGTTGTCTTTATTTTGTTGGATGGTTGTGGCTTTTTCTTATTTTGTGTCTCCATCTTGGAGCCATGTAATTTGTGTTGATTAATATATTTGTCAATCAAAGAAAAAAACATGAATGTCACAAACATGTAATCTGCAACAGAGAAACATATCATCTAATTTTAGATCCCTTTTTGATCATGAGATGATTTTGAAGGAATTGAAATTGAAATTGAAATTACGGTTATTGCATATTTAAATGTCCAATTATTTATTAAATTATTTTTTGTATACATTTAGTCATTAAACTTTATTGACCGGTTATACTAGGAAAAAATGAGTAGTCAAATTGGTCAATATGTTGATGTGTCACTTACATGACATTTTGGATTATGTGGATGCAATGTGTACAAATTTGATGTTTTATTTTGATCATCTAATTATGAGATCTGTTTTATTCAAGTCACAAAACTATTAAAATATATATTTTAGCCACTAAACTATTAAAAAAGTTCAGTTTAGTCATTAAACATTTTTTTCTCATTTTTTGAACGATATAACGCACATACTCTCTGAATCGTACTTATAAATCTACACTTTTTGTTTACAGTGGAACTCGAACTCCTGAAATTAACACATTTTTTCTCATTTTAATCATTTTATCATATATAGTGATTTTTGCATAAAATAGCAAGGAACTGGATGTAATTTATTTATTGCAACAAACTACTAAAATTTTTATTTAAAAAATAGCATCATATAAACTGACATTTTATTATTAAAGCATTGTACTCCAAACAATTACTACATAATAGCAATCATTGATGACTGGACGGTGTGAGACACTAAAAGTCATCCACATAAGTTATCACGTAATCACCATACGTTTGTAGTAGGGGTGAGCGACGGGTACCATTTCCCGAACCCGAACCGGTACCGAACCGGTACCGGTACCGACCGGTACCGAATTAATATATTCGGTTCGGTATTCGGTTTTTAAATTAGCTAAAATTCGGTATTCGGTACTTTCGGTTCGGTATTCGGTTCGGTAATTAGCTAAAATTCGGTATTCGGGACCGAACCGGCACCATATAAAATTATACGGTTCGGTATTCGGTTCTTCCAAAACTAATAATTCGGTTTCGGTATTTTCGGTATCGGTACCGGTTCGGTTCGGTACGGTACCGAGCTCACCCCTAGTTTGTAGGGTAGGGTGGTTGGGCTAGATGTGGGGTGGGTGGGGAGAGTGGGGTGGTTTAGGTAGGGTAAGGAGAGCGTAAGGGTAAGTGTGGGTAAGGTGGATAGGGTGGGGTGGTTTGGGTAGGGAGTGATGATGTTTTAGGTTAGGGTTATTTTTGTAATCAACAATTTTTCTTTTTGAAATGAGTTGAATTCAATTCATAGTGTGAAAGAATGATATTTTCCTTTATTTATTGGAATATTTCAAACTTTGAAGGAATCCAATTTCATTCAATAGTTGAATTAAACACATGAATTGACTGCAATCGGATTTATATCCCCTCCAATTCAATCAGAGTCCAGCGAACCAAACACCACCTAATAGTTTTCTAAAAATTCTCTTTGAAAAAAGGGAGCTTGGACTTTTCGTCGAATAAAAATAACTCTTTACTCACCTAGTAATTTTAAACTAAAACTTTTAATTAATATTTATGTTATATAATATTAAAAGCTATAGTTGCTTTTACCAAAATTTTTTGAAAAAACTAAAAAGTTTCAGCTACTTCAAAAATCTATAACTTTCAAAAACTTTAGCTTCTAAAACCTCTAGTTCGTAACTCCATCAGCTACAACTAGTTGTACCAAACATACTTTTTAATAGTGATTTTTGATGGGAGGCTAGTCGTATGGTGGCAGAGAGATAATGGAGACGAGTAAGAAAGATCAAGAGAGATTATACAAAAAAGAAGAAAAAATGGAACCCCCCCCCCCCCCCCACACACACACACACACACATACTGAGATGTTATGAGAAATCAAATATTCGTGAGAAATGTTAAATCAAATTAACATATATGTTGTATCAACGTGTTATATCATGATTCAACAAAAAAATGTTGAATGAAAGACAAAATAATCATTCTGACTTTGACTTAATGAGTCGTCGAATCACGAAATAATACGTTGATTCACGTATATGTTATCTTTAATATTTTTTATATTTTGTCACAAACAACGCTTTAAAAAAATGAAATATTAAAATAAATTAAAGTAGATAATCATTTTTTATTAACTTATATAAGAAAACAAAAATAAATCAATAAATAAAATATATGCCTTGAAAGTTGAACCCAAGACGAATTATATAAAACGGGCAATGTTAAATGTACAACCCCATAAGTTAAGAACCGTATATCTCCCCACTACTTAATTATTCCTTAATTATATTAATCATTCCTTAATAATTAGGTGATTTGATTGATGTCAAATCAACTTTCTTTTTTTATTTTTTATTTGATGTGGGACCCATAAATTACTAAACGTACACCTCTATTGTCACATCAATATATAGACACACACAAACACACATGGAGACGTTTATTTGTAACATAATATTTTTTTAAAAAATAGACCTATTTGACAGTATTACATAATATACTTCAGTAATAATAAACTGGTGTGCATTATAACTCCAAGTTTACAACATTAAGATCAATATTACAACTGAGTTGTTTATAAGCGAGTTCCGATCTTTGTACATTTCAACACATCGACTTTTTTTTCGTCTGTTTTTTTTTTTGGAAAGCTTGTTAAATCTAGAAAGATCAGACGTTGGATGACATTCTTCCAAATCAACCTTTATAAAATGATTTCATTGCACATGTGCAATTGTTATGGATTGATTTTCATCAGTCGAATGTGGGTTTGTCGAAAGTGGAAAAGATGTCTTGCAGCCTTCATTTGATAAATAATTAACAATGCAGTTATAGGGCCGGCCCTCGGCCTGGTCCACCTGGGCCACCGCCCAGGGTCCGATTCACTCTAACTCTCTAAGGGGCCCAAAAAATTGTTAATATAGTCTAGGAGTCTAGTATTAAGGTTATATGTGTTTTGCGCGATAAAAATCATAGAAAATGTGTTGGTTCAGCTGGGGAGTCATCTCACATTGGAACTTTAATGACATGGGTTTGATTCCCATTGTGTACATTTTTAATTTATTTATATCTCATTACTATCACTTGGATTTTCATCAACAGATATCGTCTATTTGTTTTATATCAATATACAATCCATCAAATTCAATATTCATACTTTTGTTTTTCAATTAGTTTGATTTTTTATTTTTGTTTATCACGTGATTTATGTTATTTATTATACGATTATTAAAAATACTAATAAGATATGTATTTATTTCTTGAGATGTTATTTATTTTTGACTTAACCTTCTTTTTTTTTCAATTTACTGATAAAAATATAATTTAATATTGTATGCAAATTTTTACCCAATTTATAATCCAACGATGTTAATACTAATTTTTTTTTTTTTGCGGTTTTTTTGGATTGTGGAAAAATTTAGAGAAGCACCGTGAAACCAATACAAAATGACAGATTGTAAAGTTTCTAAAGACATGACATTGACATAGTGCAACAAAATCAATATTATTTAATTGTAACTTTTTTATACGAATATTGCTTATATATAGAAGACCATTTTAAGTATATGCATCGGGCCTAAAAATTGATAGGACCGACACTGTGCAGTTATACTTGTTGGAGATCAATATACAAGTGTCAGCGCATCCGCATCCAACGGTCAGCTGGTGCAAAACCGGAACCAAAAAAATTGAGGGAGTTTTCCAGACTCGTGTAGTCACCTTCTATAATCTAGTGGGTCCCATCAAATAAAAAATAAAAAAAGAAAGTTGATTTGACATTAATCAAATCACATAATTATTAAGAAATGATTAACGTCATTAAGAAATATTTAATTAATTAATTAGTGAGGGTGTACGATTAGTAACTTAGGGGGTGTATATTTAACGTTGCCCAATAAAATCAACCACGTTACGCCCTGATGCTTTTGTTTTATTATAGGGAAGAAGCCAAGATTTTTTGTATGAATTTAAAGCATGTCAAAATAAAAAATAGACCGGCATTTTTTTTTTATCTTTCAATGGCAAACTAAGAGGAAACTTTAGAACTTAATTATAGCACCTAAATCTAAACTTGTCTTCAGCAGATTTCAAACTCGTAATATCACACTTACATGCCACCACGCTTACCAATAAAAACCATAATATTATATTATTCTTGTCGTTCTCGTATTCCGACAAGTATCTAAAAATGAATATCAATATATAAAAATTAAAATAAATAAAAAATAAAACTATGATGAATCAATAAAAAATTAATTTATTTCGATAGAAATAATTTTGGGTCATTATCGAGAAAATCATCCCAACTTTTATGATTTTTCGGTTTAACCATTCAATTTTTTTTTTCCAACGATCAAAACACTACACTTTTTATTTTCTATTAGTTTAATCAATATACTTTCAAATTTATTGGTTTAACCATTTATTTTTGACCGGTAACCTGTTTGACTGGTCATTTGTTGTTTATATATATAAATGAATTAGAGTTATTATCAGAAAAATCATTCGAACTTTCATAATTCTTTTTCTTTAACCACTCTATTAGTTTTTCGTGATCTAATCTCTAACTTAATTTGATGTTCAGAAAACTGTTTATCTCTTTCTTCATCATCATATTGCTTTTATCACCAACGATGTTTCATTGATCTCTTCTCCTTCTTCATCGTCATCATCTTCTACTTCATCAATTTTTCATTATCATTGTGTTAACCCAAACAGACTTCAATCAATTTGATTCTCTAAGGTTTTGTAGTGTTCATCAAGTTTGTTGACAATTATGTTAACTGATTATAGTTTCAAATAAGAAACCTATCAAGTAATGTTTAAATTGGTATTTATTTATTCAATTTTCACATGTTGAAATCCATTTGATTTGAGTTTGATTTATTTTTCCTGTTCTTTGTTAGGGTTTGAATGTTTTAAATAATAATATAATTAAATAAATTTTTAAAAAATAAATAATAACAGAAAATTTAAAACTAAAATTTTATTATAAAATTTCATAAGCAATTTTGAAACTTAAATTGGGTTTATTTTTTTGTTTTTATATAATCTTGAAAAAACTTAAAAATAAAATTGAAATGATTTTCATTTGATATATTAATGTAATTGATAAAAATATGAAATATATATTTGATTTCATTGAGTTATCGTTAATTTTTAGTTAAGTGAATGGTGGTCAAACCAAAAAAATCTTGAAAGTTCCAGTGGTGTTTTCAATGATAAAAAATATTACGTCACGAGATCACGTGCGTTATCACAAGTAGATTTGTCAAACAAAAAAAATGAAAATGTTAGTGTTTTGATCTGTTGGAAAAAGAATTGAGTGGTTAAATCGAAAAAACAATAAAATTTCAGATAGTTTTTCCGATAATAACCCAATAATTTTTAGACATTGGTATGTGTAAAAATAAGTTATGACGCTACGACTTATGAGGCTCTCCGGTTATAAAATCCCCAGAAACTCATATCTCAATTCAACTCCCAAAATCAAAAGAAATTCAGACTACTTGCGTTTTCACAATCCAAGGAGAAATCATCAATATGATTCCTGTAAACTCATTGATTCAATTCATATCCAGTCTCAAAATCATGGAAGCTTTCGATCGATAGATCCAGTTTATTGTGTTTGTCTTGTTAAATCAAGATCTGAGATCTATGAATCAATAAGTTCCACGCTGTTGAGACGGATCTGAACTGAATAAATGATTTCGCAGAATGGTGGAAGTTTGTAATATAACTACAAGCAGATCGATGGTTCTTTTGTGTGACATTTATAGCTCTAATTAAGCCGGTAAGCATCAATTAATTGTTTTCAGCTGTGATGGAATTAGATCTGAATGATATATGTGATGAATCAGTTGAAACTGATGCCATTTTTATATATCTTGAGATCTACGTAACCCTTGTTCTTTGATTACGCTCTACTGTTGTTTATACTAAATACAGAGATTTAATATTTTCATTTGGAAGATTCTTTTTGAGTCTGTGGCATCAGATCAAGATAGAGACTTTTTTTTAACAGAAGAGACTGATATTGTTTGTGTTTAGAGTTGGATTTAATCCCATGGTTTTTAGGTTGATTTGGGCACACTGGTATTTTGTTTTCACTTTTAAGTAATGGCTGTTTCATAAGTGTCAATGTGATAACCACTTGACATAGATCAAGTGGCCACCATCAAAGATGGGAGGGAGTTCTTCTTGATTAAGGTTTCAAGTTCGAGTCTTGCCAAGTACGTTTCTCCTTAGGTGGAGGTGTGAGGTTTGGTCCTCACCTTCAAGGTGTCTAACAATGGTGCTAATAACTATAGTGTCAATGTGATAACCACTTGACATAGATCAAGTGGCCACCACCAAAGGTGGGAAGGGTTCCTCTTGGTTAAGGTCTCAAGTTCGAGCCTTGCCAAGGGCATTTCTTCTTAGGTGGAGTTACGGGGTTTGGTCCTCACCCTCAAGGTGGCTAACTATGGTGCTAATAACTAACCGCTAACATCTGCTATTAAAAAAAAAAAAATTAAGTGTCAATGTGATGAAATGTATATTTGTGGGTGGATCATGGACTTTACCATGATTGTATGTCATTTTTTTCTTACCCATTTGTCAATATGTTTTAATCGACAAATTCATGTGATTTCTCTATCTCGGAATTAACTGACTTTGGAGTATTAGTTGTTAATTTGTAACTACTTATTAGGTGAGAATGTGCGATGCAGTTAAGGGTTGGATCAAATATTCTTGGTGGAAAATTACATTTAGCTATATTCTTCCATCAACATTCTGGATTCACAATGCTGCAGCCTGTGGCTTTAATGGCCAGATCAAGGTTCATAATTTATGGTATCTTGTTGGTTCTGTTACAAGGTTCATAAATTATGCAAAACAAGGTTAAACTGCACCAATTTTCAGGTATCTTTCTTTCGTTTCTTTCCTTTTTGATTCCTAGTTTTATTGTTTCTAGAGTTGACGATTCTAATAATTTCTTTTTGTTGATAATCCATGTGAAAGCATGTTTGTTTTCCAATTGAATTCCAAGTGTTTAGGCGATTTCAGGTTGAATTATGTTTATATGTTATGGAGGGTGCAAGTGTTAAGTGATTTGAGGTGGTAACCTAACATTAGAATAATAATGCCCTCTGTAATGAATGATTTAAGTAAAATCAAGGGCTTAAAAGTTCATTATTTCAAGAGGCAAAGGTTTAAGCACCCATGAATATTTCAACAGACATAGGTTTAAGGGAAAATTACTAAAATAGCCAAAAATCACACCCCGTTATCAAGTTTTAGCCAAATAATATCAATCTAACCAAAATAGCCACACTTTACGTTACCACATTTACGTGATAGCCATTATTTGCGTGATCTGTACCTTTTATTAATATTTTAACGCATTACGTTACAAAAGGTAATTAGTAACGTAAAGTAGTGGTACTTTACGTTACCAAATTTAAATGTTGCTCATTTCCAATAAAAAGTAGGTGGCTTGTCATTTCATGGTAAACACATTTTGGTAACGTAAAGTACCATTACTTTACGTTACCAAACACCTTTCGTAACGTAATGCATTAAAATATTAATAAAAGGTACAAATCACGTAAATGATGGCTATCACGTAAATGTGGTAACGTAAAGTGTGACTATTTTGGTTAGATTGATATTATTTGGTTAAAACTTGATAATGGGGTGTGATTTTTGGTTATTTTAGTAATTATCCCTAGGTTTAATGCACCCATGTGCTTCATAGGTCCCGAAAAGAAATTTGTCAGGATTCATCATCATTCATTAGCAGGTTTCTCAGCATGTTGTTCTTTAAGTGGCTCAACAACATCAGCATGTTCAACAGCATCATCCACCAGGCCCGAACATGATTATAGGGTTGTTTGTTTAATTCTCAATGGAATCATTAAGAAGTCATTTAAAGATAAAATGACCTCTTAATGATTCCATCAAGAAGTAAATCTAAGTTTACTGTTAAAAGGTTAAAAACATTTGAAACAAGCGAATCTAAACCTTGTACCCTTTACCATCCTTTTTTCTGCTACATAAAGATACAAAACTCTTCCATGCTTCAAGAACATCTCCCTTAAAGCTTTCATATCCCAATTCTCCAGGAATCTGGTGAAGAAGTATGATGAGAAGTTTAAAAACTTAACTTTTTTTTGGAGTTGTTCAATTTCAAATCTAACAAAATCTAAAATTCAAAACCACAATCTAAGAAAAAAATAAAACCTAAAGTTTTATATTTGATGTTCTTTCATCAGTTCCATAAATCCCAATATCTTTGATGTCTTCTTAGTTGGGATCATAAACAGCTAATGAAACTGGTTCATAAAAGATTTGATCTTGCACTTCCAAGATAGGTTTGCCGATCTTCCTAAATCCGTGGACACATTTTTTTTTTATTGATGATGGATCTCGTACGTAAATGTTGAACTCCTTTACATATGATCTTGAAACACCATACTCCATCTTCTATACACCATATATTTCCTCATAGTCGTAATCAATGTTGACAATCATCGCAAGAGACTCCCTTATCTTAAAGATGCACGACAAAGAATTTTGTGGATTTCGTGCTAGAATATCTGGCAGAAGAATTTCACTAAATTCATCATTAACCAAATCAAATGACAAAATCATACTTGTAATCTAAGGTATAGTAGTCTCATCAAAAACCAACCAAGCCCATAAATAAAACTATTTATCACTGCCGGCTCGAGCATTGTAAAATTAATTGATTCGTAAGGCTGGTTGCTAGATAGACTTCTCATGACCCCAAGCTCAACGTAAAAGTCTTAACCTGCCAACTCCCTAATCCCTTAGGAAGACTCGAGTGCTAGATTATGTGGTGGGTGCACTACTGCACTTGTTCAAATTCATCAATAGTCAAATCAAATGATATAATTCGTTAACTACCCTCCCGCACTTGTATTAGACCGGCCAAACTAAACCGTGCACGTGACTACAAAATGATTTTAAGTTTTCTATTTGTATTGTAAGTAACTTGGTAAATTCTTAAATTGATTTGAAGTTTTCTTTTTGTATAGTGGTCAAGATGACATAACTGTTAGATTGCATGGTGATGATGAGTTTGATTGTTTTTGAAGTGAAGAAAGTTATCATAGTCATCTCAGTACTCATAATGATAATGATGAAATATTGACTTATGAAGGAAAAACATACTCATATAGCAAGAAAGATCCATTTGTGAAACTAAACTCGAGATTTCCAAATGAGATTGATTTTAGAAGAGCTTTGAACCATCATGCACTCACAAATGAATTTGAATTTTTATTAAGAAGAGTGAACCGACACGATTCACAGCAAGTCAGCAAGGTGTGCAAAGAGAGTGTGTGATAGGAGAATTCATCAACGATGGACTTACATTTGAAGTAGAAACTGAGTGAATACGAAGTTTGTAGAAGTAGTGACTACCGAGCTGAAACAAAGTACAAGGGAAAACATTGGGAGGTTATACTAGATGAGAAAAAATGCACTTGTCGTTGTCGGGTTTGGCAAGTTAAAAGTCTTCCCTGCACGCATGCAACGACAACATCAACCGATTTTCTAATACAAGGATTCCAAATAACAGCCACCTTGTGAACAATAATCATCTTTCCCTTTACAATAACCGTACACGCACAACAAGCCTTGACAGGTAGGGATTAGTCGTAAATTGTCAAGTTGTTTAACACACAGGGGAATGGTGAGAGCAAAACTTGTGTTGGGGAAAAGTGTTATAATCTATAACAGAAACATATTTGTACTCGGATTCTACTCTATCTTTGTACCTTACAATAATTAAGACATTACTGCTGACTATGGTGGCCATCGTAACCAACTGAGAGCTATCAATCAAAGACCTCCATGAGTTTATAACGGATCTGCATTGAATCATTGATTTGACAAGAATCCTTCGGATGATTTGCATTTGAATTTCAAAAGGCATGTATGTACTAACATTTTTATTTTGGGAGATGAATTTCTAGGGTTTTCAAAATGTGAAAGAGAAGAACCGGATGAGTTTATAGTTTGTTTATCAATAGTGCGCGTCAGTGCCAAAGCTCAAATAATCAAGAATCCAACCAAGTGACTTTGGAAAGGAAAAGGCTTAAGAAACATGCAGAAGACCTAGGATTTGAGTTTTTTTTTATCCTTGTCTTTTTTAAATTCAAAAACACCAACTCTAAAAAGAAAAAAGTCCTGCAAAAGCTAGGCGTGCCTAGACCCACCTGCGCCTCAAGTTCCAGGCGTTGCGTGTTGGTGCGCCTCATATACCACCAGCCTTGCCTTAGTCAGAATAAAGTATTAAAAACGATGAAATGAAAATGAATGAATAATGGCTGAATGATTGGAATTTGATTGAAAGGATAAAATCAGAGAAGCTCCATATGAGACTTCCTGCCCAAGCTCTCAAGAGCCGATTACAATTCTGGTAAATTAACAAGATAAAACCCCCTACATGACTATCCTCCCTATTAATATCTTTATTTAGATTCCCCCTTAACAAAATAACTAACTGCATTACCATCACTACCCTACACGTGGCCTCCTTTTGTAAACAATCCATTTGCTGGGTTTGTTGGGCTGCTCATCTAAGGAATTGGGCTCGATAATAAGATCCTTATCAATGGCCGCCTCTTGAATAACTGGACAAGCTGGAAAGAGGGAAATTGACGTTGAACATGTGCTGCATCTTCCCAAGTTGAGTCTTCAACGGAACTTGCTTTCCACTGGATGAGCCATTGCTGAACTTGAGCTCCGTTTTTTGAAATCACTCGTGTTGCTAAACACTTCTATGGTGTTTGAGCAAAGCTGGAGTCAACAGACAACCCTTGAGGGAGGTTTGGCTCAACGGTAACATTTCCAACAGCCCGTTTCAAAAGCAAAACATGAAACACCGGATCAATCTTTGTCGAGTCCGGAAGTTGAAGACGGTAAGCCACTTGCCCAACCTTTGCAACAATAAGGAAAGGACCATAATATCGGGCTGCCAATTTCTGATTAATTCGTCGAATGACAGATTGTTGGCGGTGGGGGCGAAGCTTAAGGAACACCCATTCTCCGACCTCAAAATTGGCATTTCGTTTATGCTTGTCGGCTGATGCTCTCATCTGTGTTTGAGCCCGATCCAGATGATACTTAAGCTGGTGGAGGGCTTCATCACGGTCTTGAAGGTGTTGTTGGACAGCTGCACAACGAAACAAGGTAGGAGGGGGACGACCATACAGAATTTCGAAAGGTGTGGTGTTGATTGAGACATGGTATGCCGTATTATGCCAAAATTCAGCCCATGGAAGCCAGTAGGACCATGATTTTGGCTTGTCTGCAGCAAAGCACCTTAAATACGTCTCCAAACTCCTGTTTACCACTTCAGTCTGCCTGTCGGTTTCAGGGTGATAGGCGGAGCTGAATTTTAATTCGCTACCCTGCTTTGTAAAGATCTCCTTCCAGAACTTTTTGGAATTCCATGTAAACGGATGACCTCTTTAATAAAAACATCAGCCAAAGAGCGAGCCGTGTACGGGTAGGAACGAATGACAGAATTTGGAGAGGCGATCAACCACGACCAGAATGGCTTCGTAACCTTTTGATTTGGGCAAACCAGTAATAAAGTCGAGAGATATATCCTCCCATATGGCTCAAAGAATAGGAAGAGGTTGCAAGAGGCCGGCAGGAGCTAAAGTAGAGGACTTGTATCGCTGGCACACATCACATTCTTGGACATATTGCTTCACAGATTTGGTCATACCAATCCAATAAATATGAGCGGCTAATCGCTTATAGGTACGAAGGGACCCGGAATGGCCTCCACTTGGGCTACAATGGAATTCTTTTAACAACATGGGTATCCATGGTGAAGAAGTCGAGAGAACCGGTTTATGTTTATAGTACAACTTCCCTTCAACTAGAGAAAAATTTGGGCGAGAATGGGGGCGTTCGGTGAGATCTTTAATTATCCTTTGCATCTGATCATCTGATTCAGAACCCTCTGTAAGGCTATTGTCATCCAACCACTGTGGAAAGGAGATCATTGCATTCAATTCAGATCCCTCATGAATTCTAGAAAGCGCATCTCACTTCCAGGTTTGTAAGAAATTGAAAAATGATAGCCCATTAATTTTGCCAGCCAATTTTGTTGGTCGGGGGTGGTTATACGTTGCTCTAGTAAATGCTTTAAACTCTTCTGGTCGGTAAATACACTGAACTGTCGCCCCAGAAGATACAGTCGCCAATGTTGAATTGATAAAGCTAACGCCATTATTTCTTTTTCGTAAGCTGGTTTGGTTAGCGTTTTCTCAGCTAAAGCTTTACTAAAAAATGCAATCATCCGTTTTTCTTGCATAAGAACAGCCCCTATACCCCGTCCGGAGGCATCACATTCGATCTCAAAAGGTTTCGAAAAATCTGGAAGTGCTAAAACCGGGGCAGCAATCATTTGTCGCTTTAATTCGTCGAAAGGAGCCTCAGCTTTTGTATCCCAATGAAAATTGTCCTTTTTTGTCAAATCAGCAAGTGGTTGTGCGATTTACCGTATCCACGGATAAACTTTCGATAGCACCCGGTTAGCCCAAGGAAACCTCGCACTCCTTTGACATTCATCGGAACTGGCCGATTGTTGATTGATTCAACCTTTGATGGGTTCATTGAAACTCCCCTTTTGTCAATCACATGCCCGAGGTACTCGACTGATCGAATTCCGAAATGACTTTTCTTCTTATTTACCACTAATTCATGTTGCTGAAGGAGTTGAAGGACTGGATTCAACAGTCGGACATGGTGCTCCCACGTTGGACTGTAAATAAGAATATCGTCAAAAAATACAAGCACCCCATCACGAAGTAGGGGATGAAAGATTTCGTTCATAAGTGCTTGAAACGTGGCAGGCGCGTTTGTTAAGCCAAATGGCATAACAAGAAATTCGTAGTGATCGTCGTGAGTCCGAAATGCCGTTTTTTCCACATCTGATTTCCTAACTCGAACTTGATATAAGCCAGATATAAGATCGACTTTTGAGAAAAATTTTGAACCATGTAACTCATCCAAAAGTTCTAAAGGGTATTTGTCAGGGATAGTTACCTTGTTGAGAGCTCGATAGTCGATACATAATCTCCATGAAGCATCCTTCTTCTTGACATAATCGGGACCGGAAAAGGAACTTTGACTGACTCGTATAAACTCACTGACCAGCCTTTGAATTCCGTCTTTTTGAGCGTGCGGGTACCCATATGGGCGTACACAAATTGGTCCTTGACCCTCATAAAGATTAATGGTGTGTTCGATAGAGGTAGACCCTGGGGTTCTTGGAATAAGTACATGTAATTGGCTAAAAGATTTTCGAGTTGCCTTTGTTGGTGTGGGTCTAGGTTAGAATAGTCATGAGTGGAGCCCATCTAGGCAATTACGAAGAGAGATTTGGTTTGCAAGTGGAGAATTTATTCCTTTAAGTTTCACTGGCATGCCATGTTGCCAAAATTGCATTTCATGCGTCTGCCAATTGAAGAGCACATCACCTAATTGTTTCAACCAAGCAATACCAAGTATGAAATCTAGTGGCCCAAGTTCGTAGACAATCACATCAACTTGGCATATGAATGAACCAAATTTCAAAGGCACATTTCGACACTGTCAGTAACCCACACTCGGTTTCCGTCCCCCAAACGAATTCCCACTGTCGGCTCGAGACCTAGATCACGAGCTAATTTCTTTGAGATGAAATTGTGTGTAGCGCCGCTATCAACGAGAATTAGGTACCCATTGATTTCTCCCATTAGCTTCAATGTTTTAAGTTCAGTTGAAGGAGAATCGATTGCCACACCACACAATTCCAAAGATTGACACTCACTATCAACAAGGGTTTCTCTGATTTCTTCAGTTACAAGAGTATATACCTCGCCATCTTCATTTACCTCTTCTCCTCCAGCAAGAAGCATAATCCGCAACCCTCCAGCAGAACATTTGTGTTGGGGAGAGTATTTTTGACCACACCCAAAACATAATCCTTGACGACGTCTCTCTTCCCACTCTGACTTGGTCAAATGACGAATTAGGCTGCTATTGGATGAAGGTTGGGCTTTAATTGTGGATGGGCTTGTTTGTGAAATGGGCTTAGTGTGGACATTGGGCTGTAATGAACGGTCTGGTTTAGCATACCCTTTCCAGTTGGACGTAAACGTCCCGTGCTTGACGCCGCCTCCGATGAAGGTGCAGTAGCGCTGGATACATGCCTCGCCAACTCCATTGCTTGGTCACACAAGGTAGGGTTCAGCGCTCTCACCCAATTTCTTACCTCGTTTCTTAACCCCCGAAGAAACATCCCTATCGATTGCTCTTCCGACTGATCGGGAATCAAAGGAGACAAAGCTTCAAATTCTTCAATATACTCTTCAATATCCCCTTCCTGGAACAGAGATCCCAAAGCCTCATGTGCATTACGAAATTTAGTACCACTGAAACGGGTCATAAGCTTAGTACGAAAATCAGACCAATCCAGACGTGGGTGTTTGTACAGGATGTTAGTAAACCAATTCAAGGCAGCACCGTCCACGCACATTTGGACGAGTTTAAGTTTTTGAGGATTGGGAGTGTTGTGCACATGGAAATATAGATTAGCCTTGGTAATCCAACCACGAGGATCAATCCCATCAAACAATGGAAGCTTCACTTTAGGCAGAGAAAAGAGGGAGTCGTCAAAGTGATCGTCACGCAAAAACCCATCAAGGCCTTTAGCGCCAGAAGCAGAGCCTTCATTGAGCACAAAACCATCATCGAAAAACGCAGGTGGGGGATGTTTACCTTGCTTCTTAAAAAAACAGATATCATCTTCTCAATTGAATCAGGCAATCCATTGAGAACCTCCTTCAAGGAGGAGACAAAGATTTTGAGATCCTTCACATCAGCATAAAGGTTTTGTATCTTCTCATCGTGAGCAAGCTTGCAACCTCGTAGTCATTGATGGTGCCTCTGGTTGACCCATTTCGTTTCCCGGCGATGGAACCAATTAATAAGAACGATGAAATGAAAATGAATAAATAATGGCTGAATGATTGGAATTTGATTGAAAGGATAAAATCAGAGAAGCTCCATATGAGACTTCCTGCCCAAGCTCTCAAGAGCCGATTACAATTCTGGTAAATTAACAAGATAAAACCCCCTGCATGACTATCCCCCCTATTAATATATTTATTTAGATTCCCCCTTAACAAAATAACTAAATGCATTCATCACTGCCCTACACGTGGCGTCCTTTTGTAAACAATCCATTTGTTGGGTTTGTTGGGCTGCTCATCTAAGGAATTGGGCTCAGTAATAAGATCCTCATCATAAAGCCCCAAAGCATGCGCCTTATTCGCCTCAGTGCCTAGGCACGCTTTTAACAACTATGCATGTTATAATAAATTATGTGTGATTAACAATAAATCGTATTCAATCACATTCATAGATTTATTATAAAAACTGCATAGGTAATTTCTTAATATGAAAATCATACCACAATCATAAACATGAAAGCAAGCATGTTAATTCGACAAAATCTTTGAACATATCAAATACTACATGAAAAGAATATGTGGGGTTGTATACACAAGAATTTCCACCACTGCAGTCTGCACATTAACATTTTCTATCACTTGAATTGACAAATCTTGGCAGTTTAGCAGACCGCAAAAAGAGTAGTAGTAGTGGACACTCACGAGCTCACCGGGGTTTATATTCTCCACACCCATCTCTCTACCAAACTTGGTAAAAAAAGACGGCTTGAGAACAAGCAATCCATGCTCGATATTGCCAATCTAGAAAAAAAAATGGCGTAACTTAAGGGGAGCTTACAAAATGTCAACACAATCATAAAACTTGTTTTTGCTCGCACAGACAAAGATGTATACGAAAAAGCAAGAGCCTCACATAGGTCACAATGGACGAGTCATGCACCTCCTAAAGGTCTATATATGGTCATTTACAATGGAATGCCAATCGGTTTTCTATATTGACTTATGAAGACCCAGAAAGAGCGACTGCTGTAGGAGGTAGACTCAGCTTTGAAAATTTTTTGTACAAAAAGATTTCGAGCATTAGACCAAAAAGTAGGTGTTTTCCATTCAATTGCCTATTCAAAATAGACATAAAAGTATTTATGATTCTTGAAACAAATTTGTTCCACCTTGTCTTTTACCAGCTGATTGAAACCAAATGGTTTTCGTTAATCTTCAATTTTACAGATGCAACTTCAAGTAGCACAGTTACAGTGTATATAAAACAGAACTGCTTTACCAAGTACTTATTTATATTATAAAAATTACATCAATTAAACTGTTAATGTCTAAAATGGATCAATTAACTTAAGTGAAAATAAAGCTAATTGTCATGGGCAAGAAAACTCTTCAAAAGTCCATAACCAAAGCAGCCAAACCTGCACGCCCAACCAATTTCACCTCCGTTATTTAGTCACTTTGAGAAGAACCCATTACACTTAACTAACAGCATACATTTTTATGAATAAAATATGTAGAGATATATATCTACTAAAGTCACTTGCATAAAATCTTTTTTGGGACAGTGAGTTTGAACAATCTTCCTAGAAGGCCATTAATTACAATGTAATTGTCAAATCTACACTGCTGTATTGTTATCAGAAATGAAAATGGATTTCCCTGCTTCCCAACTGACAAGCCAACTAAAATTACTAAACATATATATTGTAGGTCTCTCACCTGTAACCATGGCAAACACAAAAGCTGATGCACCAATGGCGTTTCTTAAATTAGACCTCTTAAACCAAGAATTAGAGCAACCCCACGATCATAATTGCTTCGGTCAACATAAACCTGTGTGCATAGAGTTCAAAAAGAAAAAAAAAAAACAACAACTGAATGTCTAACATTGATCTTACTGCATGGCAAAAGGCAGTACATATGTGACTTACCTAACTTTTTATACCAAAAGTCATCTCTTCATTGGAAGTAGCCACATGTTCATCCTCATCCAAGGCAAGACAACTAATAAAATCAGGCTGATTGTGCAGAAGTAGGGTCTCTTTGTAGGAATACACACAGAATGAAGACTCAGCTCCATATATATCATCATAATAATAGTAGTGTTCTGAGTAGTCCTTAGAATCAGCTAGTGCAACCAAATCCAAAGCTTTGTCTTCATCATCTTGCACTTCGAGTAGATGTTCGCCACTTCTCCTAAATCCTAGTAATGCATTTACTGATGCATCGTGTTCTGTAAGGGTGTATAGCTTCGTAAAAACTATTGAATTTGAAACAGAATGCTTCATTTTCCATACAGTATAACCTTGCAAATTGACATTAAAATTGAATTTGATGATAGCAAGAGACTCCTTTCGTTTAAAAATAGACAACTCAGCGGCAGGCTCGAGTGTCAGACTAGTTGGCAGGTACACAGCTTCAAATTCATCATTTGTTAAATTAAATGACAAAATAGCATTACGCGTCTCAAATCCACCATCTTTAGCAATACTAAGAGAGACCAACCAATAAATAAACCTACCTACAACTACCTGCTTAGGACCTTCAAAATTAGGCAATTTACCAGGCAGATTGATAGTTGAACTTCTCCAGATCCCTGAGCTAAACATAAAAACCGTAACTTTGTCAACGATTTCATAACCATTCATAAGAATCTTAATGTCACTAGTAACAGGACAAACCCCAAAACCAAAAACAAGTCCATGGCTAATTGGTTCATTAGGCAAGGAAATAGCCACAGTTTTTCTAATTGAAGGATTCCAAAGAACAGCCATCCTTTGAAAAGGATCATCAGGCTCATCTCCCTCCTCATAAACACCGTACATGCAAAACAATCCATGACAGTTACCAAATATTGTTAAATCATGAAGGAGTTCAACAGAGGAGGGAACTGTAAGAGCAAATTTATTTTGGGGAAAAGTGCCATCATCAACAATAGAAAGATATACTTCATCGATATGATCAGGTTTGGTGTACCGTACAAGCAGACGGTGGGAACGAGGGCGAAGAACGCTTTGAGCAGCAATAAACCGATGGCTGTCGATCAAACACCTCCATGTTTTGGAAACGGATCTGAACTGAATTAATGGTTTGACTGGAAGCCATCTGATGATTTCTTCTTGCATTTCAATTGGAATGTGGTCCGACATTTTTTATTTTGTTGGATGAATTTCTAGGGTTTTTGACACAGTTCACCAGTTTCACCCGTGTGCGTTTTCTGTTTGGTTTAGTATTGAATTAGGCAAATCACTTTTATGTTAGAATTTGTTATCAAAATATGCAATGACGTGTTCTTCTTTGACCAACTTATACAACGAACTTATTTTTAACATGATTTATGCAATAATGTTTGAAGTTATTGTTAAAACATACAACATTGAATCTACTTATTTATCTAGTAACGTTAATTTGTTGTACGTCGCTTAAAATTCTAAGTGACACAACTATATAAAAAAAAAAAAAACGCATGTCATCTTTGTTAATATAGTATGAGTTGGATGAAAAACTTATATGATTTCAGTACGACAATTTGTTTCTAACGGTTTATTATAAATTATATAATATATTGCTGACGGGATAAAGAGATCATGTGATTGTTATTTTCAATTTTCACGATTATCAGCAATTACATGACGGTGATCTCTGTTTAAGTCATTGTAGTTTTTTTAATCATCATAGATAACGAACGAATATTTAAAAATAGAGATGAAATGACAAATTCTCGGTCCAGCCCCCTACTAGGCTACTATCCCTTGTGAAATAAAAAAAAAAGATTATAGTAAAAGTTGTTACGAAAATAACTGTAATAAAATAGTATAAACAAACGATAATTTGCAGCGTAACCTTTATTTTATAAAAAAATTGAATTTGATAGTGTGAATTTTTGTAACCTATTAACAAAGTTATTTTAAATGTGGTAATTAACAATTGACTTTTTGTTTAATTTGTTCTCCTATTTAGGCATGGCAATGGGACGGGGGATATCAGTTCTCATCCCCATCCCTGCTTCTTAATTCTCTCCCCCATCCACGGCCCCGTCCCCGTCGGGAAATGAGTTTTTATCCTCATCCCCGTCCCAAACGGGGATCGGGGATCCCCGTCGGGGAATCGGGTTTTTCAAATTCCTAAAAGATTATTAATTTTAAACTACAAATATTAATTTAGTAGAAAATTTTATGTAAATAAACTTTAAAAAATATCAATTCAAACATATTTGAGTTACTTACATATATAATTTATAATTTATAATGAAACTAAAACAAAGAAATGAATGCAAAAGATTTATAAAACCACTAAAATGAAGAAAACAGTAGTATTTTAAACTATAGAAAAGTCATATACAATGATATTTAATATATTATATAAAAATGTAATGAATATAATTTACATTGTAAAGTTAAATACATATAATAATCTATATTAAAACATAATACATTATCGAGATCGAGTTCGTGGATTAAAGTGTCTCTCATTCCCGCTCCATCCCCATTATTTTAAATCGGGAATTTTCCGTCCCTATCCCCGGTCAACTCGGGGATTCCCCGGTCAAATCGGGATCGAGTTACGGATTCTCCGTCGGGTATTGGTTTTTTTGTCATGTATACCCCCATTGTACCTTAAATAATTAATATAGTTTATTAAATGAAATATTCCATCTTTATTTATATATTATAATAAAGCAAAACGACTAGTGTTACGTGTCGCTTTCACAATGCACAAAATTTTCATTTTTCCTAATTTAATATCTTAACTTAATTACATTAAATGTTGATTTTAATTTTATTATTAATGAACTAATAATAAATTAGGTATTGCAATATATTAAATTAATATTTACCTAAAATAAATATCTATCATTATTATCCCTAATAATCATAATTAAATTTAAATGTAAAAGTTTAGATAAACTTCTATGTTAATTATTTTGCTGACAATATTTAAAGTTTAACTAATTAGATAACAAAAATTTTAAATTAGATGATAAAACTTCAAATATAAATATGATGAACTTTAATTATCGATTTTCAGAGTTGTTTATCTGTAATTTTAAATTTAATTTTATCATCTTCAAAATATATATACTCATTTACATAATAAAAGTTTTTTGTTTCTGTAACAACCCGACTTTTAGCTAATCCTAAATATCTGATTATCGAACCAATAATGTAATTTATTACATTATTTGAATTATAAATTTAATTAAGTTTTGAAATATTTAATTCAATTATATAAATATTTAAGTTATGAATTAATAAATTATTAAAGATAACTAAATAAGAGAGATATAAGATACGAAAATAATAGTGGGTTAAGTAGCAAACATAACTAGTTGAAGTATATAAACGGAATTTAAGTTTATAAAATCAGATTTCTCTCTCTCTATACTCTCTCTCTAGACTTTCTCTCTCTCTACTCTCTCTCTACATCTCTCTAAGATTTCTTCTAAACCGACCGTCGGATTATCAAGATTTATACGTCATCGGGAAGATTACGAAGAGTACTACAAGATTATATGGTTGCATGTAGGATTACGCACGAATTTGAGGTAAGAATTTACGTTTTAAGTTTTATATCTTTCGGTTTTGAAGTTAGAAATTCGAAATTAGTATTTTTATGAGTTTAAGCTAGTATAACTTGATTATTAACTAGATTATGTATAATATAAGTGAATCTAGGAGTAATACTTAATCATATTTGGTGATTTTTAGACCTAAAACGAGTGTTTTAAAGATATAAAAGATGAACAAATTCGAAATAATAAGAACAAACTCGAAATACATTGATCAAATTCGATTTGTGGTTAAATTCGAATATGTGTTCGAATTTAACTATAAATTCGAAAGGGGGGCTTCGAAACTAGTCCATAAATTCGATTAAACTTGTGGCATTCGAAATTGTTCATTTAAAATCGAATCATAGTTCGAATTTAGTCCTAGTAATCGAGTTTAGCTTATATATTCGAAACTAACACATGGATTTCGAATTTACTCATAGAAACGAACATGACCTTCGAATTTAATCCCATAAGTTTCGAATTTGATTCCAAGCTCAAGTATAGATTCGAATTTAATCACATGATTCGAGTTTAGTCATAAAGATAAAAGGATTTCGAATTTACTCATAGAATCGAACATGACCTTCGAATTTAATCCCATAAGTTTCGAATTTGATTCCAAGCTCAAGTATAGATTCAAATTTAATCACATGATTCGAGTTTAGTCATAAAGATAAAAGGGAATTCGAATTTGTCCATATATGGTTCGAATTTGCTTATTAAAATTGAACCCCATACTCTTAAACTTGAATAAATCCCATGATCAACACATAAAATGACAAAAATGATTAATTTATGGATTAATATATATATATATGATAATATATATATATATATACATTGATCTTTAAGGAATATAATGAACCTTGAGCTTATGAATTGAATGAACACTGAATATATATATTATTCAGATAATATAAGAGCTAATAAATATCAGAAATGATATTAATAACAGATTGAGCAACGAGCAAAATGGCGAGCATCTGAAAGTCTGATATAAGTCAGATAGTGGTTCTAATCCACTACAAATTGTGAGAACAGAGCCAGAGCCAGAAACTAAAAGAGCACAAATAACCAGTAACTGTGAGTTGTAGATTTCACTTTAACTGCATATTATGTGAATTGAGACTTTTGTTGCATGATCCTGATTCTATTGACTTTCTGATCTTGAGCTTATTGATATATATTATCATAGTATATTTACTATGATTTGTTGAACGGAGCATTTATTCTTCTAGATTCGATTCTTCGACGAGTCATTTGATTGTTAAGCTTAACACCATCACTATTGCTCAGTGTTGGGTTAATGTTAGGCTTATGATGTGCTGATTTACGTGATGAAAGCACAGAAGGTAGCTAGAGCTAAGCATTCCGATGATATCCATATAGAGCTTTTACTGGTAGCTAGCCCAGTACGTGGCTGATCCCCACTAATGATGCGTGTGTATGGATTTATCATCATTCGAGCATTCCTTATGAAATTGTCTAAAAGTCTTAAGAGCAACAACAGTTTTATAACTGGGAGCTGAGCAAAGTCGCGCATCAAAAGAGCATTAATTGGCCAATGTCCCTTCGAGATTGAGCTGTGCATGAGCCTAGTACAGTGCATATAGAGCTGAGCCGTGCATGAGCCGAGTGCAGTGCATGTGCTTCCGCGTTCATAATTGCATGTTAAATGTGAAATTCTACATTCTCACTAAGCAAATAAGCTTACCCGTTGTTGCATTATTTTTCAGGTAAAGGCAAAGGATTGGCTGGACCTAGTTCATAAGTCAGGACTTTGAAAGAGCTTGAAGTGCATTAGAACCTGTTCCAATACCTTGGTACTTGATTAAAGATAGAGCTTTGGGGTTTGGGCTAGTTTATAATTGTGTTTTGATGAATTAGTCTAGAAGTTTGCCCCTATTACTTAAAAATTATCTCTGATTGTAATTAACTTTTATTCCGCAACTGTTAATTTTATCTTAGTTTCATGATTGATATTGCGTTGCTACTGGGCCTTGACTTGAGACCTTTGAGAAATCAGAGGGTCTCACAGGATGGTATCAGAGCAATAATTTGAGTGAATCATTGGATTACGTGTAATACATGATCTCAAACTTGTGCAATGCTATAGTATCAATCATGACAGGATGGCTTGAACTAAGATAGGTTTCAGAGACTAGTAGGATGGGGCATGAAAGGGTACAATGTGCTAGACTAATGATCTAAATACTTAGTGATTTATATTTCAGAGCTATGTCAGGAGAAGGTGGACCATCAGGTGGCATGACCCCAGAGCAAGTCCTGGAAATGATACTAATAACCCAGAATAATGAGCAACAAAACAAGTTTATGCTAGAGCAAATTGAATCAATAAAGAAAACTGAAAAGAGAAATAAACATAAAAAGAAGCAAACTGAACAGTCAAGCGAATCAGATTCTGATGATGAGCATGTCAATAAACGAGTTGTGCAGCCAAAAGGCTGTAGATTTAAAGACTTCAAAGCGAGTGGTGCCATGACGTTTGAAGGCACAGTAGATCCAATAAAAGCGTTAGATTGGATAAGTCATACTGAAGAGATCTTCAGTATCTCAGAATGTCTGGACAGCAATAGAGTTAAGTTCGCAACAACACTGTTCGTTGGAGCTGCTAGAGCCTGGTGGAAAACACAAAGGAGCATCTATGGTGAGGAAGCAATTATGGCACTGGACTGGGAGCAGTTCTTGGAGATGTTTAACGCCAAATACTGTCCAAAAGACAAACAAGACGAACTCGAGATGCAGTTGATGCAATTGAAACAAGGAACTAAGACTGTTGATGAATACGAGCATGAGTTCTCGAGACTTTGCGGCTACTCGTCATATCAAGTAGCAACAGAAGAGCGTAAGATAAATCGATTCAGACTGGGTCTGAATCCAGCATATAGAAGACAAATGAGCAGCATAAAGTTTACGACGTATCTCAGCATAGTGGAAGCAGCAAGAATGGTGGAGCGGGAATTCACAGATTCGAGTTGTGAACCTGTTATGATGGCTTTAAGTCCTACATGTCCATCTCCACCTAAGAAACAGAAATCCAGTAGATTCTTCGGTTCATCAAAGTCCAGTCAGCAGCAGTCACAAGCGTCCTCTACACCTCAGAAGACTAGAGTTTATTCCATACAGTCAGGAGCACGATCGTGCAAACGTTGTAACAAGTTCCATAGCGGACGCTACAACCCTATGGATGTGACCTGTTACACTTGTAACCGGATTGGACATGGAAGCGATGAGTGCCCAGAAAGAAATGATGTATGCTACAACTGTGGTGATCGTGGACATTATGCCAAACATTGCCCAAATGCACGCGTGCTTACTAATCAGGAACAACCAGTTGGCAGAGCAATCCAACAAAGTACTACGATGATACCTACAGCAAAGGCGCGAGCTTTCCATATAACTGCTGAGGATGCTGAGGAGACGCCAGAAACGCCAAAAGACCCCAACGGTAACTAATAATAATAAATTTCTTATATGCTAAAATGATTTAATTTCGTTGCCAGCTAAAGTTCAATTCCAAAGTAAGTATTGAGTAAACTGTATAACCCTGTCATCGATAGTGAATAATGCGGATGACATATGGGTTGTATCAGTTGAAGCTACTATACAAATATGTTTCCAATCAGAAGTTATACCTATAGACAATATAGGTATTGTAATCTGAATTACGTATGATTCAAAAGCTCTGAGAAAACAAAATATAATCCAAAACACAAGCTACTTCGTAAATCCTTGTAATCTAAATGATTACAGCGTGTCTTATAATGAGACAGAGGTAGAAGTTGCTAATTATATAATAATAATAAAACCTATTGAGAAGATGATCTTTGAACCAAATTGTTAAGCACCCAATGACAACTTGAACGAGAATCAAAGAAGTCAGAGGTACAAAGCGGGAGTGACAAAGAAATAGATTGAGATCTTTGTTAAGTCAAGCGATTAGCCATGAATGGCCTATGAAAAGCTCGTCAAATGCCAAAATAAACGTAAGTAATGGATTCTCACTATGTCGACGCGAGGCTAGTGAGATATCTAAAATGGAATTCCTATTCCATCTAACTGCACATAAAATAAAAGCTTCCGTTAAAAGAATAAAGTAATTATGAATTCAGAAATTCACCAATGAAGATTCAAACCTAAGTCTATACATATAATTAAACAGAACCAAAGGCTATTGCTTTGTCAAAGCCTCTTGATCGAATTGCACAGTGAACTAATAGAGGAAGGCGATGACGATAAAGTAGAAGATGATGTACATGGTCGTGGAGACGGTTTCGGAACTCTGGTAACTCGAGAACTGACTTCAATAACAAGTTCTGCCGTCATGTTTAACGAATCACGCCGAGAAAGCCTAAGCAAATTGTCGATTTCTATCAAATCGTTTCCCTGGAATTCGATTCTGAATAACATTTGTTTTCCATGTCGCTAATGTTCTTATTCACTGGAAGATTCTAAAGCGTATGATCTCTTCAAGTTCGGGATCATATTTGACTTGTTTGAAATATCTCTTAACTGCTGAAACCGTTGCGAAGAAGATGTGGACGATTGTAACTCCAAACTTTGATTCTCTGTTCGAACTCCTGTTTTGTTTGGCGAGTTTTAAAATGCAGCATTTCAATATTTTGCTTCAATCTCATTCTCGGCTTCTAACACTCGATCATCTTGGAGGATTTTGCTTCTCGAGAGACTGCTTATGTAAAGGATGTGGCAGATATAGCAGTCCAATTGGAGGCCAAGGTAGGTAAGGTGGAGTCGTTACACGAAGAGCTGGCTCCGATTGTTGCGCCGGAGGATAGATTTCATTTGTTTGACAGAGCGAAGAAAATTATAAGTCTTCATAGCAAATCAGAAAATTGGCTAAGCGATTGATGATTATAACATCATCAATAAAAGAAACATAAAGTACAGATATCAGACTCCCAAAAGCTTTACAGCTAGTTTCAAAGGAAAATGAAAAAGAGATATGAGCTAATTGATATATATTAAGCTGCAAGTTAAATTGAAAGAGATATAAAGTTAAAACTCAAAAGTCCACAAAACGAAAATATAACTGACTTAAGATCAAATGAAAGAGATATATGAGCTAACTCATGTATTGAGTTGTTATCTGGATTGATTATGGCGTAAAGCATAAAGCTCATATATTAAGAGTATGAATAATAAGTTAGAATTCCTAAAATAATCAAACAGCGAAACATTGAATTAAATATAAACTCCGAAAAGAAACTTGAGTTTTTGTGCTTGTAAATCTCAAAGAAACATAAATCATGAAATACAAATGGTGCTCGTTCAGTGGAAACACCACAAAAGTTCGTATCAGTCTTGGGAATCAGGATAACATAAAAGCTATCTGCCCAAGTCTGTTCGAACATATCTAACTTCGGGGACGAATTTTGTGCGTGGTGGAGCCCATTCTGTAACAACCCGACTTTTAGCTAATCCTAAATATCTGATTATCGAACCAATAATGTAATTTATTACATTATTTGAATTATAAATTTAATTAAGTTTTGAAATATTTAATTCAATTATATAAATATTTAAGTTATGAATTAATAAATTATTAAAGATAACTAAATAAGAGAGATATAAGATACGAAAATAATAGTGGGTTAAGTAGCAAACATAACTAGTTGAAGTATATAAACGGAATTTAAGTTTATAAAATAAGATTTCTCTCTCTCTCTATACTCTCTCTCTAGACTTTCTCTCTCTCTACTCTCTCTCTACATCTCTCTAAGATTTCTTCTAAACCGACCGTCGGATTATCAAGATTTATACGTCATCGGGAAGATTACGAAGAGTACTACAAGATTATATGGTTGCATGTAGGATTACGCACGAATTTGAGGTAAGAATTTACGTTTTAAGTTTTATATCTTTCGGTTTTGAAGTTAGAAATTCGAAATTAGTATTTTTATGAGTTTAAGCTAGTATAACTTGATTATTAACTAGATTATGTATAATATAAGTGAATCTAGGAGTAATACTTAATCATATTTGGTGATTTTTAGACCTAAAACGAGTGTTTTAAAGATATAAAAGATGAACAAATTCGAAATAATAAGAACAAACTCGAAATACATTGATCAAATTCGATTTGTGGTTAAATTCGAATATGTGTTCGAATTTAACTATAAATTCGAAAGGGGGGCTTCGAAACTAGTCCATAAATTCGAAATTAAACTTGTGGCATTCGAAATTGTTCATTTAAAATCGAATCATAGTTCGAATTTAGTCCTAGTAATCGAGTTTAGCTTATATATTCGAAACTAACACATGGATTTCGAATTTACTCATAGAAACGAACATGACCTTCGAATTTAATCCCATAAGTTTCGAATTTGATTCCAAGCTCAAGTATAGATTCGAATTTAATCACATGATTCGAGTTTAGTCATAAAGATAAAAGGGAATTCGAATTTGTCCATATATGGTTCGAATTTGCTTATTAAAATTGAACCCCATACTCTTAAACTTGAATAAATCCCATGATCAACACATAAAATGACAAAATGATTAATTTATGGATTAATATATATATATGATAATATATATATATATATATATACATTGATCTTTAAGGAATATAATGAACCTTGAGCTTATGAATTGAATGAACACTGAATATATATATTATTCAGATAATATAAGAGCTAATAAATATCAGAAATGATATTAATAATAGATTGAGCAACGAGCAAAATGGCGAGCATCTGAAAGTCTGATATAAGTCAGATAGTGGTTCTAATCCACTACAAATTGTGAGAACAGAGCCAGAGCCAGAAACTAAAAGAGCACAAATAACCAGTAACTGTGAGTTGTAGATTTCACTTTAACTGCATATTATGTGAATTGAGACTTTTGTTGCATGATCCTGATTCTATTGACTTTCTGATCTTGAGCTTATTGATATATATTATCATAGTATATTTACTATGATTTGTTGAACTGAGCATTTATTCTTCTAGATTCGATTCTTCGACGAGTCATTTGATTGTTAAGCTTAACACCATCACTATTGCTCAGTGTTGGGTTAATGTTAGGCTTATGATGTGCTGATTTACGTGATGAAAGCACAGAGGGTAGCTAGAGCTGAGCATTCCGATGATATCCATATAGAGCTTTTACTGGTAGCTAGCCCAGTACGTGGCTGATCCCCACTAATGATGCGTGTGTATGGATTTATCATCATCCGAGCATTCCTTATGAAATTGTCTAAAAGTCTCAAGAGCAACAACAGTTTTATAACTGGGAGCTGAGCAAAGTCGCGCATCAAAAGAGCATTAATTGGCCAATGTCCCTTCGAGATTGAGCTGTGCATGAGCCTAGTGCAGTGCATATAGAGCTGAGCCGTGCATGAGCCGAGTGCAGTGCATGTGCTTCCGCGTTCATAATTGCATGTTAAATGTGAAATTCTACATTCTCACTAAGCAAATAAGCTTACCCGTTGTTGCATTATTTTTCAGGTAAAGGCAAAGGATTGGCTGGACCTAGTTCATAGGTCAGGACTTTGAAAGAGCTTGAAGTGCATTAGAACCTGTTCCAATACCTTGGTACTTGATTAAAGATAGAGCTTTGGGGTTTGGGCTAGTTTATAATTGTGTTTTGATGAATTAGTCTAGAAGTTTGTCCCTATTACTTAAAAATTATCTCTGATTGTGATTAATTTTTATTCCGCAACTGTTAATTTTATCTTAGATTCATGATTGATATTGCGTTGCTACTGGGCCTTGACTTGAGACCTTTGAGAAATCAGAGGGTCTCACAGTTTCTCACATTAATATTTCACACTTGAAGTTAATCTATATCTATAAATACAATTAAAAGTAATAAATATATATTCATTTCTCATGAAGTCACGTGGCATTACCATGAGTTAACAAATAACATTAAAAGTTTTTAGAAATAAAAAATAATATTTTAACTATATATATCCAATATAATCTATTTTTAAAATTCAATTCGAAGCAAATCCAATAAAATCTAATACTCTAATAAATTATTAATTATAATATAATAAAAAATTTCAGGAATATAGAAAAATAATTTATATATATATATATATATATATATATATATATATATATATATATATATATATATATATAATCAGGTTCATCTGCATACCTATAAGATTCCAGCGTACCCTAATGTGAATGACCATTCACATATTTTTTTTTAATAAACATGTATAAGACCACATTATAAAACATTTTTTCAAAAGAAGCAACATCATAAATCTTATGAATGGTAAAAAAAGATCATGTGAATGGTCATTCACGTGTGAAATGACCATTCACATGGATGACCATTCTCATAAATATGTATTGAGCATTCACATAATTTTTAAGGACACAGAAAGTGTGAATGTATGTGAAATTCATATATCATGCGTATAACATTAAATTAAAAATGATTATGAGAAAAAAATTTTAAAAAAAAAGTTTTTTAAGGTTGGTACCTTCGGGTGCACTTGATTTCAAGAGGTACTTTTTTGAACCTGACTCTCTCTCTCTCTCTCTCTCTCTCTATATATATATATATATATATATATATATATATATATGTGTGTGTGTGTGTATATATGTGTGTGTGTGTGTGTGTGTGTATATATATATATAGATTTAGGTTCAAGTGAGTACCACCTCTAATGCAGCGCACCAGAAGGTATCACACTTAAAAGTAAGTTTTTTGAATTTTTTTAATGAATATGTTCTAATTAACATTACAAAGATCATATGTAAATTTCACGCAAATCCGAACACTCTAAGTGCGTGAAAACACGCATCACATAAATGCACGTTCACATGTATTCCAAATTATGTAAGTGTGTGTTCACATCATTTTTTAGGAGCTAGGAGATGTGAATGTATGTGAAATTTACATATGATCTTCAAAACGTTAATTAAAACATGTTTATGAAAAAAAAATTTAAACAAAGTTTTTTTAAATGGGGTACATTCTGGTGCGCTGAATAATGGGTGGTACTCTCTCGAACCATATTATATATATATACACACACACACACACACACACACATATATATATATATATATATATATATATATATATATATATATATATATACACACACATACACACACACACACACATATATATATATATATATATATATATATATATATATATATATATAGAATTATAAAAAATTAATAAGTAATGATGACAAATATTTTCATTCTTGTATACTTCTAATCTAAAAAAATATATTTAACTTTACCTTTAAGATTATTATATATAAAAAAAAACAATGTATTATAAATATTCGTGTAATACGAGGGTAAATAAACTAGTGTTCAATAAACGAGAACACACATCAATCAAATTTCATCTGTTTCATCAAGACTCGAAGTTCCCAGTCAAGAATCATGGGTAAAGAAGAGATTATGTTGCGTTTGGTAGAGAGATTCGTAGAGAAAAGAATTAAGTATAATCAACGGTTTTTTATACTATCAAATTTGAAAATGCAATAACCATATGGTGGTTGTAATTCTCTTTCTCTAATTTTAGTTTATATCTGATTCTCTACCATTGCTAGAGAAATGAAAGAATAGATTTTTAACATATATATTGATCCAACTTGAAAATTCATAAAGAATTTATATATGTAATTCAAGTATCCTAACTTGTAATTTGTCTTCATTTCTTTTCTCTTCGATCCTCTCTACCAAACGCAACCTAAGGGTGTGTTTGGTACAAAAAATGAAATTGCAGAGAAATGACAACAGAGAATAGAATTACAAAGAAAAAGAATTGGTCTAGAGAAAGACAATTGATTCATCTGTAGAACAGAGAATTTAGCAGAAAAATAAACAGGTAAGTGAACTACTCCTTCGACTGGTCTGCCCGCCGTTTGGTTTGAGGGAAGTACGAAATTCCGATTGTTCAGAGAATAAGATCGGTTCTATTAAGGACAGGTCGTTTAAAAGTGAATTATGTATTTTGTATGGTACAGCAGAGAATTCAAAAAAAATTTAGGGAAAATTATGTAAAAAACCATCAAAGTATAATTTTTTTTCGATTAAGTCCCCATTTCTTTTTTTATTTCTGATAAGTCCCCAAACTGCTTAAATGTTTTAAATTGGTCCATTAATATGTTATAACAGGTTAACATGCTTACACTTATTTTGCAAAAACCATCAATGTATAAAAAATTTTCGATTAAGTCCCCATTTCATTTTTTTCCCTGATAACTCTCCGAACTACATAAACCTTTCAACTTTTCGATAAAATAAAATGAAATTTTTTTAAACTTCTAAAAACGACGATGTTTATTTCGATGACAGAGCATGCCATGTTTGTCTAGACAAAAATAAGTTGGTTTGAAAATAATATTTTTTTCAAAACGACGATAGTTGTTTGAATATAATAAATTTTTTTAAAAGTCCTTTATTCCGGATAACATAAGTTAGTTTGATATAAAAACATAAATAATGATTATTTCGATCTCATGTTTGTCTAGACCATAATTTTTAAATGTATTTAGCTAGTTCATCCCGACTAACTTTAAACAATATAAATAATCTTTTTGATTTATCATTTTGATTTAGTTTTTTGCATTCACGTATGTGTGACGTGAGTGTCAATTGAACAATCACTTAAATTGATAAAAGGGATAATTGCGTAAAAAACCATCAACTTGTCAGTTTTTTGTGATTACAACCCTGAACCATTTTTCGTTGCATAGAAAACCCCGAACTAACTAAAAATCAGTAAATCAAGGTTTTATCAATGGGTAATCGGTTGAAAACGGTTATTAATCTTACGTGGACCGGTAAATAACTTACATGGAATAAATTTTAGTTGTTGAAACTGGTTGCCAAGTATCACACATCATTTAAACCCCCGCTGATAATTTTTAATTGTAATTTTAAAACGGGATTACATCATCAACGAGGGTTTAAATGATGTGTAATACTTGGCAACCGATTTTAACAATTAAAGTTTATTCCACGTAGATTATTTGCCGGTCCACGTAGGATTAATAACCGGTTTCAACTGATTACCCATTGATAAAACCTTGATTTACTGATATTTAGTTAGTTCGGGGTTTTCTATGCAACGAAAAATGGTTTGGGGATTTAATCTCGAAAAACTGACAAGTTCGGGGTTTTTTGCGCAATTATCCCTTGATAAAACAACAAATAGCACGAGTTTTATCAAGATAAGGGATCTATGTGACAAAAAAATTAGTTAAGGGATTTATAAGACAAAATAATTTAGTTAAGAGATTTATAAGACAAAATAATATAGTTGGTGGACTTAATCGAAAAAAAATCATAGATTTATAAAATCCACATCAGCAATTGCAACTCGCTGAACAGGTCACCGGTAACTTTTCTTGAAAAAAACACCAAATTCGTGATTTTTATTTAGTTAAGGGATTTATCTGACAAAAAAATTTGATTGAGGGACTTAATCGAAAAGAAACTTGTTGTTTGATTGTTTTTTGCGAAATTTTCCAAAAAATTTATCATTTGCAATCATAATTTTTTCACAATAATTCCTTATTTAAACCAAAAAAAAAAACTAATAATTGAATATTTCATTGATCATACAAAAAAATTACCAACATATTTTAACCCAAAGAAATATTAAATAAAATATTACAATTTAATTCAAACCAAAACAAAAAACTGTAGTTTGATTCAAACCAAACTAAAATCATTCAATTTGTGAAACAAATGAACATAAATAGTAAACTGGTATCTCGTGAAACCATCTATATAGCATCACATCTTTAAAAATCAAATGAGCCATGTCAATTTGTTTATTTTGGAAAAAAAAAACTCAAGGCAGAAAAAAATTGTTTTCTTTCATAGGATCTTGAATGAGTTTTCACACTCATCAAGTGTATGTTATTTATTTTCAAAAGTTATTTCAATTTGATGTTCATATCAAAGCATCCCATGGTATGAGACTATATCAAGAATTCCAGAAAATTAAACAATCCTAACTGAACCAAACCGAACTGGAACCGGGCCAGAACCAAACCGAACCGTTTCATTTTCGGACCGGTTCTCGAATCCGATAATTTGGTTTTCGGTTCCATCGGGTTCGGTCCAGGCTTTTTTTTCTTTGTAAAAATCGAGAAATAACCGGAACTGAACCAAACCACACCAGACCATTGTGTTTCATGTCCGGGCCGGTTTTCGGTTATTGATTTTGCACATTTTCGATTTTCGGTAATTCGGGTTTGGGCCGGTTTCGGAACCGAGCTCATTCCTATTGAGGTGAGTGTGAAGTGAAGTCTCCGTATTTTTTCTAATTTTCCAGAAAGTTCAATATTCATTTCTCTTAATTTCCACTCATATTTAAGGGAATGAAAAGCAGGAAACGAGAAATCCCTTGATTCTTTATTTTGAATTCTCAGGTTCCAAACAAACAAAAGAAATGTACTCATTTCCATTTCTCGGTACTAAATGCACTCTAAATTCATAAAATTCAAATAATCAAAAATGAAACTACCTTGGACAAAAAAAATAATCCTTTGCAAGCTTATACTTGCCATCCATATGATCTTGGCCCCAATACATTCAACCACCAATAAATACCATTTTGAGTTGTCAGGGCCGGTCTGAGGGTGTTCAAAAGGGGCGACCGCCCAGGGCCCATAAGTTCTCAATGTAAATATAGTACGATTGAGTTTTTTTACTTATGGACCGAGAGAAAATGAAAAGTATGTTTATACACACACACACACACACATATATATATATATATATGTGTGTGTGTGTGTGTGTATGTGTAAGGCCTTATTATATGTTTTCGTCCAGGCCTCAAAAATCAATGAAACGGCCTTGTGAGTTGTGGCCAATCCACCATCTTGTTATAAGGAGCTTCACAGAGTTTCTTCTTTTCAATCCCAAGTATTCCATACCACATTAGATTATTTATACTTGTTTCCAGTATGATTGAACATAGGAAGGCATGAAATATTATAACCATAAAAAATCATTTTTGGGCAACAAAATCCAATTCCTCGTTAACAAACAGTAAGATTAAGGTCATGTTTGTTTACCTCTTAATGGAATCATTAACAGGTCATTTTACCTTTGAATGACTTTTTAATGATTCCGTTAAGAAGTAAACAAACACCCCCTAAGATTGAATTTATTTGACAGAAATTGAACATAATATGGATCTTCACTAGCAACAATTCAAGACAAGAACTTTGTAGCCGGATTTAGCTACAACTCCGGCAACCAAAGGGAGGATAAGCCAAACAGTGATAAATAGTTACAAGAAATGAAAATGGTTTGTCCTGCTTTAACGAACTGAATTTACAAATCATATAAGCAATATGCATGCGACAAATGAGCATGATTGACACAGAAGAATTGAAATACAAACGAGTTTCAGAAGTTAGACCATCCAAAACGATAACTAAAGACAACAATATAAATATTTGTGCGGATAGTGTTTCAAAAATAATGTTAGAAACATTTGATCTCACCACGAATATAAGCATCAACCTATATGTAAATGCATTGTCAACCGACACACAAAGGAACTAGTCGTCATCATCTTCAACCTCATCAATACAAGCGAAAATCTGGCTCGTTGAGAAGAAGTAGCGTCTCTGTATACGATTTCACTTGAAATGAACACTCAGTTCCATAAATCCCAATATCTTTGACATCTCCTGAGTCGCGTTCATAATAAGCTAGTACAACTGGTTCAAAATCCCTTTCAACATAATATTGTACTTCCAGGATAGGTTCGCCAGTCTTCCTAAATTCGTGTACAATGATTCCTTCTATTGATGACAGATGTGTTACGTTAATGCTGAATAGCTTTATAAATGATTCCGGAACACCATACTCCATTGTCCATACATCATAACTTTCCGGACAGCCGTAACCAACACAATCAACCACTGCAAGAGACTCCGATATCTTAAAGATTGACAAATCATCATACGTGCTAAACCATCGGGTAGGGGAATTTCTCTAAATTCATCGTTAACCAAATCAAATGACATAATCAGATTACTAATCGGATCTACAGAAACACTATCACAACCTAACCAATAAATAAACTTATGGATCACCACTGTGTTAGACTTTATAAAACCAACGAAATCACGAAGCTGGTTGCTAGATAGAGTTCTCCATGACCGTGAGCTCAACGTAAAAACCTGAACTTGCCAACTTTCGAACTTACGGATATATATATAATCTTGCATTTGTGTCAGGACACACCCCAAAACCAAGAACAGTGCTACTGCTAGATGGAAACACAAATTTAGGCAACGAAATAGCAACCGATTTTCTAATAGAGGGATTCCAAAGAAGATCTTTGTATTCATAAGAACCGCACACACACAACAAGCCTAGAAAGCTACCAACTAATCTACAATTGTGAAGTTGTTTAACAAACAGGGGAACAACAGTGGGAGCAAAATTGGGTTGGGGGAAAGTGTTATCATCTACAATAGAAACGTATTTATACTCAGATAAAACTGGATCTTCGTACCTTACAAGAATACGTTGATGTTGTAGTTAATGGCGGACGCTATAACCAGCGATAAACTCAGTGCTGGCGATCAAAGACTTCCATGTTTTTGAGACGGATCTGCATTGGATCACTGATTTGATAGGAAGCCTTTGAATGATTTGCAGTTGGATTTCAAAAGGGATGAAGTCTGACATTTTGGAGATGAATTTCTAGGGTTTCTTTTTACAAATTTAGAACAGGAGAGTGGAAAGATGATCTGCAGTTGGAACCTTTCCCGAACCCATCTTTCTGTACACCTCAGCGCCACATCAGCTTTTGTCTCTCTGTCTTTTCCCACCTTTCTAACTTTGAAATACTCATTTTTCTATACAATTCCATCTTTCTTAATTTTTTTATAAAATAAATACATTTTAATTAACAAAACAATTAAAATTAAAATAATTAATTTCATAAATATTTAAAAACTATTATATAACTAAATTACGAAACAAAAAACTAAAAACTGAAAAATTACGAAACTAAAAATTAAAAAAAATTACGAAGAGATATGTTGTAGTTGTCAAAATATTGTGTAAATAAATGTAATGAATGTATTAGTTATAAAGGATAAATAAATAAATAAAATAATATATATATATATATATATATATATATATATATATATATTTATATATAGTGTGTGTGTGGAGGGGTTAAAGAAGAAAGAAGAAACAAAAAGGAAAAGCGGCTTCGTGCGGGGAAGGAACGCCGGAGCAGGCCGAATTTCGACGGGGCCTAGGACCAGGGGCGGTGTAGCCGCCGGCCTCTTGCTGATTTGGCAAGGCCGAAGCCCTTGCGACTTCCGTATACCGTTTGCCCTAAGCGTGTCAGCGTGATTACGTGAAAAGAGAAGTGGATGTGGGGTGGGTTTCACAGCCAGCTCTTATGACTTTTTTTTTTTTGGAGATATAAATTTCGGTTTGACGTTTTTAATAAAACTGAAGGGACATGATAATTTTTAGAAAAACACATTTTAGATATATGAATGTATTTAGATGTGTTATAAATAGTTTTTGCGTTTTCAGGTTTCACTCACTTTTAACATAAACCCTAAACTAAAATTATGAAGGTTATAAAATATGTATTAAACTCTTCCTTTTTTCAAATGAAAGTCGGTTCGTATCTATCTTATACTATTAAAAGAGTAACTATACTCTTTTCTGGTGAAGCCACGTGTCGTCACCATGAATTGACACGTAGCAATTATAGATTTTAAAAAGAATAAAGAAATTTAAATCAAATCTATCCAAATCTAATATAATCCACTTTTAAATTCAAATCAAATCAAATCAAACAAAATCTAATACTCTACTAACTTATCAATTAAATCTATCCAAATCTAATATAATCCACTTTTAAATTCAAATCAAATCAAATCAAACAAAATCTAATAATCTACTAATTTATTAATTATAAGATAATATAATAAAAGTTTAAAAAAATATATAAGAAAATAGTTACTCTTCATATATATTTAGAAATATACAAAATTAATAGGTCATAATAAATAATAATATCACCTTATTTAAAAAATAATATTTATATCTTTATATTTTTATTTATTGTATTTTATATATATTAAAAATATCCGCGTAATACACGGGTAATAAACTAATATGTATTAAACTCTTCTTTCTTTTCTAATGGAAACCGGTTCGTAAATTAATACCCATTCCAAAATCAACAAAAACCGCTCTCACCGGTTCCAATTTTGTATCGCTTTGGATTCTCAAATATGTGTGATGTACTGATGTATGACCGACCCGACTCATGACTCGTAGGATGTCTTCTTGACCCTGGTCCGGTTATTTTCATGCCCAGGGCGAGTAAGAAAAAAATATCTTTTTAAAAATGTAACATACTATTTTTTAAATGGGTTTGACCAATATAGAAACATAACGTCTTTTTAATATTTTTTGGGCTGGAAAATTAAAAAATATTTGTGTGTACCATACGATACTTATCGGACTGAAACAAAAATGCTTCTTCTTGGTATGATTCCCTTGGCGGTAGCCCATGTGGGCCCCTGAGGGCCAGCCCTACCTGCCGGGTCATAGGCGGCAGATGGCGGTTCAGTTGGTCGGGTTTTCTTCGTATTCGGACAACACGTAACTTGCATCACAAGTTACAGTTTTTTACATCGATCGAGTTCTATGCATTTCGAATGCAACTTTAAAATGAAATTCACATTGATAAAAAGCCTTTATATATCTTTGTATACTTCTCAAGAATCAAGTCATTCCATGAACCAGCCTTTCGATATGCTCATTACAATGTTAACTTCAGTGTCGGTGTGCTATCGACGAAAACCGAACCTCTGTTTTCCTCGTATCCCGAAGAAGAACGATGATCGAACAGCATTTTGTACTGTAACTGGTGCGCCATGTTCCGAGCATCCTTCTTCTTCGATCCTAGTACATCAACCAACGAAGGTTGTACGTAGTTTGAGCCTGGCGACGTTCCTACGTAAGAACCGGAGAGTGGTAACGTCCTTTCGCGTCCACTGTTCTGATAACGAGCTCCCGGAACAAACGGATTCATCCACGTCTGGTGTTTAGGAAACACGGGTCTCGACCATTGTGAAGGGTCGTAAAGCGGGCTGCCGAAATACGGGAGTGCCGCCACCTGACATCAAGTACAAATTTAAGTAGTTCGCCTTCGCTATCCGCATCATGATTTCGATGAAAAGTTAAAAACGTTGTACCTGTTCTGTTGCAGCATCCAAACGACGCGTTACTGGCACGCCTCCGTGAATCTTTCCGACCGAAGCGCTACCGACTTCCACCGGACCTGAACCACCATTCCACGGCGTTTTGTTTGCGATCTTACCACCATTCTTGAAAGTTTCTGCATCAGTATAATCCCGTGGCTTCGATTCATTGTGTTGCAGGTCCTTGATGATTCGGCATATGTATACATGCAAAGCGCATCGCTTTCGTGACTTCGCTCCATCGGTAAAATCTTCAGAAACCTGCAAATAATCGCTCGTAAAAACCAAGAATTTCGCTCGGTAACGTTACAACACAAAAAGCTTATACCTTTTTTACATCTAATGTGTTTGTTACTTCATTCAGATCTTGAATCTGCACATGCTTTCGAACCAAATCTTCGGACTTTGATGCGACAGCGGCTTCACGAGTAATCTTCAAGTCGTATTTCTCTACGAAAAAGTGATATAAAACTCAGCTTTACATCAAACCACAAGACGAAAACAAGCGAAAAACCGAGGAAGAACCTTTCAGACTTGAAGCTTCTGCTTCGGAAGTTTCGATTTTTAAGTTAATTTCGTTAGCATTATCATTTTCCGGAACTGTTTCAGCTATAGAAAGCAAAGACGCCATTACTTCTTTTTCATCTTCCGTTATTTGCTCTGTGATCGATTCAGACATTGTCGAGAGCGGTCGTTCATCCTGCAGCGTTTGTTAGCCGTTAGTTATCGAAAGCTTCTCTAAGAAAGCCCGAAAACTCTAAGATCGAGCTTGAAATTACTAACCGTTTCAACTTTGAGCTTCTTATTACAATCTTTTGATGGCATTTCGGATCTACGAATTCCATTTCCAAAACACGGAGATACAGATTCATCGTGTCGCTTCTTCATTGCTATAGATTAAATCGAAAGCAACTAAATAAGCATACCGTAAAACTTCTAACAATCGCGGGTGTGCAAGAAAACCGAAACCGAACTGATATGTTCACACCCTATTTACTAAACCAAAAAATGGCTTATCCCAAAAAAAACAAAAGGGTCAAGTACCATTTTGACCATCCAATTTTCAGATTTGTTCCATTTAGCCACTAAATTATTTTTTGTCCTGATTTAACCACTAAACTTTTGTTTGATGTTCTATTTTGGGAAAAATAAATAAAACTAATGGTTAAATAGATACAAAATGATAGTTTAGTGGCCAAATCGGGACAATTTCCAGTAGTTAAATCAGTAAAAAGAAAGTTTAGTGGCTAAATATGTATACAAAAAATAGTTTAGTGGCTAAATCGAAACAAAAAATAGTTTAATGGCTAAATCGAAGAAAATCTAAAAGTTGGATGGTCAAGACTCAAAATGACATTAACCCAAAACAAAAACCAAAAAATGGTTTTATAAAAACCGAACTCAACCGAACCGAACCGGTTTTCAAAATAATTCTTTTCTTTATTTTGTGGGTCCCATCTTCTTATTAACTCAATCCATCAACATGAATAAGACCCACCCATCAATCTACAAACATGAATCTTGATTCACTCTAAATTCAATACAAATCTTGATTTTGACACAACAGAAAGAACTCGATAAAAATCACATTTTTCTTCAAGATTATCGATATAAATTCAAAAAACATGAAATTTACATAGCCAAAACAAAACCCAAAAATTCACACAAATTAGCATGTCAAATTAACCACACCTGATCGCAATTTTCGCGGAACAGATGACTGATTCGCCGCCGCACCGCATCCATCGAAAAACTGCAAATTTCAAAAGGGACAAAATGTTAAACTCCTGATTAATGAATAAAACCAAAATCTGATTATGAAAAATGAAGTTCGTATTAGGGGTGTTTCGATGATAATCATGACAAAAAATCAAAATATGTTTAAATCACAATAATCCGAAACACACACAAACACCGTTACTGTGTGTATCACCTTTTTGGGAAGATTGTCTCTTTTGCTACTGGTAGATTGATACTTTTCACCCACAGAACTCAATTTTTTCAGCTTTTTTGATGGTTTTTGTAGAATTTCATCGCTGTTCTCACCTTCAATTACCAAAGAAAATAAATAAATAAACAAATTAAAACAGAGGAAGCGGTGTTAAAGAACAATTGGGAATGAACAAAACATATAAAAGAACGATTTTTTCTTGGATTATTCGATATTTTCGTCATGAAATCAGTTGGGTTTTTGGAGAATTTGGATCAAGAAACAAAGATAAAATATACCTGTTAGTCGCATCGCATATGAAGATCGAGTGGATCCTTTCCTCATTTCTACAAAATTAATATAATAATTCAACTGTAAAATTCAGATTCTAAAACAAAAATTGAAAACCCAAATCAACCAAATATGAAAATATTCTTCTTTCTCTCTCACACTCTCACTCACACACATACACACTAAACACACACTGTCAAGAATTTTGAGCAAATTGGAAAAAACGAAAAGGGAAAAAAGAAAAAGAAAAAAAGGGGAAGTGGGGTTTCTGTGTTTAGAGAATTGGGTTCTTCTTCCGAAACTGAAAACCTCTATCTTTCACAGTTTCTCTCTCACACAGAAACACATACAGTGATTACTCCATAGCCAAATGAAGAAATTCGTAAGAGATAATGATGAAGATTTTAGACAAATATCGCAAGGAAAGAAGTGATTGAATCCGATGATTTTTATCACTGCGTAAATGGGGAAAAATTTGAGGGAATACCTGATTCGGATGAGCTTGGGTCGATTGAAATTATGAAATTGGATGAAGAGATTGAAGGAATTTAAAGGAATGAAGAAGAAAGAGACAGATGAAGGATGAGAATTTGAGAGAAATTTAGAGGGCATTAATGGAAGGTTTGTCTCACATGAAAACACAGGCTACAGAATCAATCTCTCTCTTTCAGAATCCGTAACAGACGAGGAATATAATGAGAAAAAGAACGAGAAGCTGCAAAAAGTAAGATAAAGATCTCACAACGGCCTCTCTCTCTCTCTCTCTCTCTCTCTCTCTCTCTCTCTCTCTCTCTCTCTCTCTCTCTCTCTCATCACGTGACTATCATATGATTTTATTATTCAGGATTTTCACTCCAAATCCAAATCCCCATTTGGCATTTGCAATTCAAGATTTCAAAGTTGTGTGTTTTGAGTTGGAATTATAAGCTGGTTTTTAGGAACTAGAGTTTAAAAGTAATCGCTTTTCGGTTTTAGTTTTCGAGCTATAGTTTAAAAAAAAAAAACATTAACGAAAACCAATCATTTTTCTTTTTTTAGTTTTCAAGTTATAGTTTTCAGAAAAAAAAAAAAAACAAGGGTTTTTATAAAAATGAAAACTTGTTTAGACGATTAAGTTTTAGTTTTAATAAAAATAAGATTGGTGATTATGAAATAAGAAAAATAGGATAGGTGATAGAAAAGTAAGAAAAAAGTAATTACAGTAAATTACACAAATGGTCCCTGTGGTTTGTGGCTTTTTACCCTTTTGGTCCCTCAAACTTTTTTTTTTGCACGAACAGTCCCAAAAACCGAAACCTTTTACCCCTTTGGTCCCTCTCACAAACGACCGTCTAAATCTCCGTTTGAAAGTAAGGGTATTTCTGTCTTTTTACCCTTTAGGTAATTTTTTTAATAGTTTATTGTTTTTTTTATTTTTTATTATCTCATTTCTTTTATATATATATATATATATATATATATATATATATATATATATATATATATATATATATATATAGGGTCGAGATCCATGGGGTACTAAGTTAGACTGGGGAACCGGAGTCCGGTAGTGTTTGGTTACAAATACAAAAGGGTATTATAGACAATTTTGATTTATTCTAAATGAAAGATGATAATCATAGATTAGGTAAATCCCTTAATTTCAGGGATATGATACGCAATACATCCCCTCAATGACCGTTTCTTCCTAAAAATTCTCCTCCATGATCGCATCTTCTAAATACATGCTGATCGTTTTTTTTTTCTGATTAAATCGAAACACAGTGCAATCGATGAATAGAGACGCAAATTGCAGTGCTCAACTGGATCCTGCAAACATTCCGTCTGAACATGTTCAAGAAGACTTGTGTAACAACGGTTTTTTTGATTATAAACAATCTTTTCCATGTTTTTTTGTTTCTTGATGGATTTTGCTCATCATTCGT
>JAANYP010003255.1:0-149549 GCA_020465985.1 Centrapalus pauciflorus | reverse complement strand
TTAACATTTATGACGTTTAACACCATCTTATGTTCCACTGTCACCGCGCGGCCTAGCCGAGTCAAGGTGGGAAACCAACTCAAATCTTGGGATCCACTACACTGCTTGACATAGTCGAGCCAAAGTGGGGATCCCAACGTATGTCATAGTGGCACGTTGTAACGCTTTTACATAGTCATCTTACAAAGTAGACACGTTATATTACCAGAGTGGCAGAGTACGTACTGCTAATGACTCCAAATCAAATGTGATGACAAACATGCTTGCGTCCCAACGTGTCATAATCATTGCCACGAAGGCGGCCCGTTGCCGTCCTCACATGATGTCAACACCGCCAATAGGATATAACTCATGCTTGCGGCCCAACGTGTCAAATAATCATCGCCCGCAGGCGGCCCATTGCCGTCCTCACATGAGATAATCTCATCCAAATCCAATAACCACATACCCCATGGTCGTCTAGGGTTTCCTATCAAATTCGGGTGTGGTATTGCCTCTAGCAAAGTACAAGGCTGTCCCTGTCAAAGTTGGGACTTCCGACAATCCAAGTATGTCGGCCATCTGCCATCCAACGGGGCCAGGAATATTCAATGAACACCCAAAGGGGTCCAAATCATATATCACAACAAATTAGGGTTCAAGGTGACTCATGAGAGTCTATAATGGTCCATAAGACCAATTAAAAGAAACCATCCATGTGGTTCTACTAACCATTCTTTATTAACGGTTCTAATACATCATCGGGGTCGGATGATATTTCTAATAAACTTACCGATTAAATAGCCCCTTATCGCCATCCATAACCAATTAGATTGTCACGAAGGGTGACCCAATATATATAACTTAGAAACGTCATGCATACAACAACTCAACTATTATTATTCAATCACAAAAGTGATTAGTCCAACCTACGAGATCATCAAACGTGAATTTCCAACTTCCAACCAATATTATTCATACAGATAAGCGGCTAGGCATACTATATGAAATGCACAACAAAGCAATCCACAACGATGTCAACTATCATGGCAATTCACTTTTCAATTCATGATGCATGACAACATGTTCAATAAGGCTACAACGAATCCATCAATATAACATATGAATACGCATGATCAAATAGCATGTTATTATGGATGGTTATATATCAGGTTATCAACAATGGCATGAACAACAATTAACATGTAATATTTATTCTACATTAGTCCTAGAAGTCACAGTGATTGGTTTAGAAGATTCCAAAGCCTTCCAATAAAGCCACAATAGCCCGGAGAATAGCTAAAGTTTCCAATCAAGCTCCTTTCGACTCAATTCACCTAAAAGCATTCATAACGCGTACACGTAAGCCCCTAAGAGTGGGCTAATAGTATTGGGTTATTAAAACGAAAGTACTAAGTTCAGGAGTTCTGGAATCAATCAAAGGCCCTCAAACCCTTTAAACACTTAATTTAGAGGTGTATTGCAAGTATAAGACCCAAACATCGACCCCCGACCAAACAAAATCAATTTTTAGACCAGAAACATGGTCATGGAGTGACCCATGGGTAGGTCGCGCCGCTACCCCCCCTCCTGGACAGCTCCCAACTCATTTTTTTTTGACACAAATGCATTCAAAGTCCCCAAAACTTCCATAAACGTTTTTGTAACTTTTGAGGGACTTTACCAAAAATTTTTATAGCATATTAAGGTTACTTTAACACCTCTAAACATATTGGAATCATTTCATAACATTCCATGATACCATGGAGCTCATACGGACTCCGAACGAGTCCTAAAATGACTGAAAACTCCAACCGACAACACAAAGCTCCAATTGAGTTTGAGTTCAGTTCTAACCAATCCCATAGCAATATTAAACATGTTTGGGCTTTGTTTAGGCATTCAACTCATAATTAAAAATAAAAATCCAATCCCAAAATGTTCGGGTACTCACTGTGGCATTTCACCGAACACTTGACGTGCGGTTTAGGCTTAAAACACCAACTTGAGCCTTTGCTCGAGTTTAACCCCAACCAATACTTGAAATCAATAATATAACATCTTTAGACCATTTTACATCCTTCCCACACATTTAAATCATGAAAGATCATTCATTCATTCATATGAACTCTTTTGAGTTCACAAATGGGTTAAAACCCAAATCACCTCTTCAAAGCTCCAAATGAGCTTCTACTCAATTTAGTTTGATTCCATATCAACATTTAACATATATGGATCAAGATTGAGCATATTTATCCTAATAAAATATTAAACCCAAATCCATAACCCATTGGAGCTCATTTGAGCCCTAGATTGGGTTCAAACCAAAAACTAACTCAAACTACCAATGTAGTTGCATATTATAGCTCCATTTTGATCATATAACAACATACTAAAAGATGGGAGCCTTTATATACAAAACATTTCAACATAAACCCATTTAGGGTTTCATCTCCAAACTTTGAGAAATGGAGAAGATGGAGACAAGAAAAGAGAAGAAGATGATAATACTTTCAAGGAATCACAATATTCCAAGATTTAGCTTCCAAAACACTTCAATCTTCATTCTTCAACTTCTACCCAACTCCCTTTTCTCTTTTTCTCTCCATTCTTGAGCTAGAGCAAAAACACACACACACAAATGAAGTGTGTGTGTGAACCGTGGAAATAAAAAGAGGAGGGTAGGGGTGTTCAAAACTGGATATCTGAATTTTCGGATAGTGAATTTGCTATCCGAATCCGAAATTCGGATATCCGAAATTTCGGAATATCCGAATATCGGAAAAAATATCCGAAAATTCATATTTTTAATTTTTTTTTTTTAAAAATTAAATCAAATATTTAAAAATCTAAAATAGAAATTCATATATCCAAATAGACATTAAAAATAAATATATCACAAACTAAATGTATCCGGAATTATTTTACTCAAAACGACTAAAAAATTTAAAAAAACTAAAATTTATAAGAATATTAGTTAATAAATCTATAATATTAAGATAAAACTAAAAAATATACATTAAATAATAATAAACACTCAATATTATGTAAATAATCAATACTAAATATATTAAAAAAATTATTTTTTTGGATTTTCGAATATCGGATTATCCGAATATCCGAAAATCTGGAATTTTACTATCCGAATCCGAAATTTCAGATAGTTTCGGATCGGATTTTCGGATTTTTGTTTCGGATGCTCGGATTCAGATTTTTTTTGAACACCCCTAGGTGAGGGGCAAAAGGTTTGGCCTTTGGACACCTTTAGCCCTCCAACTCACCCCTATTATCATCTTGCACCCCAATCAACCTATTATTTATCTTTCAATTACAAGGTTACTACCCTTGTTGCATCTTACATAATTAATCATCAATATGTTCAACTCTCATTATTACTGTACCAACCATAATATATCTATATGATATTGAGTAATCCTCTTTTCAAATTATAAAACATATTGCTAGTCTCAATATTAATTATCATTAAACACAATTTATAATTACCACTTTCAACAATATGGTTTATTTGACTCTAAACAAATAAATTTCCATAATTATAATAATCAAAAGCGATTAGGAATATTTAATTATCTCTTAATTATTTGGGATGTTACACTTAAGCATTTGTAACATCCCGAAATTTGCAAAAACAATTAAATATTATTCAAATATGGCATAAGAGTGGATTAATGTAGTGTTTGAAATCCATCTAGTATAATTATGTCAAATTCATCTAGTTGGGTATTGAATTAATTAATTGTGGCATCAAATAGCATTGTAGCTTAATTGCAAATAAAAGATGAACTGGGAAGGGAGTATTGTGCCAAATGGTGAAAGTGAAGGGGGGAATTGGCCAAAGGCCAAAAGGCCACCCCTTTTCTCCTTTGATGAACCGTCCAAACACATACACACACATTCACTTCATTTTTTTTGTTGCTTCAAGTGGAGAAAAGAGAGAAAAGGGTTAGGGTTTGAGTTTGGGATCAAGTGGTGCAAGATTGGAGGTAATTCTTGGATCTTTATTCTCCATTCAAGGTATACTCATCTTCTAATCCTCTTCATTTTCCTCATTTTCCTCTTTTCACCTATTTTGGAGAGTGGAACCCAAATGGGTTTAAGTTGAGTTGTTTAGTAAAGGCTCTAAATTTTTAGTATGTTGTTATACGATCAAAATGGAGCCGAAATATGTAACTACATTGGTAGTTTGTGTTAGTTTGAGTTAATTTTGGTTGAAATCCAATTTAGGGCTCAAATTGAGCCATGGATCAATCGGTTGCATTTGAGATATTTTGGAAGCTCAAAATGAGCTCAAAAGTGTTTAAATATGTTGTATAATCGATTTCAAGTGTTGGTTTTGAGTTTGGTTGAGTTTTGGAATTTTGGGTGTTAAACCCGTAGGGGGAAGAAGTGCAGGTCTGTGAGCGACTCGCAGAGTCAAATTTTTCTGCTCACAAAAATTTGAGCGACTCGACGAGTCACCCAGGCGACTCGCAGAGTCAAAACTGGCTGTCCAAAAAATTGATTTTTAGCTATGGGTTCCTATGCTAACATCTAATACTACTTAAATACATCTAAATTAAGTATTTAAAGGGTTCAAAATTCTAATTTCAAATTCGGGCCTCATAGGGTCCCGAAACGAACCGAGGCATTCGGTTTAGAACCTGAAACCCTGTCGGAGAGGTTTTTAGAATTGTTTAGGGTATGGAAGCTTATGAGAAATATACTTATAATTGTTATAGGTGGTTGGATCGATCGGAGCCCATTGGAAGCGACTTAACTTGAATTTGATCGTTTCGGTTCATTTTAGCGGACCAAAACTTTATTGTGCAAATCACTGTGAGTTCTAGTATTAGTGTTACATTATGTGCTTTGCTTATTGTCGGTTTCCTTGTCAAATATAATATTGTACCTATCGTAGACATGTGATATTAATGGCTCGTTGCTTTAACACTTACATGTTGACTTGTTGGCCATATGGGAGGTATGTAGGGCCTCATTATTTGTGTATATCTTTCTTTTGACCTCGCCTGGATATCCATGGAAACGTTGGGCTAGCTCTAAGCCTAAATTGAGCAACACGTTGGACTAGCTCTAAGTCTCAATTGAGCAATATGTTGGGCTAGCTCTAAGCCTAAATTGAGCAATATGTTGGGCTAGCTCTAAGCCTAAATTGAGCATCAGATCATGTTGATTATAGTATACATTAGTTGACTATCGTTGCATACATGCATATTGTGTTTCTTACTAATCTAGCATCTCACTCAACTTTGTTGACCCTCGTTAGTTGTTAACCTTTCAGGTAAAGGGAAAGGTCACGCTTGATTCGCGTTAGTAGGATTAGAGCTCGGCTAGCAGCTCGTATTTTGGTATAGCTTCGATGATGCTTGGGGTTGGGAACTTAGTGGACTCCCATTTTGTATATGCCGGCGTATGGCCTTAGCTTGAACTTTGATTTGTATTATGAATGATAGATATTAAAACCCCAAACATTTGATCCATGATTTACCATACTTTGCTCTTAGATAAGTGACAAAGTGGGGTGAATCATGTTGATGGTTTTGTATATGGAAAAATTTAAATTTGACCGTAATTCCGCAAGTATTTATTGATAATTATTGTTAATTGTTCGTGAAACATCTAATTTAGTTGGAGGGTGTTTCAATTTGGTATCAGAGACTGTGTTCAATGACTGAGTGTAGTCGACGACACTCACCACTGAACGCGGGTTCGGATGCTAGCATTGGCCCACCTAGGCAACACTAGTAAAACAGTCGTAAAGTTGACTCGGCCTAGGTTTGGGTAATTAACGGGTAGACGTTAAGCTTATATATTGCGAAATATGTTATGTATCGTCCTTGAGCTTATATGTGAGCATTTATCGAGTGCCTCTTGGGTTTTATTTCAGTCGAAATGTCGGATCATGGATCCAATCGTAACCATGAGCCGGTGATGAGTCATCGAGAGTCGGATGAGTCCGGCAATGATCAATCCTTTCAATCCGGGGAGGACGAATCGAGGGAGGACCGGATGCTCCAAAAGATGGCGGAGATTATGGAGCAGAACAACCAGCAGCAAGAGTTGTTGTTAGAGGCGAAAATGCAAGCCTTTGATGAGCGGATGGAGAAGGAAAAGGAAGACAAGGCTCATATTGAAGTGAGTATTGGCACCAATCGTGAAGGTGGGGGCGGGGAGAATGCCTGCAACGAAAATGAATCTGGCAAGAAGAAAGAAAAAGCTTCGAAGACCAAGAAGGGTTGCTCGTTTAAGACCTTCATGGGATGTAGGCCTCCCGAATTTGATGGAAAGATTGGGGCACGCCCATCAATGGATTGGCTAAAAGAGATTGAGAAGTTCTTTCGCGTGAACGACTGCCGCGAGGAGAAGAAAGTTTCCTACGGCACGGTATTGTTGAAGGGCCCCGCTTTGACTTGGTGGGATGCGGAGGTCGAAGTTCTGGGAGAGGAGATGATTAGGTCCATGACTTGGGACCAATTCAAAATTCGGTTCAAGCGGCAATTCTGTCCTGCCGTTTCAATTCAGAAGATTAAGAGAGACTTCCTCACATTCCATCAGGGTGAGCTATCGGTGGATGACTATCTGGCGGAGTTTAACTCCAAGGCTATGTTTGTTGGGCCGCTAGTGTCAGATGAAAATCAGAAGGCAGAGTATTTCGTGGAGGGCCTTCGGAAGGAAATTCGTGAATTTGTGAAGATGCAAGTGATCAAGACCTTTGATCAAGCTGTTGAACTTGCTCGCATCCGAGAGTATGAAGTCTCTCGTGTTGATCCTGATGCCCTCTCATCTATGAAATTGAAGACCGAGGTTCCTCAAGGGTCGTATTGACCGCCTCGTACTCCTCATTCCCATTCTAAGGGTGGTGATTCTCGAACTCAGTCGCATGCACCATCAAAGCAGCAGTCGTACTCTTTGAATCAATCAAAGCGGCACTCGTCCAATGCCGCCGCGTCTTGCAGTAAGTGTGGGAAGTTCCACAAAGGGGAGTGCAATCGGGGTCCCCTCATTTGTCATAGTTGTGGGGAGGAGGGGCATATCCGTACTAAGTGCCCCAAGTATGCAGATAAATGTTTTGTTTGTGATCAGTCGGGACACAAATCGTGGGGTTGTCCCAATCGGAAGGACGTGCCGGCAAAAAGTAAAGCTTCGGCGGCGAAATCGGCAGTTGGTGGCGGTTCCTCCCAATCAAAGGGGAATGCGTCGAAAGCTCATGCGCGGGTATTCCAGATTACCGCAGAGGAGGCTCGGGACGCACCGGATGTTGTTACCGGTACCTTTCTATTGAACTCCTTACCTGCTATTAATCTTTTTGATTCTGGTGCAAATGTGTTGTTTATTGCTAAATCATTTGCACGAAAGCTTGATAAATTTCCTTCATTGTTGCCTTTACCTTTGACTATTGATGTTGCAAATGGGATGTCGGTTGTGGCTACCCAGATTTATTTTGATTGTAAACTCACCTTAGATGGGTATGAATTTGGGATTGACCTTGTGCCAATAGACACAAAGGAGTTTGATGTAATCGTGGGCATGGATTGGTTGGTGGCAAATGAAGCTAGTATCGTGTGTGCCAAAAGGGTTGTTCGATTGATGACTCCCGGCGGCAGCGAAATATTCATCTACGGGGAGAAGCGTAAAGGAGAAGTGGTGATCATTTCCATGGCGAAAGCTCGTAGAAGTATTAGGAAGGGGTGTCAGAACTTCTTGGCATATGTGTTGAATGCCAAGAAGGAGGAGAAGAGTTTGGAGGGCGTGCCGATAGTGAGTGATTTCCCGGACGTTTTTCCGGATGACTTGCTGGGTTTGCCACCCGATAGAGCTATAGAATTCCGAATAGATTTGGTGCCAGGAGCTGCTCCCATTGCCCGGGCTCCTTACCGTTTGGCTCCTTCGGAGATGAAGGAGATGTGGACTCAGCTGGAAGATTTGTTGGACAAGGGGTTCATCCAACCGAGTACCTCACCTTGGGGTGCTCCGGTTTTGTTCGTTAGAAAGAAGGATGGGTCCCTAAGGATGTGCATCGACTATAGAGAGTTTAATAAAGTAACGATAAAGAATAAATACCCTTTGCCTCGTATAGACGATTTGTTCGATCAGTTGCAAGGGGCTTCATAGTTTTCGAAGATTGACCTTCGTTCGGGTTATCATCAACTAAAGGTTCAGGAAGAAGACGTTCCAAAAACCGCTTTTCGGACTCGTTATGGTCACTATGAATTTCTGGTGATGCCGTTTGGGCTCACTAATGCTCCAGCCGCCTTCATGGATTTGATGAATCGTGTGTGTCGACCGATGCTCGATAAATCGGTGATCGTGTTCATTGACGACATTTTGGTCTATTCTAAGTCGGAAGCGGACCATGCCGTGCACTTAAGGGAACTCCTAGAACTCCTTCGCAAGGAACGGCTTTACGCCAAGTTCTCGAAGTGTGAATTTTGGTTGCGGCAAGTGCAATTTCTGGGTCATGTCATATCTCGGGAGGGTGTGTCGGTCGATCCTTCCAAAATCGAAGCTATTGAGAGTTGGGAAGCGCCTCGAAATGCCTCAGAGATTCGAAGTTTCCTTGGATTAGCCGGGTATTATAGACGATTTATTCAGGATTTCTCAAAAATCGCGGTCCCTCTTACATCTTTGACGCGTAAAAACGCAAAGTTTGTGTGGGCGGAGCCCACAAGAGGAGGCCTTCTTGACATTGAAAGCTCGTTTGACTAAGGCTCCTGTTCTTGCCTTGCCCGAAGGCAATGAAGATTTCGCGGTTTACAGTGATGCCTCTATAAATGGATTGGGATGTGTTCTGATGCAAAGGGGAAAGGTGATAGCGTATGCTTCACGGCAGTTGAAGGACTATGAGAAGAGTCGCCCAACTCACGATCTCGAGCTTGAAGCCGTCACTTTTGCTTTGAAAATTTGGCGCCACTATTTGTATGGAACTCGATGTCAACTCTTTACGGATCACAAGAGCTTGAAGCATCTCTTTGACTAGAAGGAGTTAAATATGAGGCAGCGGCGAGCCATGGAATTAATAAAGGATTATGATTGTGAGATCCTATATCACCCCAGGAAAGCGAATGTTGTAGACGACGCTTTAAGTCGAAAGAGGTATCCGGAGGCGACTTGCTATGCACTCACCCATGTGGTGGTGACTTCTTCGATTATTGATGATATCCGGAAGTGGCAAGTCGAAGGCCTTAAGGAAGAGAACGTTAAATCCGAAAGGATGGTTGGTCAAAGTGCAACATTAATCGACGGAAGTAATGGTTTGAAATTGTACAAGGACCGGATATGGGTGCCTAAGATTGGGGGTATTCGGGATGTGATCCTTGAAGATGGCCACAATTCGAAGTTCTCTATTCATCCGGGTAGCTCCAAGATGTATCATGATTTGAAATTGGAGTATTGGTGGCCGGGAATGAAGCGGGATATTGGCAACCACATGGAGCGTTGCCTGACTTGTCTGCAAGTCAAAGCCGAACATCAGAAACCGTCAGGTAGTATGCAGCCTCTTGATATACCCGAATGGAAATGGGATCATATCACAATGGATTTCGTGGTGAAACTTCCGAAGCCTCAGCGTCAGCACGATGCAATTTGGGTTATTGTCGATCGATTGACTAAGTCCGCACACTTCCTGCCAATTAGAGAAAATTATCCGTTGGATCGTCTAGCTCGGATGTACATTGATGAGATTGTCGTGCGCCATGGTATTCCGAAATCTATTGTCTCGGATCGTGACTCGCGGTTCACGTCACGATTTTGGCAGAGTATGCAAGAACAGTTAGGGACGCGCGTGAATTTGAGCATGACGTTTCATCCTGAGACTGATGGCCAAACTGAGCGGACAAATCAGACTATGGAAGACATGCTTCGAGCATGTGTGATTGAGTTGGGAGGCAATTGGGATGCTCATTTGCCCCTTATAGAGTTCGCCTACAATAATAGCTATCATTCCTCGATAAAGATGGCACCCTATGAGTCGTTGTATGGCCGCAAATGTCGTACCCCTACTTGTTGGCGTGAAGCTGGCGAGAAGCCTTTGGTGGGACCGGAATTGATTCAAGACACCAATGAGAAAATTCAGATTATCCGGGAGCGAATTAAAGCCGCCCAAGACCGTCAGAAATCGTATTCTGACAAGCGCCATAAGAATGTAGAGCATCCAGTCGGGGATTCGGTTATGTAGAAAGTATCTCCGTGGAAGGGAGTGATGAGATTCGGCAAGCGTGGGAAGTTGAGCCCACGATATGTTGGACCTTTTAAGGTCATCGAGCGCATAGGCGCTCAAGCCTACAAATTAGAGTTGCCGGGAGAGCTTGCAGGTATTCACGACACCTTTCATGTGAGCTATTTGAAGAAGAGTCCGATAAATCCCGAAGTAGTCATTCCGTTGAGCGATGTGCATATAAATGAAAAGTTGCGGTACGCTGAGGAGCCGGAAGCAATTGTGAGTGAGAAAGTCACTAAGTTGCGAAATAAAGAGATCGATATGGTGTTAGTTCGTTGGAAGCATCATCGTGGGTCCTTAATGACATGGGAGACGAAGGCCGAGATGGAAGCCAAATATCTGGCGTTGTTTGAGCCGAATTGATTCCGTGGGCGGAATCCTTTTAAGTAGGGAGGAATTGTAACATCCCGAAATTTGCAAAAACAATTAAATATTAATCAAATATGGCATAAGAGTGGATTAATGTAGTGTTTGAAATCCATCTAGTATAATTATGTCAAATTCATCTAGTTGGGTATTGAATTAATTAATTGTGGCATCAAATAGCATTGTAGCTTAATTGCAAATAAAAGATGAATTGGGAAGGGGGTATTGTGCCAAATGGTGAAAGTGAAGGGGGGAATTGGCCAAAGGCCAAAAGGCCACCCCTTTTCTCCTTTGATGAACCGTCCAAACACATACACACACATTCACTTCATTTTTTTTGTTGCTTCAAGTGGAGAAAAGAGAGAAAAGGGTTAGGGTTTGAGTTTGGGATCAAGTGGTGCAAGATTGGAGGTAATTCTTGGATCTTTATTCTCCATTCAAGGTATACTCATCTTCTAATCCTCTTCATTTTCCTCATTTTCCTCTTTTCACCTATTTTGGAGAGTGGAACCCAAATGGGTTTAAGTTGAGTTGTTTAGTAAAGGCTCTAAATTTTTAGTATGTTGTTATACGATCAAAATGGAGCCGAAATATGTAACTACATTGGTAGTTTGTGTTAGTTTGAGTTAATTTTGGTTGAAATCCAATTTAGGGCTCAAATTGAGCCATGGATCAATCGGTTGCATTTGAGATGTTTTGGAATCTCAAAATGAGCTCAAAGGTGTTTAAATATGTTGTATAATCGATTTCAAGTGTTGGTTTTGAGTTTGGTTGAGTTTTGGAATTTTGGGTGTTAAAGCCGTAGGGGGAAGAAGTGCAGGTCTGTGAGCGACTCGCTGAGTCAAATTTTTCTACTCACAAAAATTTGAGCGACTCGACGAGTCACCCAGGCGACTCGCAGAGTCAAAACTGGCTGTCCAAAAAATTGATTTTTAGCTATGGGTTCCTATGCTAACATCTAATACTACTTAAATACATCTAAATTAAGTATTTAAAGGGTTCAAAAGTCTAATTTCAAATTCGGGCCTCATAGGGTCCCGAAACGAACCGAGGCATTCGGTTTAGAACCCTAAACCCTGTCGGGGAGGTTTTTAGAATTGTTTAGGGTATGGAAGCTTATGAGCAATATACTTATAATTGTTATAGGTGGTTGGATCGATCGGAGCCCATTGGAAGCGACTTAACTTGAATTTGATCGTTTCGGTTCATTTTAGCGGACCAAAGCTTTATTGTGCAAATCACTGTGATTTCTAGTATTAGTGTTACATTATGTGCTTTGCTTATTGTCGGTTTCCTTGTCAAATATAATATTGTACCTATCATAGACATGTGATATTAATGGCTCATTGCTTTAACACTTACATGTTGACTTGTTGGCCATATGGGAGGTATGTAGGGCCTCATTATTTGTGTATATCTTTCTTTTGACCTCGCCTGGATATCCATGGAAACGTTGGGCTAGCTCTAAGCCTAAATTGAGCAACACGTTGGACTAGCTCTAAGTCTCAATTGAGCAATATGTTGGGCTAGCTCTAAGCCTAAATTGAGCAATATGTTGGGCTAGTTCTAAGCCTAAATTGAGCATCAGATCATGTTGATTATAGTATACATTAGTTGACTATCGTTGCATACATGCATATTGTGTTTCTTACTAATCTAGCATCTCACTCAACTTTGTTGACCCTCGTTAGTTGTTAACCTTTCAGGTAAAGGGAAAGGTCACGCTTGATTCGCGTTAGTAGGATTGGAGCTCGGCTAGCAGCTCGTATTTTGGTATAGCTTCGATGATGCTTGGGGTTGGGAACTTAGTGGACTCCCATTTTGTATATGCCGGCGTATGGCCTTGGCTTGAACTTTGATTTGTATTATGAATGATAGATATTAAAACCCCAAACATTTGATCCATGATTTACCACACTTTGCTCTTAGATAAGTGACAAAGTGGGGTGAATCATGTTGATGGTTTTGTATATGGAAAAATTTAAATTTGACCGTAATTCCGCAAGTATTTATTGATAATTATTGTTAATTGTTCGTGAAACATCTAATTTAGTTGGAGGGTGTTTCAGCATTTTAGTCTCGATCAAACCCAATCTTGAAGAAAGCCACCTTGATCGTGAAAAACCATTTCTAAGTCTGCATTAATTTTTTGGGATTAGGAGAACGACATCGTTAATTAATTTAGGGATTTTTACGTAAAAAAAACCCAATTTTGACTATTTTGTTATTAAAACTCCAATCATATATGTTGTCACAAAGAACCCCTACCGATTAAAACCTTACATGACCGGTATGTTATCTGTTACAACCACTTACTTTTATCTCCAACGAGTCCTTTGAGGATCGTTGAAGCCTCCAATGAGTCCTTCGGCAACCGTTGAAGCCTCCAACGAGTCCTCCGGGAACTCATTTGGTTTCTCTTTTAAGACTAGATGCACTTAAACATCAGACGGTAATACCTCCAACTCCGATGAAGCCTTAGTCGACACTTGAAGCATTTGAAGCTTTAATTCGTTTATCCTTGGATTATTGATTTAAGCTTTCGATATATTCAATCTATCAGACTTTAGATTGTTGATTTGTTTTCCATATGTTTGTTCTTGAAAGAGTTACTGGAGAATGTGTTGGCTGGAGCAAAATGCAACAGATTGCCGGTCACCATTTTTAGGTTGGAAACTTGGAGGTTTTTTTGTGACAACAGAAACGATTGAATGTTTTAATCATAAAAATGATTCATTTAAGATATGAGTGTAAACGAGTCGAGCCGAGCCCAAGCCCGTTTAAGCTCGAGCTCGGCTCGTTTAAAAGTACCAAGCTCGAGTTCGAGCTCTGTATGTAAAGCTCGAGCTCGACTCGTGAATAATTTTCCAAGCTCGGGCTCGAGCTCGTTTATTATATATTTTAAGTTTTTAATTAATATTTATATAATCTTTTATATATTATATGTATAACTTTTTATTTTTATTTATTTATTTAATCTATATATTATATATTTATTAATTTAAAAATATACTATATATAGGCTCGTTTAGGCTCGCGAGCTCGATATGTGAAGCTCGGGCTCGAGCTCGTTTATTAAATGAGCTCGAATTGAGGCTCGAGTTCGGCTCGAGCTTGTTTAAATCGAGCTTTTAACGAGTCGAGCTCGAGTAGCTCACGAGTAGCTCGACTCATTTACACCCCTAATTTAAGAGTTTCTTTTACGTTAAAAATCCCATTAATTTATAGTTATAGATTCTTTATAAAGACACTATATATATATATATATATATATATATATATATATATATATATATATATATATATATATATATATATATAAACATAAAAATATAAACAAAAATTAAAAACATTTTATCGTCATCAAAGAATAAAAGGTGGATATAATTAACATAAACAGAATCACAAAACCAATACTAATCGAACAATTTCTCCACAAAATTAGGGTTTTCACTCACTCAATTTTCCTAATACCATTTTGAGAAGATCATTCCTTTTGATTTTCTCATGCCACCCCCAAATTGAAACCCTAAAATTTTCAATAAAAGGAAACATCTTTATACATATATTCCCATGGGGGGTTGCATGTCCATCGCCAACAACAAAAGATTAGTCAAGAGAACCAAGAACAATATTGTCAAACCCATAACGTCACTAGATCATGATCTTGAAACCACCAAACTACACATCGCTGCCGCTAAATTCCGTCGGCCGGTGCACATACTCAAGGAATCCTCCGGAGCAGACATTTTCCGCCATTATCGTTTCGGAAAGGAGCTTGGGAGAGGCGAGTTCGGGGTAACGTATGAATGTCAAGATAAAGAGACCGGGGAGAAGGTGGCATGCAAGAAGATAGCGAAAAGCAGGTTACGTACGGAGGTTGACATCGAAGATGTTAGGAGAGAAGTCGAGATTATGAGAAATTTGCCTTCGCACCCTAATATCGTGAGGTATAAAGATGTGTTCGAAGACAAAGAAGCTATTTATTTGGTGATGGAACTTTGCGAGGGTGGTGAGTTATTCGATAGGATCGTCACTAAAGGTCATTATACCGAAAGAGCTGCAGCTCTGGTTACCAAAACCATTGTTGAAGTTGTCCAGGTTAATTTTCACATTTTCCCTCTTTTTCTTTTCGTCGTTTTACATTTAGCGACACAAGATAACGTTTGTCGCCAATCAAAAATCATCAAAAATAAGAAATTTATACGTGGCATCATCGTCAAACGAGTACTATATATACTCCCTCGATCTGAGCCTCATCCTAATCAATGGGGCTCGTTAAACGTCATAAAGTTTTCGGCTTTTCGCACCATTAGCCGAATGTATTTACTCGATCAAAGTAGAGTTATACCAATTCATTTGCAACAACACCATTCGTGTGTCGCGAAAGTGGGATTCGTTGGTCATCGGTTATATATATACGTTTGTGTAGGTATGCCACAAACATGGGGTGATGCATCGGGATTTGAAACCTGAAAACTTCTTATATGCTAACCGAGATGAAGGTGCTCCGCTAAAAGCGATCGACTTTGGTCTTTCTATATTCTTCACACCAGGTTCGTATTTATAAAAAACACAAATTTGATTGATTTGTTATATTTAATTAGGGTTTATATTGAAAAAACCAATATACTTTAACTTTTTTGTCGGTTTATCCCCCAATTTTAACCTCTACACATTTTTGGTCTTATTCACTTTGATCCATGTGACTAGAAAAAATAAATGCGTACAAACCAAACCCAGAAAAATGTAATATATTACTTACAAGTCATTTTAAAAAAAGGGATTATTACACAAAAAAACCTCTAACTTGTCAGTTTTTTGTGATTAAAACCTCAAAACATTTTTCGTTGCATAGAAAATCTCGAACTAACTAAAAATCATTAAATCAAGGTTTTACCAATGATTTACCGGTTATTAATCCTACGTGGATCGATAAATAACCTACGTGGAATAAATTTTAATTGTTGAAACCAGTTGTCAAACATTACACATAATTTAAATCCCCATTGATGATGTATCTCGTATAAAGATTACAATTAAAAATTATCGATGGGGGTTAAAATGGTGTGTAATACTTGGCAACCGGTTTCAACAATTAAAATGTATTCCACGTACGTAATTTACCGGTCCACGTTGGATTAGTAACCGGTTTCAACCGGTTACCCATTAATAAAACATTGGTTTACTTATTTTTAGTTAGTTTGAGGTTTTTTATGCAACGAAAAATGGTTTGGTGTTTTAATCACAAAAAAACTGACAAGTTGACGGTTTTTTGCGCAATTATCCCGAAAAAAATCATCATGCTTTTACCATTTAATCAAATTGGTCATTACGTTTTAGATAAAGAGACCAAAATGAATAAAACTAAAAAAGAATAGGGACTAAAACGAGGAGAAAACTGACGGATGAACCAAATCAAAAAAATATATATAAAAAAAGGTTGCTTTTTTTTCAATATAAAACTTTTAATTTACTATATAAAAATAAAATGTTTATTTTTTTGGGCTTTTATGATAGAGCAACAACCAATTAAGGAAATAGTGGGAAGCCCATATTACATGGCCCCAGAAGTTCTTAAACGGAATTATGGAGCAGAGGTTGATGTTTGGAGCGCTGGAGTTATTCTATACATATTATTATGTGGAGTTCCGCCATTCTGGGCAGGTAAGAATATGCATGTATTAACAACCTACTTTTACTTTTACTTTTACTTTTACTTTTTTGTTTTTAATGTTTTTTCCTTTTGCTAATAAAAGTATGTTGTCAATGCTGGTTATAAAAAAGAAGGGTTAAGTATTATTTTGACCATCCAATTTTCAGATTTTTCTCATTTAGTTACTAAACTATTTTTATCCCGATTTAACCACTAATGTTAGTTTATTGTTCTATTTTTGAGAAAATAAATAAAACTAATTGTTAAACTGGAACAGTTTTCAATGGTTAAATTAGTAAAACAACCGTTTAATGGCTCAATTTGTATAAAAAATAGTTTAGTGACTAAATCGGGACAAAAAGTAGTTTGGTGGTTGAATCAAAATTTTTTTTAAAAGTTTGATTATCAAAATGGTACTTAGCATAAAAAAGAATGTACATTCTTACAGGGGCGGATGTAATGTATATTAATGGGTGTCACTCGTCACCGATAAATTTTCAAAATACTGAGTTACGTATGTATCAAAATTTGAGCGACACCTACGAAAAATATGTAAACGTCTTATATACATATATAATTTCTATTTGTTGTGTTTATTACCCAAGTTTATTGAAATATTACTGATTTTTAATCATAAAAATTTAAAAGAATAAAAAAAGCCGAATAGAATTTTAAAAGAAGAAGCAAATAATCAGCCAAAATCTTTAAAAAAAACCCCAAAATTCTTGTTATTTGTTAAATTTGTGTTGGTAATCCATTTCGGTGACCCAATTCATCTTAGACTTAATTTTACTCTAAAAAGTGACACCAATAATTGAAATTTCTGGATCCACCCCTGCATTATTATTTCTAAAAATCCTTTAGAACTTGTCATCTTTGTTGGCAAAAGATGTTAAACTATGTTAACAAAATTAGATTGATGCCAACACATCCTTAACCTAGTAGCATATTTTTCTAGTGCAAACGATTAGTTGGTTACAAAGAAAGGAAAATCTACCTAATAACTTAGGTTTTATCATTACGATTGACACGTTTTTAACAGACTGCTGGTCAACTTAACATTATATGTGTAAGGACTTTATGAAAGGGTTGTGAGGACCAAAAGGTCCTTCTGGTGTTCTACATATATTTATTCTAAACTGCGATATCTATCCACAACAAATGAATATAAAGGTCATTGTTAGATATAAAAGTTGTGGGTATGTTTTTGCACAATTCCTTATATATGGAGGGGTTGGATGTAACTAGCACAGAAACTGAAGAAGGAATTGCACAGGCGATCATTAAGGGTGACGTCAATTTCCGTAGAGACCCTTGGCCTCGTGTCTCCGAAGATGCCAAGAACCTCGTCAAGGGCATGCTAGAATCCAATCCACAAAAACGCCTCAACGTCGAACAAGTACTTGGTACGTACCTCCCGCTTTTAGATTTGTACATTCCGTCTCGAAAATGGTTTCCAACTTTTCGTATATACTCTACACAAGTATAGTTTCGTCATTTTTTCATGTCATTTACTCTCTAGTCGTTTCGTTTCAAAATAAATGTCTAACCAAATAAAAAACACACAGTGTTTATATACTTAAAATGACAATTTTACCCTTGTTTGTTTACTTAATCGAATCTTGAAAATATCAGTACTTTGCAAAGATGGTATTATCATTGAAACTTTAACAAATTATAATAATTTATTTTTTATTTTGGAACAACTTAAAATAGAAATGTAAGCATTTAAATTGGTGCATGAGAGTGTGAATTAGGTAAGGGTAGTTTTGTCATTTTTTATCCTTATTTGTTCAGGTAAGGGTATTTTTGTCATTTTTTATCCTTATTTGTTCAGGTAAGGGTATTTTTGTCTTTTTTGTCATCCAAAACTATTGATGCATGTGAGTATGAATTAGGATGTCGACCCGTCAATCATCATCTAGTCTTGGTAGGGGTAGTTTTGTCATTTTCTCTTGTCATTAAAGAGAAGTCTATGCATAGAGCACTACCCACAAGCTAGAACCATTGTGAAACTAGAGTTCTAGTCTTTTGGTAAGGGTAGTTTCGTCCTTTCTTATTGTCGTTCGAAACTACACATGCATATACAACAAACTAGCTTGCAAACCGTAACCAGAGGCGGATCCAGGAATTATTCTTATCGGTGTCACTTTTTTAGAGTAAGTTTAATACTTAGATTTTCAAAATATAGCCTAAGATGAATCGGGGCACCGAAACGGGTTGTCAATACAAAATTAACAAATAACAAGATTTTTCTACTTAAAAAAGTACATAATACAATATCATTAAAACTTAAAACCAATAACTATCGTAAGTCTTAATGTTTTACAATTGTTGCATTCGAGTCTTCATCTATTGAAATCTTAAAGTTTTACAATTGTTGCCTTGGTAGGTGTCATTAAAAAAAATCATAGGTGTCACTCGAGTTTTTGATACATACGTATCTCAATGTTTTGAAAATTTATCAGTGTCGAGTGACACCCATTGCTTTACACTAGTTCCGCCCCTGTCCATAACCGTAACAACTTCAAATACAAGCTAGAACGATTGTGAAACTAGGGTTCTAGTCTTTCGGTAAGGGTAGTTTCGTCCTTTCTAATTGTCATTCGAAACTATGCATATAAGAAATGTTACCATGCAAACCCCGATGGTTACAATTACTGATATGCCCATGTAGGCAGCCAATGGATACAAAATGCCGATAAGGCCCCTAATATCCCATTGGGAGAAAATGTTCGAGCAAGAATCCAACAGTTCTCTCTTATGAACAAGTTTAAAAAGAAAGTCATCAGTGTAAGTCTTTCCACTATTTTGAGGTCTGTTTGACCTAAAAATCAAAGTATTATACATATCAATCGGTTTTTTTCATCAATTAAAACAGCTGGTAGCAGAAAATCTTCCTGAAGATCAGATTGACGGGTTGAAAAAGATGTTCCACGATATGGACAAAGACAACAACGGTACACTAACTTTCGAAGAGCTCAAAGACGGTCTAAGCACAATCGGGGATCAACCTGTTGCTGATCCCGATATTCAAATGTTCATGGAAGCCGTGAGTAAATCTCTCGATTCATATACTACAGTATCAAGGTCGTGACTTACTGTGTATGTTTTTTTGTCGAAAGGCTGATCTTGATCAAAACGGGGTGCTAAACTGCGAGGAGTTTCTGACCATTGTGGTTCACCTGAAAAAAATCAGCAATGAAGAACAACTTCATCAAGCTTTCCATCATTTTGACAAGAATCGAAATGGGTACATCGAGTTTGATGAGTTGAAAGAATGTTTGTTTGACGGAAACCTGGATCAACACAATGAAAAAATGGTCCATGAGATCATAATCGACGCTGATCTAGATAAGGTTTGACTTTCACAATCATAAGGACCACATATATATAAGTTTGATTGATGCAAACTCGCTTTTGTTGTGACGTAGGATGGTCGAATCAGTTACCCAGAATTTGCGGCGATGATGACAACAGGAATGGATTGGAGAATGGCTACTCGACAATATTCGAGAGCAATGCTTAAAGCAATAAGCATGAAGATGTTTAAAGACCATTCAGTCAAATAGAAAAAACAGAAAGGCGTTGCGTTTTCGGATGGTATATATTTGTATGTAACATGATACAAAACAGCTTAAAAACAAAGCAAAACAAACCCTTTCTCCAGAAACAATTGGTGAACCATAAACAACGATGCTATATGGACTTGCACCCTCATGTAGTTAAAGGTTGTACCTCAATGTGGAGTATGCAGAAGAGGATATATAGCTCAAACTGCTTGTAAAACAGTACCTCTCAATGCATAACCATTTGGCCGTTTTATCCTTCTCTCTTTAATTATTTTCGAACTCCTTAGCATGCTTGCAAAACAAGTATACACAATTAAATCGATTCTAAGAAACGATTGAAGAATGAACTTGTGTTTTCCAGTTTACCGTTTTGTTAAACATTATGATCGACGGGTGTGTCACATCTGGCATGAGGTGACGGTCTTGAGATTCCTATAGGCGCACCGATCACATGACCAGCCATTTGCTTAGTCCGAGTTTCGACTTGATGCTCCACCCCGAGCCAATATCTTTCCTTTTATGCTCCATGTGCATACACATCTAATAGTCTGTTTTCTAATGCTCTCACCAAGTTCTCAAAATAGTTGTGTGTCACACGCTGCACCATTTTCACATGAGAAACATTTGTTTTAGCAAACATTCAAATTTTAAAATCAAATAAATGCATACATCTTGAGATGATAATTAATTACCTGATAAAACCAGCCAACTTTGTCCGGAAATTGTTGAAGCAATTCCTTCTCTGCACATTGATGAAGCCTTTGTATACAAGCTTCTGCTTTACCTACCATGCGTAAACGTATCAGTAAACTGTAATCTGAGCACGACTACGTTTTCTGAAACATAAAAATAAATAGGTACGTACCCTTGTAAGGTACCGAATGAATAGTGTATAATCATATCATTAGCCAGGTTTTTTATATAAACAATTATGATGAGATCACAAGCAATCAAGTGTGCCTAATCAGGTGAAATTCGAATTACGTCTGAATTTTCGACCTAAATGAGGTGATAAAGACCTTTATAAACTGAAAGAAGTCACATTTATTAAAAACGGCAACATATATAATCTACCATTTATACTATTAACAATATGATTGGCAAGCAAATTAATATCAAGGCTTCAAATTAACATTTATAAAAATAACAAAAATTGAACTCAAGGCTGATTTTCCTGAGATAACATACACATAGCCACACATCTACGATAAACTTCAATTGTGTTTCAGGCTGGCACTGTTTCTTGCTAAGTTTCGCAAGCTGGAAAAACAAAAAAAAAATTGTAACATACCAGTTTTTACGATGACAGGCCATAGATGAATATTAAATAACACGTACTCATACACATGGGCAACCAAAGGCGCCCGTTTTCATGTTACGTCGATCTTTGCTAATTAGATTACAGATCGATAGCCATAATTTCAACTTACACGAACAGTTTGAATCTGATTCAAGTAAAGATAATTAGTTTCATTATAGCTCCCTCTTGTATTGCAGCTTCATAACGGTTACAAGCATAAAAGCCACCTGTTCTCTCACCATGATCTGACCATTGGCCAAGGCCAAGGCATAACCTACATGTTGAATTTTGAAAGTGATTTGGATCAGCAGAAAAATAAAATAAAGATTAATGTTATTCGAGAAACCACAGGAGTGGAGCAACAAAGAAGAGAAAAACACAACCAGTAAGTCAGTAAGAAGAAATATAGATCAATCAACCGTGTACGAGTATAGGGAATCAAGATCCTACCAGCAAAACTCAATTTTTTAGGGGATTATACAATCTTGATTCTTCTCAATTGGCCGCTTGCATCTTGGACAAGGCTTAGAATTTGCCATAATCTTGTAAGTTGTCGCATGAAAATGAGTCATGAGGACATACCGCAATAGGAATAATGAAATCAGGAGCCGTTTGATTTGCAGAATGGAATTAGAAGGAATTGGAATTTGCATTTAGCTTGTTTTGAACTTTTGATAACAATTATGAGGAGTTAAATTTTTTATGTATTTATAACTAGTTTATAACTCGCGTATTACGTGGATATTTTTATATAAATTTATTTATATAAAATGTATATGAGTAAAAATAAAAACATACAAAAATAATAATTGTGTTTATTTTTTATTATTATTACAGATTAAAAAATAGAGTATATTTATCTTTTTTAAAAATATTAAATTGTATTTATCTTTTATTTTTTATAAGTTGTAATTATCTTTTTGTATTGTAGAATTGACATTTGACATGAATTGTTTTGTTTTATTATATATAATATATAGGTTAATCAACCCATGTATTACATGTGTTGATTTAGAAAATACATATTTTTTTTTATTTTTAAATAAATTATTATAAAATTTATATATAATTAAAATAAAAAAATTGAAAGCTAGTTAAATTAAAGATAAAAAAATACTTAGTTGTTTGATATTCATTAAAAAAATATTATTATATTGTATTATTAAAAACAGATAATATATGTTTGCAAACAATGTTTCTTTTCATTTTTATTAACTTCAAATATGAAATATCAATGTAAGAAAACAAAATACTTCAATTATGTGAATGTGTATATATTTTGAAAATCATAAAATATAAAAATTGGAATATCTAAAAATCAACAATTAAAATTTATCATATTCACAATTGAAATTTTATCAATTAAATTTTAAAACTTGTTAGCAAAATAATTAACAAAAATTTTTAGCTTTATTTACTACACTTCTACGTTTAAATTCAAATTTTTTACATTTGAATTTAACTATGATCATTAAGGATAATGATTACACATTTTTATTTTAGGTAAATATTAATTCATTAATGAAAAAATTAAAATGAAAATTTAATGTAATGTAATTAAGGTAATGTAGTAAATTTGGAAAATGAATTAAAATAATGGCATAGGTATAATTATTGATTTTAATTAAGGGTATAAGAGACATTTCATAAATAATTATGAGTTGTCATTAATCTAGACCAGTGATTTCTTTCCATCCAATGGTCTAGAAACTCCAAGTGGTTTTCTTATTATATATAGTATAGATCAAATATAGTATAAATAAATGTTTGATTGGATTAAAATATGTGTTAACTTAATTTATAAATAATTATATATTTGTTAATTTATAAATTGTAACCATAAATTTATAATTTTAAGAAAGCCCAAAAACATTTAAAAGAAAAAAAAAAAAAGAAGCCCAAAAACATATAAAAAAAGAGGCCCAAATAATTAAAAAAAACTAGCCCAAAGCCCAAACCCAATTTGACAAAATCTGGAAAAGAAAAAAGGGGAAAAAATCGGTTTTTTTTTTAAATACTGGTTCACGAATAATCCGAGGTTTTTTCTAACCAGAACCGGTTACATAGGAGTGAAATTTTTGGGCTAAAAACCGGTTGAGAACCGATCCGGTTTTTATAATAACCGGGTTTTTTTTTTGGAGAAAAAAATCGGACCGGATTGGATCCGGTTTTTGTGCACCTCTAGCAGCATCGACTGTACACATTGGACATGTAGCAATTGTCCTACAGAATGGCAAGGTCAATACATGCGAGGCGATCACGAATATCCGACAATTATGCTGGAAGCGGTTGCATCACAAGATTTATGGACTTAGCATGCATTTTTTAGCGTCGCGGGTTCCAACAACGACATCAATGTTGTTAATCAATCACTAGTATTCAACGACGTTTTAAATGGGATCACACCGGTGGTTCATTTTGTTATTAACGGAACACAATACAAACATGGGTACTATCTAATTGACGGGATATACCCCGAGTGGGAGACTTTTGTGAAACCTTTTTCGTGTCCAACCGATGACAAACAAAAAAGATTCAAAGCAGCACAAGAGTCGGCAAGAAAAGACATTGAACGAGCTTTTGGTGTTCTCAAAGCTCGCTTTGCTATAATAAACAAACCCGCACGACCATGGCACCCACATAAAATTAGACACGTCATGTATGTTGTGTCATATTACACAATATGATCTTAGAAGACGAAGGCTTCGCGATATGTTCAAGAAACCGAACTTCCATCAATCAACATTCCGCTTCCAATGAAGTATATCAATATACGTTATTGGAAATTCGTAATTGGGAAACACACAATAATCTTCGATCAGATCTCGTGGTACATATTGCACTTGCCCAAATACCAAATTTAGACGGATAGTTTGTATTTTTTTTAATGTTCATTCGTAATTTTACTTTTTATTTATTGTTATGTATTTTTTTTTATTTTAATTCCGTAATTTTTAATTTTTATTTTATGTAATAGTTTTTAAATATTTATGAAATTAATTATTTTAGTTTTAATTGTTTTGTTAATTAAAATGAATTTATTTTAAAAAAATTAAGAAAGTTGGAAATGTTTAGAAAGATGGGTATTTCCAACTTAGAAATGTGGGGAAATGTGAAGAGAGAAAAGCTGACGTGGCGTTGAGGTGTACAGAAATGTGGCTTTTGGAATGGGTGGTATACCCATTGCTCTAATATTAAAAGACATTAATATTAATTAAAAACTATATTTATGTTTTGGGAAAATTACTAAAATAGCTAAAAATCAAACCCTATTATCAAGCTTTAGCCAAATAATATCAATCTAACCAAAATAGCCACACTTTACGTTACCACATTTACGTGATAGTCATCATTTACGTGATCTGTACTTTTTATTAATATTTTAATGCATCTATACCATATATAATAAGAAAACCACTTGGAGTTTCTAGACCATTCGATGGAAAAAAATCAATGGTCCAGATTAATCACAACTCATAATTATATTATGAAATGTGTAACACCCTCCCCGAGCACATAAATGCCACATCAACTCAATACACAGGTGGCAACATCTCAATACTCTATTTAAACACATGTCATAGGATAACTCGAAATCACTGACAATTTAAACTTTCACATAATTGTCATTAACACATATTCCACTAGATTACAACATCCCCAAAAGATGCTAACGCAGCCAACACTAACATAATCCCTAGCAAGGCAGATACACCGTCCTCGATTATCCGCAATTCCCTGTTCAGCAAACCCGGCTACCAATCTCTTTCCCGATACCCTGAACACGGAAGACTCGAATACGTAAGCTCGGAAGCTCGTGAGTACGCGAGGGTTAGACTCTGCTCAATAACACATATAGCATGCACAATACAGTAATATCTCAACATATATGTGCAACTCGATGCATAACGCAGAATATCTCAGCATATATGTGCAACTCGATGCACAACACAGAATATCTCAGCATATATGTGCAACTCGATGCACAACACATATCTCTGCTCAATTATGCAACTCAATGCATAACACATATCTCTGCTCAAAAGGGGACCACGTTCCCCAGCTAACAGGCCGCACACAACAGCGGTTAGCTACTCAATAGGCACAGGAGCGACCTGGCAATATCACTGCTGTATATACAGTCTCATATCTCATGACTGGTTAGGGACAGTCAGCCTGCGCGATCACATATCGCGGACACCTGCACTCAAACACATATAACACGTATCGGGTAGAAGAGATCACACCTGCACGTCCCAGCTCAATCTCAGACACATATCACATCACATACCACTGGATCTCGTCTCACGCACGTATAACATATATGTGAGAATAGAAGCATACCTGCTACTCGCGTCCCTGTCTCATTCACAATACACAATATACACGTACACGAAACTAGCTACACAATCATGACTCGAAAAATCATCCCGCGGTTTAGAAAAGAACTCGGGTACTCACCTGATCGATCCACTAATCCCGGAATCTCTGACTCGGCTCGGCTCGCTGACTCGTCCCTGAAATTACACACGGATCCCACTTGTTAATACAAATCCCACGAACACATATCGCAAACTCATAATGAACATGAACCCGACTCGGACTTAATTTCGATCCCCAACAGAACCCCGAAACAATCCCAATCGGAACCGAAACCCGACCAATTCTCGAAACCCGACCCAAGACTCGACTCAAAGCAATTCCAACAAGACCCTGAATATACACAAAACCCATCCCGAGCAACCCCGAAGGAACCCAACACCATTCCGACCCAACTCAATTCACAAGACTAATTTCGGATTTCTTCTGCAGGCCACTTGTCGCGCCGCGGACCCTCTGGTGGTCGCGCCGCGTCCCCTGTTCCTCTGCGCGTCGCGCCGCGGCCCCCTGCGCGTCGCGCCGCGACCATCCGCCTGTTCTCAGCTCTGCTCTTCGAACTCCATAGCTGCACCAGGGGGTTTTCAACCCCCACCTCCGATTTCCAGCAACATAATACACACAATTCATATATATACTACCCATAAACCACAGAAATCAATTCCTCAACATATCACATACATATCTCAAGATTTAGCCACAAAACTCATAGCTCTTACCTTGTTGAATTCTCAAAACACCAACAAGAAGAAGATGATGGGAATTAGCTTCAAGTCCAGGTCTTAATTAGCTTGTAGCTAAGCTTCTTGCTGCTGGAACACTTCAATACACAGGAGCATACACACACTTAGGGTTTTTGTCTCAAAAAGGATAAGGGAGAAAGGGATAAGGAAGCTCAACACATATACGTTTTCATCTTTAACCGGCTCCAAACCCACTAACCCGGACCCGATATCACTTTTTCAACATTAATATCAAATTGACCCATTTAACTCCACGAACTCAAGGAGATAATTAATCCGCTAATTAATAGCTCGGAGACACATATCACTCAATCTTGACACGTTAAATCCACGAAACGGAATTTAATTGGAACACGCAATAATAATAAAATAAATGAGCCAATAAATTAAATCCACCAAATTAATTACCCGATAACATGTAACTCATAACCCGACACGTATCAATCCACTACTCGGGAGCTCATTGGTCCAACACAAATATAATTATTTAATTATCCACTAAAATAATTCCACGCAATTATCTCAAAAATGGGATGTTACAAAATGTCTCTTATACCCTTAATTAAAATTAATAATTATATCTATGCCATTTTTTTAATTCATTTTCCAAATTTACTACCTTAACTTAATTACATTAAATTTTGATTTTAATTTTTCATTAATGAATTAATATTTACCTAAAATAAATATGTGTCATTATTATCCTTAATGATCATATTTAAATTCAAACGTAAAAAAGTTGGATTTAAATGTAAAAGTGTAGTAATTAAAGTTAAAAATTTTTGTTAATTATTTTGCTAACAAGATTTAAAATTTAAATGATAAAACTTCAATTGTGAATTAGATAAATTTTGATTGTTGATTTTTCAGATATTCCATTTTTATATTTTATCATTTTCAAAATATATACACATTCAAATAATTGAAGTTTTTTGTTTCTTACATTGATATTTCATATTTGAAGTTAATAAAAATTAAAAGAAACATTTTTTGCAAACATATTATCTGTTTTTAATAATACAATATAATAATATTTTTTTATTTATATCAAACAACTAAGTATTTTTTTTATCTTTAATTTAACTAGCTTTCAATTTTTTTTATTTTAATTATATATAAATTTTATAATAATTTATTAAAATATAAAAAATATGTATTTTCTAAATCAACCCATGTAATACATGGGTTGATTAAGCTATATATTATTATAAAACAAAACAATTCATGTCACATGTCACTTCTACAATACAAGAAAAATTTTATTTTTCCACCTCTTTTTCCAAATTTAACACATTAACTTAATTGCATTCAATTTTGACTTTATTTTTTTCATTAATTAATTAGTAATAAATTTGATTTTTGTAACATTTAAAATTAATGTTTACCTAAAATAAATATCCATCATTATTATCCATAATAATCATAATTAGATCCAAATGCAATAATTTGAATTAGTTGTGGAAATTATTATTATTATGTATAATAAAGGAAAATATCAAATGTCACGTGTCACCTCTACGTTTACCAAAAATATAATTACAACTTATAAAAAATAAAAGATAAATACAATTTAATATTTTTTAAAAAGATAAATATACTCTAATTATTAAATCTGTAAATAATAAAAAATAAACACAATTATTATTTTTGTATGTTTTTATTTTTACTCATATACATTTTATATAAATAAATTTAATTAAAAATATCCACGTAATACGTGGGTTATAAACTAGTTAAGTTACAAAAGGTAATTGGTAACGTAAAGTAGTGGTACTTTACGTTACCAAATTTAAATGTTGCTCCTTCCCAATAAAAAGTAGGTGGCTTGTCTTTCATGCAGGCCCGGCCTAGACCCAGGGGCGACCTGGGCTTCAGCCCAGGGCAACAATTTTATTAAAAATTTTGGGGGCATCAAAATTTTGGGCCAAAGTACCCAACCCTAGCTTCAGTTGTTAACTACAGCCACACGCCCACACAGACGAGCAGACGGCAGACGCTGCAAGCGACACACACTCGAGCAGACGGTAGACGAGCACACCACACGCCAATCGCCCTTTACCCTTTATGGAAGACGAGCATACGACAGATGAGCAGTCCAGACGAGGCGACGAGCAGACGAGACGACTTTTTGGAAATCGATGAGCAAAAGAAGATGGAGCGTCCTTCTCGGAGTCGGCGGACGGCGGGCTTGGAAATCCATGAGCAGACGATGCGACTTCCAGTTCCAGGCACCGAGGCGACTTCAATGCTTGCTTCAATCTATCGATATGCTTCAAGGCTTCAAGCCTTCAATCCATCGCAATAGGTTTTTACTTTTTGCTTTCAAATTTTGCAAGTATCTTGGCATTTGAGTGCTTACAATCTGTTTCATATTTTGATGATGAATTGATGATGGTTATTGATTTTGCTCTGCTGGTTTTCTGATTCGTCTGTGTGATTTCAGTATGTTTCAGTTTGTCTGTGTTTTCTGATCTTCTTCATATGGATGCATTGTCAATTTGTCATCAACGTTATGCAAGTGATTATTTTTAGCAGTAGCTAAAGCTAGTATTGATGTAGTGTAGCAAGTAAAACAAAAAAATGATAGAAAATTGGCTTAAATATGTGTTTGCTTTGTTTAATTATAGGCTATCATCTAAAAAATGGCACTGGTTGTTTGGCGCCTCACTAGCATAGGAGCATATAATAACATAATTAACTCCAATTACATGGTTGAATTAATGAATTTGAGGAGTTCAATTAATTATTGTGCAGTTCCATAATACTCCTATGATTCTTACTATTCTAATAATATTATAGAAATAATACTTGATAGTATTTAAGTCTCCTTAGGAGGAATTGCTTAGCTAACATTTTGTCTCAGTTGGATCTTACACTTTGTTTCACTTTTGCTTCTTTGGTTTGATGTTGATGTGGTTATCACTTCTTGTATTTGTTTGATATTGATTAGGTTATGGCTTCTTTGGTTTGATGTTGTATGACTTCATGGATTTGTTTGATATTGCTGATTGTTGCTTTTTGTTTGGTATTTCGGATTGTTGGTTTTCTTGCTCACGGCTTATCGCTCTCGCTATGTTGATCAGGTTTTATCATTCTAGACTCGAGTATTGTTTTATTTAATAAATCTTATATGACTGACTTTTTACCATGTTTCCTTGGAAAATAAATTTCTAGCAAACATCACTTATGATAAATAAGTGATGTATTTGCTTCAAAAACTGCACGAAGACATCTTTTCAGATATTTTTGTTAATGATTTATGTTGTATTTGTATTCGTAGCATTTTATTTTTTCATTAAAATTTGGCGTGGGGATGAGCCGTCTAGCTTTACTAGGAACCAAATCCCTAAAAATTGGTATGTGTTTTTGTTTAGGTGTTTATACGGGGCATTTTTTTGTGTTAATCGCCCTGGGCATTAAAAACCTTATGACCGGCCCTGCTTTCATGGTAAACACATTTTGGTAACGTAAAGTACCATTACTTTACGTTACCAAACACCTTTTGTAACGTAATGCATTAAAATATTAATAAAAGGTGCTGATCACGTAAATGATTGTTATCACGTAAATGTGGTAACATAAAGTGTGGTTATTTCTGTTAGATTCATATTATTTGGTTAAAACTTGATAATAGGGTGTGATTTTTGGCTATCTTAGTAATTATCTCTTATAATTATTTAGAAGGTAAAAAAGTAATTTTGTTTAACTACAAGTTCAAGCTCGTTTTGAAAACTATTTCAAGTAATTTTCATGAAAGAGCTTTTGAGAGTTTTCAAATCCGAGTCAAACGTTTAAGCTTCTATAAACCCCAAACAGAGCTTTTGAGCTTGAACTTTTAAAAATTAAAATAGCTTTTAAAATATTTTTGCGGAATGCTGCCTTAAATGGAGGGTGTGTCGGCACCCAGGGAGGGAAGGAAGTGGGTGGTTTAGGACAATAGTCAAATAATTGTTTGTGTGGTATCAATTGGTCATGCCGTTACATCTCAATTAATTTGCTTTTTTTTTTTTTTGTTAGTTTTGAACATTTCTACAAATATTTTTTCTCAATTTTCTTTTCATATACGTACTACCAAAAGAAAATTAAACAATTCACGCAGAAAATTTCAGGATAAAATGCCAACAATTTTCCTTGTAATATCAATCATAGTTCCAAAATGAACTCAAAGAAATTAATTTGCTTACCCTTTTCCTCTCTTGTTGGTTTCCTCACTCCTTTTCTTGTCATATCTCTAATACCAACTTCCAGCTTTGCTTCCTATGGCGGAAACGAGTCCGATCATAGAGCATTGTTATCGTTCAAGTCGATGATCACCTCCGATCCATATGAAGCTCTTAGCTCATGGAACACTTCTGTTCATTTTTGTGATTGGAGTGGTGTTTCATGTGGGAAGCGGCATAGAAGAGTGACTGTTGTGGATATGACATCACAAGGTCTAGCAGGCACTTTGTCTCCTCATGTAGGGAACCTCAGCTTTCTTCGTGAGTTTCGTCTACAGAACAACAGCTTTAAAGGAATCATCCCTAATGAACTCGGTCGTCTATCCAGGTTACAATTCCTGGATTTTTCATATAACGAATTCGGTAAAGGCATTCCAACCAACCTCTCTGCTTGTTCAAACCTTGAAATAGTTTTTCTTGCTTATAACAAGTTAATCGGAAGCATACCTGAGGAGATTAGTTACCTCTCGAAACTTACATATTTTGGCATAAGATATAATAACTTAACAGGTGGAATCCCACCTGCCTTGGGGAATATTACATCAATGGAAGTGTTTATAACTCTTGGAAATCCGTTGGGTGGAATTATTCCAGACACCTTAGGCAATTGGAAAAACTTGAGAGGAATTGGTGCAGGTGAATGTTACTTATATGGAACCATCCCTCCTTCCATTTATAACCTCTCCTTCCTAGCTAATTTCAGTTTGCCTGATAATCAGCTTACAGGTAGTCTTCCCTCAGCCATGGGTGCAATGCTCCCACATCTTGAATTCCTTCAATTAAGGAATAACCAACTTACCGGGCTTCTTCCACCATCGATATCTAATTGTACGAAATTAAGAATTCTTGACATGGAAGACAACAAATTTACTGGGAAGTTGACAATCAACTTTTCAAAACTAAGATATATTCAAGTAATGTTTTTAGCTAACAACTTCTTCGGAAGTGGAGAGTATGATGAAATGAAGTTTATTGATTATTTGCCAAACTGCACCAGATTATATGTGTTAGATCTTTCTAATTGCAATCTTCAAGCAGTGCTTCCAAGATCAATAGGTAATCTTTCTGATCACAGGAAAGATCCTCTCTATCAATTTGAGTATCTTGGTTTGGGAGAAAATAGGTTCCATGGAAATCTCCCTTCAAGTATAGGTAATCTAGTTGGACTGACCACATTAGTTCTAAGAGGTAACCGAATAACAGGAGAAATCCCATCAAGCATTGGTAAGCTTCAGAACCTACACAAAGCTCATTTATCTGAAAACCAATTTTCAGGGACAATTCCGGATGCCATAGGTAACTTATCATTGTTGACTAACCTTCATTTACATTCCAACAGACTCGAAGGAAATATTCCATTAAGTTTGGGGAATTGTTACAGTCTATTAGAGTTGCACCTTAGTAACAATAAACTAAGTGGTCAAATACCAAAACAACTTCTTCAACTTTCATCTCTATCAATAGCATTAGGTCTTTCTAAAAACCACCTATATGGTCCCTTGCCGACGGAGATTGGAAACCTCAAGATGTTGACATATCTGGATTTTTCTGATAATAATTTATCAGGTGACATTCCTAATAGTCTTGGAGGTTGCACTAGCCTTTCATTCTTAAATTTGAGACACAACTTATTCCAAGGCATGGTACCACCATCATTAAGAACCTTGAGAGGATTGGTGCAGCTGGATCTTTCACATAATAATTTATCAGGCCAATTCCCTAAATTCTTCGAACCATTCTCATTACAATATCTGAACTTATCTTTCAATAATTTTGAGGGAGAAGTACCAACGCTAGGAATGTTTGCTAACACAAGTGCGTTCTCAATTTTGGGGAATAGTAGGCTTTGTGGTGGTTTGGTTGAACTTGGGTTAGCCAAATGCAAGGGAACGAGGAATCATAAAAAAGTGTTTCCTTTGTTTGTAATAGCCATTTTGATTCCATCTGCAATTTTAATTGTATTATGTCTTGTTTACGCTTGGTATAAGAATAACAACAAGGGCCAAAAGTCGCAACCAATGATGATGAACGAACGCTTCTTGAAAGTTTCATATAGTCAACTTTTCAATGCAACCAATGGCTTCTCTGAAGCCACTTTGATTGGAAAGGGTGGGTTTAGCTCTGTTTATAAAGGAATCATTGATCATGATGATATAGTTGTTGCAGTTAAAGTTATACATCTTCATAACAGAGGAGGTAACACAAGTTTTATAAGGGAGTGTAAAGCATTGCAGAGTATTCGACATCGGAATCTGTTGAAGATAATAACATCTTGTTCGAGTATTGACTTTCAAGGAAATGATTTCAAAGCCTTGGTATATGAGTTCATGTCTAACGGGAATTTACATGATTGGTTACATTCAAGAGAAAATGCATTGAATCTCCTTCAAAGAATAAATATTCTTATTGATGTAGCATCAGCTCTTAATTATCTTCACAATCAATGTGCAACAACCATCATTCATGGTGACTTGAAGCCTGGAAACATTCTACTTGACGATGATATGGTGGCCCATGTCGGAGACTTTGGTTTAGCTCGATTTCTTGGTACATATTCAAATCAAAATAGTTCAAGTGGGATAAGAGGAACAATTGGGTATGCAGCTCCAGGTAAATTGCATGCATTACAAAACACTCATATCTTTTTTCTTTTTTTCTTTTTGGGAAAATGACATCAAATAGCTGTGAACTTTCGACTTTGCACACATTTATGTAGTGAACTTTTTTTTTTTGCACATTTGGTAGTCAAAGTTTCAATTTGGTAGTTGGCGTACCTGTTGGTTGCTTCCGGTTTCGATACCTACGTGGACAATTTTCTAATGACGTGGTTGTCCGTTTTTATATTATACCCGGTTTTATCTACGTGACATTTTTAAAAATCATCCAGTTATAAACCCGGTTCTTTTTTCATACGATCGATCCAACTTACATTCTTAGGGCTCGTTCTTCGATTATGAGTGTATTAGAGCCTAATCGATCGCCCTAAACCCTGTACGTACGAACGGGCCCTAAGAACGTAAATTGGATCTATCGTATGAAAAATGAACCGGGTATACAACCGAGTGATTTTAAAAAACGGGTTGCCACGTAGATAAAACCAGGTATAATATAAAAACTGGTAGCCACGTCATTAAAAATTTGTCCACGTAGGCATCGAAACCGGAAGCAACCGGTACAGATACACCAACCACCAAATTGGAACAATTTTGAAACTTTGATTACCAAATGTGCACAAAAAAAGTTCACTACACAAATATGTACAAAGTGGAAAGTTCAGAGCTATTTGATGTCATTTTCCCAGATCCCATTCTTTTTTCATAGTAATTTCTTATAAATCGCAGAGTATGGTGTTGGGAGTGAGATGACTACTTGTGGAGACGTCTATAGTTTTGGAATATTATTATTGGAGGTGATGACAGGGAAAAATCCAACAGACAAGATGTTTAACGAAGGTCTTAGCCTTCATAAATTTGCATACAAGGCGTTGCCAGCCCACGTAACGGATGTCGTTGATGATAATCTTCTAAATTTTCTTCAAGAAAATGCAACTGTGAATGAACATTCAATGAAAATAGAGGAATCGCTGGCTTCGATTATAAAGATTGGTGTATCATGCTCCGTGGATTATCCATCAGAACGGATGAATATCGAAAATGTAGTACATAAGCTACAACATATTCAACGTATGCTTCAAAGTATTTGAGGTCACATTCTATCCTTCATCTAGTTTTGTAGATATATATAGAAAATATACCAGTAAAGACATTGAAACACTAATTCTCTTCTTTCTGCTGTTTTTTTTGTAGGCATCCAAGAAAATATTGTTGCAACATCAAGAAAAACCAAAGATTAATTGTCATAAGAAGATGATCATTAGTTAAGATTGTTTATAAGTGTTAAAGCCGTACAATAGTTGTGTACTTTTTAAAGTGTAACGATATGGTACTTGTACTATTTTAATTATTCATAATATACGTCTACTTTCTGAATTGTTCAAATATGATACTTATATTTGTTTTATGGCCGACTATTTTTTAATATAAGTTGATATGACATATGATTATCTGATTTGTCAATTAAAATTTAATTTAATGTTGCTTTCGATCATGTATCATATAAATTGCCAACTCAAGTAATTGTTAAAATCACATCAGATTTTTTTGCCAACTCATATCTTGAAACCGGAAAACCTTATCCACATAGTCTTTTTTAACCGGTATAGCCCGTAACTAGTAACCCTAGGTATCATATTTTGTCAGATTCAGAAAGTACACGTATATTATGAATAATTAAAAAACTACATGTATCATATCAATACACTTTAAAAACTATACAACTATTATATGACTTTAGGGCTTGTTTATAATTTTGTCATATGAAGACGGTACATAATTGGTGAGCACTAAAACAAATAAATCGTGTCATGACATTTTGTTTACAGGTATATGATTATGAAATATAATTGATATGAGTTCTTTGTTTTGCAAGTAATTTACTATTTTGTAGTTATTGAGCATATAAAAATCTAATAAAACCATTGACCAACGCTTTGAGCACTATTTTAGGCATGAAATCTGAAACCAAATATTAAGATTGCCATAAGAAGGTGATCATTAGTCAAAAACTATCTATATCTATCTATTCTATTTAAAGACTAACGAGATGCCACATGGCACATAACTAGGATGCCACTTGGCTTCATAATGTTATGACACGTGTATGCAAATTTTCTTCCTGTTAATAAAATGAAATGTTAATAAAATAAAATTTAAAATTTAAAATCTTAAATATATCTATCTTCTTGAACAAACCCACGTAACTAGGTTTCTTCACAGTCGCCTTCTGCCATTCTCTTGTGCTTATCGAATACTCAACGACATTCCCGCTGAGGGTAGGGGTTCTGTTACCTGATACACACTCGATTTCTTATCTACAGATTAAGGTAAATATAACTAATTCTTAACCCCAATCCCGATTTGTAGCAATCCACTTATTATTTTGATATTTAAAAGTTTTCAAATTTGAATAGCCACCTATTCCGGATGGAATTGGTGAGTTAGTTGCATTTCCATGCTTATAAATTTGTTTCAGATTCTTGGCGTGATTATTTTGTGTTTGAAGTTTAAAAAAATCAAATCTTTGATATACAATTGTTGACTTATAGTTGAATTATCAATGGATTCCCAAATCACTATGATTGATGATATTGATGTTATGAAGGATTCTTTTGTGATCAAAGTACGAGTTATTCGTGTGTGTGTGGAAGTTGCATGTCTTCAAAAATCCCTCAGAAACATATGCAATTGAGATTGTCCTGATTGATGAACAGGTTCGATATTTTTGCTGAGTTTTTAGTATTACACCTAGACAGAAATGTCATTTTTGTTTCCTTTTTTCTGCTTACAGTATACATGAAATCAAACCAGTTTATGTTCAGTATCAGAATTATGCACAGTATAATATCATCCACCCTAAGACTAAAAGTCCAATGGATCGTGATTCATTAGTGCTAGCGAATTTGATTGAACCTATTTACAAATCTCAAGTTAGCAGAAGACACACATGGTCACAATAGCTGTTTCGACTTAAACAGCTACCATAATTGTGACATTGTCGAATAAATAACAGTCAGCAAGACAGCAACCCCTTATAAGTTATAAGTCCTCAATAGTACAGTACTACTGATCTTCCATAGTGGTCATTGTTGATCTGGATACTGACCCTAGGATACCGCCTAGTGAGTTAAACTTTCGCATACCCAGTACAAGAATTAGTTTATATGAAGTCCCTGATAATAATGTCAAATTTTATATGATAAGCTTATGAATCCAATACTTTAGACTACCAATACCTTCATTGTCTTGATTGATTTGGAGATTATAGGGTTGACTTGTTGCTTGGGGCTTCAGGCACTACAAATGACATAAACTCTCACCAAAGATAGTTCAGTTACTTCAGCAGATGGCATGTAATAGTTGCTATGGATGGAAAATAATAATCTCTATAATATACAGATCTATTTAATTTTTTCATTGAAGATTTCATTATTGATTTATTGTAGATAAAGTAGCCTAAAGATTGAAAATGCATAAACAATTCTAGAGTGACAGACAACGAAATATAAACTGAAGATGTGCAGCCTAAGCAAAGAATGGACACCAGATATATAAGACTGAATAAATGCCCATCATGAAACCTAAAGTAATAAGGTAACTTAAATTACATGGCTCAATTGTTATGGTTCATTATGCTTATGATCAGGGATGAGCTAATAAACAATTAAAATGCTTGCCATATTAGCCCCATGCCCACGGAAGTCAAATTTCTATAGCTTAACATCCACAAAAACAACCTGGACACGATGCTTGATCATTCTGTCCCACAGAGGAACCACCATTATTTACGACTATATATATTGCTGTAAATAGGTTTATAACTTGCATAATTTCATAGTTAAAAGCTTGAAATCACAGTTGAATTTCATGTCTCAAACACTTTGCGGATATAAATGTAATAGTTGCAATTTTTGAGAAAACAATCAAGGGCAACCGTGAAAATGATGAATGGGCATTCAAATATTTAAATACACAACAGACCAGTTTATGTTCAATATCAGACCTCCTTGATGCTGGATTTTGTTATCAAATGTAGACTGTTTGTTCACATGGCAAACACGCACACTTAGTTTAAATTCTATTTTCCTGTTGAGTTGCTACTTGGTTTAATTTCTATTTTGCTGGTGAGTTGCTATTTAAATTTATCTTTGTTGGAAATTCGTATGGGTTTTTCATAAAAACCATAAACATTAATCCTATTAACGCACAACGGAAGCTTTTAAAAATTACGAATTCCGTACACGAATCATCAAGTAAAACATAAGATAAGTAAATAATAAAGCAGTAATAATCCGTACGTTTGTATCCTATGACAAGAATACACGAATGAGACGCTTTCGGTATCCACCGGTGATGACACGATCGAGCGGCGCCAGGTATGCAATTAAACACACGAGGAACGGGAAAACCAAACACACAAAATGTACGTGGTTTGTTTTGGTACGGCCACTATCCAACACACACACCTTCACGAGTGTGTGTGTGTGCGCCCCATTTTTTTTTTCACCCTAGGGTTTAGCATATATATGTATATATATATGCCTATGGCCGTATGGTTATATATATATATATATATATATATATATTATTATTATTATCATTAAGAGTTTTAGTTTTAATCAAACTCTAATATAATAATATAATATATATCTTAATATTTATCTTTATTATTTAAATCTTATATAATTATCTCTATAATTATATATCTATTAAATAAATTAATCTTTTATATATTATCTAATAATATATAAATGATTAGATAATTATTTATAATTATCCCTTATTTATTTGTTTATAATTATCCATCCAATTATCTAATAATAGATGATAATACTAATTCAAATAAATGTATCTTTTATTTAATATCCAATAATAAATAAAAGACTAGATAATTATTTAATTATCATCCAATGACAATTAAATCACAACAATATCTAATATTGTACTTTTAGTCCCCGTACTTTGAGATATAATTAATCATCCATTAATTAAATCTCAATGATCATTTCGTGTCATAAACAATATCCAATATTATTTATTCAATAGTTTAATTGCATCTGCTCAGTTGTGCTCATCGGTGTGACCCTTAAGTGTTTTATGAAATCAGCCATGATGCAGTAGTAATGTCATCTTTACACACCATATACTAACATACTCCCACTTGTGTAAGACGACATACTGTCCTGCAACATGCGCCTAAAGGAGGTCATGGCTAGACACTTTAGGCAACCAAGGTCATAAAAACTCTGACTCCCATTCGGGCATTCTTGTTGAAACAGCCTTCCAAAAAGAAACTTAGGTTATATCCCATGCATCGCGATATTTCAATGTGAGAGCTAGGCATGGATTAGATCAACCGTAGCAAACACGATTATGTTTCTCGACTCCCTGATCTCATACTGAACTGTAACAGACAGAGTAGAACACATCAGTTCTGTCCGAGCATGGCCATGCATTTCTGTCAGTATCGATCGCCGAGGGGCCCAGAAATATCTCTTCTTAGTTAAAAGAAGGTGCAAATCCCATATTGACTATCTAGGCCTCCAGCACGACTCCCACTGCAACCAGCCTCGAACCGTTATGATCACCCAGTTACGGATGACGTTAGGTTAGGCCAAATGTACAGCAGCACCCGCACTAAAGTACGTAGACATCTCAGGTACTAAGGATTACCTTTTTGAGACGACTCATGACTATGATCCACAAAGTGGTCTCAATCGGGGGGTCAATCCAATATTTGTTCGCAACAAATACATGTGAATTTGGTCCAACCTTTGCTATATTCATCACCCATGAATATCAACCAAAAACCACAGTAGCCTTTTTATTCTCGTTGTGGTTCCCACGACAACAAGCAGCTATGGATAATTTTAGAATAACTTCAATTTTATTCTTGGATTTCTAAAACATGCAAAATTGAACGACATTAAAGATATCATGTTGATCTCCTTTATCTCAATAAACACAACATGACTTCCATCAATTTAATGCTACTGTTCCTTTATCAAATGTAACGGTAACACGATCTATCGAAAAATTAATTTCAGACATGATCTTAGTGGGAGTGTTCTCTAGTTAACTGACTTAACTTCCAATACCGTTTATCTTTGAAAAATTACACTAGTTCTTTTATTACAACTTCTTGTAATATTATTCAGACTCATTCTGAATCTCCTTACAAATTTATATCCATTATCTTTAGAGGAACTGGTAAATCACTCATAAAGACACCAGGATTAAAATTTAGGAGCTCTAGCAATTCAGATTAATTGCTACTAGTGATACGTTTAGATGTTTAGTCTTGAATATGACAGTATGCGGTTTATCTATATCTTAACAAGATATCTTTAATAACATTGTGTTCAACATTTGTGATATGTATCCATAACCACCAGAACCTGGTTATCTACAACATTTCGTTGTGGTATTTCGTCAAGCTTGCCGACGAGTGTTTAAACAAGTCAAAGGCTACTACTTGACTAACCATCACACAAGTTGTATACATTTCACATGTAATTTTATAAAATGCGATTACTTCTTGTCTAAATAATCCTGACTTCTCAAGTCTAATTATTTCTGACAAGTGAAGTGAATTAACCTCCATGTAACTCCTTTACATTTAATTCTGCATTTTATTAGTTTAAATATAATCACAGATGACTATCCAACTCATATAATCTCTTGAACTAACTTTCAAGAATTAACAAGTTCAATGAAACTGCACTTGAAGAATTTACACAACAACATGGTAACCCTTTTTATCTGAATATGACTACTAGCTTGTCCAATCTCCATTGACAAGTTACTATTCAAGTTCCACTTGTTTTAATAGTCTATAATCATGGTTTAGTAATCTTAAACAATAGGAATTTCAAGCAACAAATTTTTAACTCCAAAAATTCTTTATTTATCCCAAAAATACTTGCAAGAAATTCAATCAATTGTATACTACACCATGATAAACTATTGATGACATGAAAATAGTGTCCAGCAGAGTATTCTCTAAGATGTCTCTATGCTCCCACTGAATATGTCATCTATTTTCACTTCATTTTAGTCATTGCAGACATTATGCATGAAACTTTGTTCAATTGGGTATCACATATCCAAGAACAATAGAAGTGCCTGATTCAGATACACGAAGTCTCAATGCGGTCAACCTTGACCGTTTCCAAGTACTTGGGACAATTCCTTTCCCAGTGCCCAGTTTCCTAGCACTCAAAGAATTTGTTATCCTTGGATTTGACTTCTCTGGTTCTAAGTTTTAGCTACTTGTTAGCTTTAACCTCCGGCTTGGAAACTTACTTTCCTTTCCGTCTCTTTCCCTATCTTCTCTCCTCAATCACTCCCTCAGCAGTCTATAGCATCCGATGCAGCCCACTGATCATCTTCTCCGTGCATATTGTAACAAATTACAAATTGCTAAAATTCCTTCAATAAGGAATTGAGAATTAGATTCGTGGCCATGTCCTGTGTCACGGGTAACCCAAGTCTGCTAAGATGATCCAGATAACCTTTCATCTTCAGCGCATGGGATCTAACAATTGTTCCTTCTGCCATTCTGCAGGAGCTCAGAGCCCTTGTCGTATATCTTTCTCAGTCCGAGCCTGAGTCTGGAACATATCCTTTAGCTGGCGATACATCTGTCAAGCTGAGACGTCCATAAGGCTAGTCCGCAGCTCAGATGTCATGGTCGCTAGCATTAGACAGGCAACATTGACTGAATCCTCAGAGTGCTTATTGTGGAGATTTCTCTCCTCAACTGTAGCAGTCTCTGCAGGAGCAGGTTCTGGTGCCCTTTCCAGAATTTACGACTTTCACCTTGTACTCAGAACATTTGTCAGATTTTACACCCAGTTCAGGAAGTTGCCACTTTTGAGTTCTCCATATCCCGAATGGACCTCAAAGTAGCAACATGTGCTTTTGGGGAGGATTTTCAAGTGGGAAAAGGATATTGACGTTATCATTGTTGTTATTATTGTTATTGTCATTGTTACTATTAAACCGCTTCTACCTCTGTCTTTTTCAACCATCTTAAACAATATTTCAAAAATCAGTATTTGATTAATCATTAATAAATCAATAACCCAAAATTCAGAAAATGATTTATTAATCCTAAGAACCATTTTACTTATTCATGCACCCAACGGAGGCTGAACCTACATGAATAAGCTACTCAGGCAGGCAACTTATTACCAATTACAACTCCTTTGCAACTCTTAGATCTTATGAGATTTTCAATTTCTTAAATTGATCATGTTTAATCTCATCCACACCTTGGGCAACAGTCTTACTGAGGAACCACCACTGACACACACCATATAACAACTGCAAGTCACTGGCCCAAGTCTCACTTAGGATCCGCAGTGCTTACCTCACAGCTCTCCGAGTTTGCGGCGTAAGCACCCAATGAAGGCTGAACCTACTTACGACGACCGGTCACCGTGAGTCCCACTATATGGACGGTGTGACGTGTCAGATTTTTAATTTGGGTTTATAACCAGTCTCTTACCAAGAACTAGTGGCCAGTCAGGTTAGTCTGCGGGAAGGATCCTTTCGGTTCTAAACCTTTCGGAAATTCCACAGCCCGAGCAAGACTGTCCTACACACCACCTATTCTGGTAAACAATCCAGTTAATGTACCAGTTTTAAGAATTTCAACTCTTTGATCATATGACATTTTAAAAATAAATCTCCTTTATTTGAAAAACTAATTTCATAAAAATGTCATATCTAACACCTGACAAAATAATTAAAGTTTCCAATTTAAACTTCCTTTTAAATACTTTAATTTTTTATCAAAAAATGATTGTAGTTTTAATTTCTTTTATTTATCTACTTTGTCACCACAACCACGCAGATAAAAAATAACACATAAAGAAATAAAAACATACAACCACATGGTGACATAGCCTTGCCGAAACTAAATTGGTTTCCGAGAGCCATACGGACAAACCAATTAGGTCAAAACCTAAGGGACAAAATCAACACACAAGGCAAGAAGGTTGAACTCTTTCAGCTCCCACTAGCCTTAGCATCCGATAATATCACCGAGCGTCCTTGATGAATGACCTCCTTCTTGATGGACATCTTCGCCAAGATTAATTTTACATAATTTTAATCTAAATACATTTGCTTATTTTCTAACCTATTACAGATTACATCATAAATCCGGGATTCCAATGGCACGCAGGCCTTCCCAAAAATAACCAATAATAAAAAATAGCAAACATCACGATTAAATAAACAACCATCACAAACAAGGGGTCTCAAGGCTCGGCTATGTCACAAACATAAATAAAGCAGAAAAGCTTGTAAATAATCCAGAATTCATTTTCATCTTGACATGAAAATAATTCCAAAACCAGTTAATCCACCATTAATTGAAGTAAATATGTCCAATATCGTTCTTAAATTAAACACGGTTCGTAAACTCGAAATTCAGGAACACTTTCCAAAAATAGAAACTTTTTCTCGAAAATTTAAATTCAATTCCATATTTGCATTATCTTTGGATTCAAAGCTATATTTTTCTTAAAATATTCAATTAACAATTCAAACACCTTTGAAATTTAAACTTACTATTTTAAGAAACCTTTTATTAAACAACCTTTAATAAATATAGTTATCATTTTCAAATAATATTGATAAATAATTTAAACTTGCTTCAAATAATTATCAATTAACTATTATTTAATTGAAACACTTTTCAAAATAAACAATGTCAATTTTCTAAATAAACAATTTACGATAAATATGTCTTTTAAAAAAATGATCATTTTTAAATAACACCAAGAACTTTTCTTTATGGTTTTAAACGATTTCTACCAAAACCGTTAATGTCGAGATAAAATCTCAAAACATTAAACCATGACCGAGCATGAGACTCAAAGTCACGACTTCATCAATTTGAAAATAGAATCCCTAAATTAAACTCCCTTTAATTTAATAATACATTTTATGGAACTAAATATTAAATGCATAAATTAAATCTAGTTTATAAATTAAAATTACCATTAATTTTAATTTCAACATTAAAACTTAACTTTTAATTAAAACCGATTTAATTTAAACGACGAATTACCGGAAAACGGAAACGAACCAACTTAGTTAACCGACTCATACTCGGGTTCAATAACCCATATGAACCGAAAACAAGTAGGGTATTAAGCCCTTTGACAGCTGAAATTAATCGAAGCCATTAATCAACTCACTTTGATTATTTCGATTTCCATAATCCAGTTAATCGTTTAATTATCGAATCGAATAATATTTAAACCGATTTGTGAATTTTATAAAATAAACAAATAAAGTCTCCACTTTAATTTGCCGAAAACACATTTAGTCACAAATGTTTAAATATTAAGAACCAAACACTTTTGATTTATTAATTCGATTTTAACGCATTTAATTTAATCGTTCGAGTTTAACCGTGAATTAAACGACATGACGGAAACAAATGATCCATCACCTCGGTTACCACATCACAACCGAGAGGTCATGGTTCTCAACCCATGGCCGAAATCTCTAGGTTTGATTTCGCGAACCGAAACGTTTAATTTTCGACTTTAATCAATTAAACACTTTCAAACAATCAAACATCAACTAAATAAAATGAACTAAGGTTTCAAAATCCCGAGTTCCGAAAAACTCCAAGGTTGGCCGAGAATCACCATAAGGTTTACAAAACCTTTGGTCGATTTTCTCCAAGCCAAATCAAAACCTTAAACATTTTAATTATTGATTTCGACCGTTTACACAAATTTAATTATTAAAAATCGAAACTTTAATAACATTGGACATAAATAGACGAATAATACTATCATTATGTTACTTGAACCTGGCTCTGATACCACTGTTGGAAATTCGTATGAGTTTTTCATAAAAAACATAAACATTAATCCTATTAACGCACAACGGAAGCTTTTAAAAATTACGAATTCCGTACACGGATCATCAAGTAAAACATAAGATAAGTAAATAATAAAGCAGTAATAATCCGTACCTTTGTATCCTATGACAAGAATACACGAATGAGACGCTTTCGGTATCCACCGGTGATGACACAATCGAGCGGCGCCAGGTATGCAATTAAACACACGAGGAACGGGAAAATCAAACACACAAAATGTACGTGGTTTGTTTTGGTACGGCCACTATCCAACACACACACACCTTCACGAGTGTGTGTGTGTGCGCCCCATTTTTTTTTTCACCCTAGGGTTTAGCATATATATGTATATATATATATGCCTATGGCCGTATGGTTATATATATATATATTATTATTATCATTAAGAGTTTTAGTTTTAATCAAACTCTAATATAATAATATAATATATATCTTAATATTTATCTTTATTATTTAAATCTTATATAATTATCTCTATAATTATATATCTATTAAATAAATTAATCTTTTATATATTATCTAATAATATATAAATGATTAGATAATTATTTATAATTATCCCTTATTTATTTGTTTATAATTATCCATCCAATTATCTAATAATAGATGATAATACTAATTCAAATAAATGTATCTTTTATTTAATATCCAATAATAAATAAAAGACTAGATAATTATTTAATTATCATCCAATGACAATTAAATCACAACAATATCTAATATTGTACTTTTAGTCCCCGTACTTTGAGATATAATTAATCATACATTAATTTAATCTCAATTATCATTTCGTGTCATAAACAATATCAAATATTATTTATTCAATCGTTTAATTGCATCTGCTCAGTTGTGCTCATCGGTGTGACCCTTAAGTGTTTTATGAAATCAGCCATGATGCAGTAGTAATGTCATCTTTACACACCATATACTAACAATCTTGAATAATGATCAATCAGCAACATTAATATACCATTTAAGATATTGGCACTATTGTCTGTGGTGATTTCTCGGAAGAGTTGTTGCTATTTCTGGACAACCATGAATGCCACTGTATGCTGGTAATTAGGATATTAAGAAGCACAAGCCTATAGACGCTGAAAAGTATATTGAGCTCCAGAAACAAAAATAGACGGTTTGAAGAGAATATACCAGTTAAGATGTTAGCTAATCGATGACTAGGTTCCAGTATTGGATAGAAAATGGATACAAAAATAGATGGTTTGAAGAGAATATACCAGTTATTGTTTTTTTTTCATAATTTTTATAAATAATTAATAAATTAATCATGATTACAAAAACTAATATTGAAACAATCTCCAATTTGTTTTTGAATCAGCCAATTTACAAAAATATATAGTATATCTCAAACTGACCGAGTTCAGATAATAGTTAGAAATTTCCCATCTACTAATGATGGATTCTCGGGACGTACTCACATTTATTTTATTTTTATGATAAACATACTCAACGATGAATATGGATCCTCATGACGCTAAAGACAGAAGAAAAAAGAGGAAGCTGTATTTGGAGAATAGAAGACCGCATGTTAGATCGAACACATCAAATTCTCCATGCGTGTCAAACATATTGATCCCTTCTTCATCAAATACTATAAATCTAACAAGCTATGCAATGCAACCATCTGCTGAAAATGTAAACCTGAATCATGTTTTACCCGACCACTGTTTGCATTTTAATGATTCTCATAGGAGATTGGCAATGACAGATATTACAAATAGTAAGTTTGGTTATAACAAATGACACTTATTATTTAATCTTCATTATATTATGTAGGTTTTTTGAATAAATATTGTAATGGATTTAAATTTATTGATACGTACTTTTATATACATAAATATATTTTTCGTAAGTTCTCATATTATCCACTTTTTCGTAAGAAGCAGCTCCAATTATGCATATCGATGAGACTAACGCAAAAGACAGAAGAGCAATAAGGAAATTATCCTTGGGATGTAAGAGATCAAAGTCCACAACTACGACACGGAAAGTACAAAGTTCATCCAACACCCGAATTTCTTCAATTAGAGGTATTATAATTTCTAATTTTCAATTATGACATTTTACTAAATGAGTTCAAGTTATATGTATTTCTTATATATATATATATATATATATATATATATATATATATGTGTGTGTGTGTGTGTGTGTAAACACACACACACACACACACACACACACACACACACACACACACACACACACACACACACATATATATATATATATATATATATATATATATATAAGATTGGGTTCTTGGAATTTTTAAATATTATGATATAAAATTTCAATTTATTTGTATTGTAGATTTGATGTCAACGGAAGGTGCATTTCCCTCTCAGAACAGTGCTCAAGAAATCCCTGCAAATGTTGTACATGATCTTAAACACAACAAAACAGGCATATCTAAAGGTAGTATATAAGTTTTTTCATGTCTAACTATAATGTATTCATTAATATATAATACATGTGGTGTTTTAAAGTGAATAAATTTCTAATTTTTCAATCATGTTATGTAACAGATTACTTTGATCATGGTGATCAAACTCGCATATGTCAACTATGTCCTGCAAAATTATGGACAGATGAAGCCGTTAGAGGTCAAAGAACTGGGACAAAACATGTTATTACCTATGTTGTGGTTACGGCAAGGTTCAACTTCCGGAGTTGAAAGCAGCGCCATCATTATATGAGGATCTATTTCGTCTTAACGATTCGAAAACTACCATGCTATGGGAAGCCTTCTACCTGTAGATGCCTCAAAACCTAAATTCTCTCAGCTTTACATATATGACACTGAGAATGAACTTTCAAACAAGCAGAATGCATTCGGGTATATTCTACTTCATGATTATTAACTTTTGGATTTTTCTATGTGGGATAATGTATATCGCTTTTGTATATTTATACCAATTATTGCATCAATCTAAATAAGTTACATAATGTTTTTAAAAGATACATATTTAACTACATCTTAATTCCTTTTCCATACTTTGGTACCTAATGAATACATTATTTTTTAATTTTTTTCGTATAATTATATCTCTCATAATGCATCTTTTATGTTTTTTACATTTCTAACAGTGAACCAAAAGATGGGTCTACAACAACTACCGATCTTCATGATGTTGAAACTATAACATATTTGAAGAGTATGTTGGATTCAATAAATGAATTGGTTAAGGCCTATAGGATGGTAAGAGATTGCTTTCATGCAAATACACATCAAGACCTAAAGTTACGACTAATAGGGAGAAGACAACAAGACGGAAGGACATATAACCTGCCAACTGCTTCCGAAGTGGCTGGTTTAGTTATTGGTGACATTGGTGATTCATTTGATAATAGAGATATTATGGTTGAAAAACAATCAGGACGTTTAAAACGAATAAGTGAATTACATCCTTCTTATCTTCCTCTTCAATACCCACTACTTTTTCCATATGGAGATGATGGGTATAGAATTGATATTCCTCATAGAGGTGTCACATCTTCAAGCAACAGCAAACGTCTAAATTGTACGATGAGAGAATTCTTTGCTTATAGAATGCAAGATAGGGTTGATGTTTTCTCACTGATTCTTAATTCAAGAAGACTTTTCCAACAGTTTTTGGTCGATGTTTATACTATGGTTGGAAGTCAAAGATTGTTTTACATAAGGAGTCAACAGAAGGTTCTTAGAAGTGAATCCTATGAGACCTTGCGTAAGGTACGTGATCAAGGAAACACTGATATTTCAAGCACGAGACGTCGTGTTATCCTACCTTCTTCATTTACTGGTGGTGCGCGCTACATGATGCAGAACTATCTAGATGCCATGTCACTTTACAAGTGGTTTAGATACCATGACCTCTTCATAACTGTAACGTGTAATCCAAAATGGCCAGAGATCACAAGATTTCTAGAAGACACCACACTTCATCCCGAGGATAGACTTGACATATTATGTAGATTATTCAAAATGAAGCTTGATGAGTTAATCAAATACATAAAGAAAAGTGAATTATTTGGCAATGTACAAGCAGATATGTTTCATCTGGTATTTTGTTTGTAATATTGTTTTTAACTTTTCAAATTATTCTTTATGTATTTATCTATTCATTATTGTAAATCAAATTACTCTTTTCCCCTTATATGTAGTGGTTTACACCGTGGAGTTTCAGAAACGTGGGTTACCTCACAGTCATATATGTCTGTTCTTGCACTCTGATTACAAGATCCCTACTGTTGACCATATATATCCGATTATATCTGCAGAGATTCCAGACAAAGATGAAGATCCTGAATTATATTCCCTTGTCAGTGAGTTTATGATCCATGGTCCATGTGGTGTTCATAATATACATTGTCCATGCATGATCGATAAAAAGTGTTCTAAAAACTTTCCTAAGAAGTTCTCTAATAATACTTCCATTGATTCTGATGGTTTTCCAGAGTATAGAAGACGGGATAATGGGTTATTTGTTGAAAACTCTGGTGTTAAGTTGGATAATAGAAATGTGGTTGCCTATAAAAAGTTCTTTTAAAAAGATATCAGGCACACATTAATGTTGAGTGGTGCAACCAAGCCGGTTCTATTAAGTATTTGTTTAAATATATTAACAAGGGTCCTGATAGAGCTACTGTTACTTTTATACAAAGTAACAATGAAGATGGTAATGTTGATGAAGTAGATGAAATTCAACAGTACTATGATTGTAGATATATATATATATATATCTGCATGTGAAGCATCATGGAGGATATTTGGATATGATGTTCATTATAGGACTCCATCTGTTGTAACACTTCCTTTTCATCTTCCTGTAGTATATGGTGCAGATGATGATATAGACGATGTTCTCGACAAACCTTCTGTGGCTTCGTTTATCTTGGATGGATTGTAACAAAACTAATACACAAGCCCGGAACTTGACATACGTTGAATTCCCTACAGAGTTTGTGTGGAAATGCCAAAAACGTTGTTGGGAGCCAAAGAAGAAAGGCTTTTCTATTGGTAGAATTCACCATGTATCCACTACTGCTGGTGAATCATATATCTTAAGGATTCTGTTAAACAAAGTCAGAGGACCAACCAGTTTCGACGACATTCGTACTGTTGATGTGTAACATCCTCAAATTTAATATAATATTTAACTACTAATTATACACCAAACCGATAATTGAGTGATTTATTTATCTTAATCGGAAAAAAAATTGATTTTTATAATCATTCAAAGAGAATATATATAACGTTGATTTACAAAACTGTAAATAGGTAAACTGGACTCATATATATATTCGAGCTAGTTTAACTCGTACCTTGTTATAATATCCTTGAAATTTAAGGTACTGATAATTAATTAAATTACCAAATGAATTATAGTTTAATGTTTTAATTAGAACTATTAAGAGAAATTATTAACAACGAGCTTCAACCATTTGTACAATATGTTTTTTCACTTGTATTTAATAATTCATATGAAAGTGTACAAACCACTAAAGCCTATGTACTAATGCCTTATACATGTTTGGAGATATTAGTAGTTGAATTGTAAGGGATAGGAGATTTGTGGCTCAATTTGGACAAAGAATAACTTAAGGGGGGTGAGTTGCAAGTGTTTGGCCAATTGGGGGATTATTTCACTCCCCAATCGATGGCACCCTAATTCCCCAAATTCTCTCATCACCCTCTCAAATAAAATTCTGCATTTTAAGAAGAAGGGCTACGGCTGGAGTGGTGATTTTGGCAAGGAACTCTAAGCCAAAGTGTACAACTAAATTAGTAAATTCAAGGTAAGAGTTAATTGGCTTTCAAAGTATGTATATATATTGCATCTTCATCTTTATGTGTGTGTGTGTGTGTGTGTGTATATATATATATATATATATATATATATATATATATATATATATATATATATATATATATATATATATATATATATATATATATATATACATATGGGGGAGCAAGGTGAACTCCAAGATGATGGTTCACACAAGTTAAGTGTGAATAGTCAAGTAAATTGAGTAGCTCCTGGATTTGCAAACAAAATAAACTTCAGGAACAATGAAATCCATGAAAATGGAAGTGATTTTTCATTTATGCAAAATCCAAGAGATTAAATGATAACTGGATAAATTATTGTGCTAAAAAGTGTTTATATATGTTATTAGTAGTCAAATAATGCATATAAATAAGCCTTGAGGTGTTTTTGTATGCTGAAAATAAGCTTGGAACGGAAATAGCACGATCAGGGCCGGAGAAAAAAAAGGGTGTTTTGGAGTGCAGCGCAGAGGAACTCGCCGAGTTACCCTATGAACTCGCCGAGCTTACCATCAGATGGGTGATCGGATCATTTTATACCGACTTTAATGTGTTTAAATGATATTATTTTATGTATAAAGTATTGGTATAATGCTACATTTAATTGTTTTTATCAATTGAAGGGTTAAATCTTAAAAGGAGTTAAAATGAGTAAATTGTGCCTTGGAATGTTCTACTATTGATAAAACTCATTACGCATGTAGGTAATCCTCTCAAGTAAAAGTCTGGCAGATTTGAGCGCAATCGGAGAAGATTTATAGAAAGCCAAGCGCAGACTGGGGCGCAGCCCTGCTCCCCAACCGAGTGCTCAACAGAATGATTTATTCTGCCAAAATACGCGATTTTAGACCCAAGCGCAGGCTTGCGCCCACGGCTGCGCCCAACCCATAAAATATTAATTTCGTGATTTTTAGGGTTTTTCAGAGCTGCCTATATATATGACAAGCTTCCAGACGAAAAAACACACATATTTTGAGGAGAAATTGAAGAGAAAAGAGGAAGAAAAGTCCAGATTCATCCATCGCGATGTAGTCTGCGCGAAACCAACGGCGAAAGGTTTGGGGTTTGGTTCCTTCTACGCTCCATCTTTCCCCCATCAATCCAACAACTACGAAGGTTGTTCCTGACAAGTTCAATGTTTCGTACGCGTTGGTTGATGATTATCACGCTATTATCGTTCAAGGGTTTGTTTATTATTTAAGTATTTATGTTTTTCGTTGATTTATTATTGTAACGAACGATATGTTTTATTAGTTTTCTGTGTGATTATTATTTAAAGATATTGTTCCGTTCGCTTCTATTTATATCTTTATCGTAAGACGCGTCGTAGCCGTGTTACATGCCGTGCCGAGCTCATTAGATTAGGAGTTAAGACGGACTGTGAACATGACACGATTCGTGCCCAAAATACGGATTGCGATAGATGTGATTGTCATAACTATGTCTATGTGGTTAGGTTACAAAGATAATTAATCGGAATCATAAATAATTAAATAATTAGCAACCTTAGATCAATTATCCATAATTCCACCCAAACCTTAAACCCGAAGTCGTTGGCGTTCTTATTTTCTTTAAGTTTTCTTAACAAAGCTATAATTAATTTTCCAACGTTCCTCTCAATTGCTTCCTTCCTTCAATTAGTTTAATAATTAGTTTTTATTATTAGTTAATAACTATCGTAGAATATTATTGATAACCACATGCTCCCTGAGGAGACGATCCCACTTACCCTAGCTATAAGTTAAGGTGATTGGTGTTTTTATAAATTATTTTGAACGCTTTACGACGAGCGGATGTCAATGGGCCACTTTCCAAAAGATAAAAGTTGTAGCCCTCTGTGTCCTCTTCGTCTGGACTTTTGAATCACCTAAATCCGAGTTCGTATGAAAAAGTTATGGCCAAAATACTAAATTATTGCGAGTTAGGCCATTTTCTTCGTTTCATGTTGATTTCTCCGTCTACGAACGCCGAATGAAAAATCATGTTTATGTGAAATAACTTCAACACAGTATATGATAATTATATACTTATATAACATGTAAATTGACATCTAAAAATCTATAAGAGTTATCGAAATGTACAACAGTGTCGATAGAATTCGGAAACTTAAACAAAAAACGCTTAAATACTTCAAATGACTTCCAAACCTTATGATACACTACTATAAGCTTATGAATACTTTGAATATCATTATTTGACAGGTTTGGAGCTGGAAGGAGCACTGGTTATCGGTTTGGGGCGTTAAGTGACTTATCCGCCGTTTTGGGCCTTAAAGGCTATTATAGTCTATTGTACTGTGAGTTCTAGAATTGATGTGTGTGTGTTGCATACATAATTACATGTTTATTTTATTATGACATTGTGCATATCTAATTGGCATCATCCTCTTATATGATGCATTGCACTGGTTTTATTATACTGCCCTATTGGCGGTTCATTACTTGATCATGGTCTAAGACCAGCATACCTCATTTGATACATTTCATTACATATATTCACCTCCATATTATGCTTGAATATCGTTCATTTCATGATCACATGATTACCCCATTGTGAGCTATGCTCATTTATCATTGGCCTCACTGGATATCCAGATTATTATTATATACAACGCCTTACTTTGTGTTTGTGCGTATAAAATTCCTACACCACATGAGCTCGTGGGTAGGTGGCCGGACATGGAAGCCGGTTGGAGTTGCGCAGCTGGACATGGATTCACAGCTGTTGGCAACGGCGGGTCAGCGGGTCATGTACCGCAACCTATGCAAATTAATGGGCTATGCCCACATCATTTTTATTAAAAGATATTGCACTTGTCATTTATAATCATTTTAACATTTATACATGTTGTATGTTTTGCACTCCATATCGATCTAGTAACTCACTTAGCAAATTTTATTTGCTAACCCCTCACTTTACATACCTCAGGTGGCGTTAAGTAAAGGCAAGGTGATTGTCGGCTTTGGTCCTAGAGTTTAAATGGACTGTATCTGAAGCCTTAACTTTGGTAAGGCTATGCTTATATAATTGGGAGGTAATTGGGTAGTTGTCTACCATTATGTTTAATATGTATGGATAAAGACATGTAACGTCTTTCGGATTGATGTTAGAAATCGTAATCTAGTAAAAGTATCTTGTGAAATTACTTTATCTTCCAAAATGATGGTTTATAATCAAACAGGGATATTTGACTTCGTGCGAACGGGTCATGCCCGATTTTCTTTAAAATCCATGTTAATTATCATTAATTTACTGCAACCTCATTATTATTATTATATTAAGTTTAAATGGGTATTTCATGATGGAAGGATATATAATACTTTCAGAGACACATGTTATGCTCTCGGTCTTTTGGATGACGATCAAGAATATATTGATGTTATTCAGGAGACAAGTTTTTCTGGTTCTGGATATTATATACGTTCTTTATTTGCAATGATGCTCATGTCAAATAGTCTATCTAGACCAGAATTTGTTTGGAAAGAAACAACGCAGTACTTGTCCGACGGTATTCTTTTCAATCAACGATCTAAATTGAAATGTCAAGGTATGTTATTATTTTTTGGGAAAACTCTACAAATATATATTTACTATTTTACTTTATATATTTATATTAACTGATTATTATTTGCATTGAGTTTTTTCCGTAATATTTGTGATAATATTTTTATATCATATCGTTCAGGATTCTTACTTACGGATGATCAAGTTAACAACTTGACGTTGCTTGAGATTGAAAAAATTTTGCTTCGCAACAATTTCAGCTTGAAAATTTTTGAAAGGATGCCTTATCCGGATCATGATTCTATATCTTCTTCAAACAATCGATTGATTCTTGAGGAGCTAACTTATGATAGACCAGCTCTACAGATTGAATTTAATCAACTTTATGTTGCATTAACAGATGAACAAAGGGGTGTTTTTGACAGTATTATAGCGGCGGTTGATATAAATCAAGGAGGGGTTTTTTTCGTTTATGGTTATGGTGGAACCGGAAAAACCTTCGTCTGGAAAACATTATCTACGGCAATAAGATCTAAAGGTCAAATTGTTTTAAATGTTGCTTCAAGTGGGATTGCTTCATTGTTATTTACTGGAGGTAAAACAGCACATTCTAGATTCCTAATTCCCATAAATCTTAATGAGGATTCTCTTTGTTTTATAACGCCGGACAGTGATATCGCCTCTTTATTAAGAAAAACCAAGTTGATTATTTAGGACGAAGCACCGATGGTTCATAAACATGCATTTGAAGCCTTGGATCGACGATGAAAGACATACTCTTGTCAGAAAGGCCATTTGGCGGTAAAGTTATCGTTTTTGGAGGAGATTTTAGACAAATTTTTCCAATCATACCCGGTGGAAGTAGGCACGACATCGTTAATGCATCATTGACTTTCTATTATATTTGGAACCATTGTAAAGTCCTTAGATTAACAAAAAACATGAGATTGACAGTTGAATGTGAACCGTGTGATTTACAGCAACTAAGTGAATTTGGAGATTGGATTTTGGATATTGGAGAAGGCAAAGTTGGTGGCGCCAATGATGGTGAAGCAGTTATTGATATACCCGGGGATCTTCTCATTAATGATTCAATTGATCCTGTAGGATCATTAATTCAATTTGTCTATCATTGCATTCTTGAGAATCTAAAGAATCCAAAGTTCTTCCAAGAAAGAGCGATACTTGCACCAAAACACGAGGTTGTTGATGTAATAAACGATCGTTTGTTGTCAATGTTTCCAGGAGATGAGAAGGTTTACTTAAGCTTTGATAGCATCTGTGAATCAGAGAATATCCAGAATGGCTTAAATGAAAGTTTATACTCGCCAGATGTTTTAAACGGTCTTAAGCTTTCTGGTTTGCCCAACCACAAGTTGGTACTAAAAGTTGGTGTTCCAGTCATGCTACTAAGAAATATTGATCAGCAGAGTGGTTTATGTAATGGTACTATGAAACACCCTTCCAACTAAAATAGATGTTTCACGAACAATTAACAATAATTATCAGAATATACTTGCGGAAATGTGGTCAAATTTAAAATTTTCAATATTCAAAAGTCATCAACATGATACTACCCACTTTGTCACCTAATAATGAGCAAAGTGTGGCGTATCATGGATCGAAGCAGATGGGGTTACAAATGTTAAACATTCAGATTATCTAACCATGCATAAAAGCTAAGTTTATTCTCGAGCATATACCAAAACGGGAGTCCACTAAATCCCCGCCCCAAAGCTTTATCAAAGATAAGCAAACACAATGGAGCCGCTAGTCAAGGTCCAATCCACTACCAAGATGGTCATGTGTGATGCTTTCCTTTACCTGAAAGGGTTTAACAACTAAAAGGGGTCAACAAAGTTGAGTGAGTTGCTAGGTTAGAAGGATACGTAATATACAAGCATGCAATGATAAGCAACGAGTATGTTCTATAACCAATATGATCAAGTGCTCAATTTAGGCTTAGAGCTGGCCCAACATTATTGCTCAATTTAGGCTTAGAGCTAGCCCAACATATTGCTCAATTTAGACTTAGAGCTAGTCCAACGTCTTGCTCAATTTAGACTTAGAGCTAGTCCAACTTTATTGCTCAATTTAGGCTTAGAGCTAGCCAACATTATTGCTCAATTTAGGCTTAGAGCTAGCCCAACATTATTGCTCAATTTAGGCTTAGAGCTAGCCCAACATTTCCATGGATATTCAGGTGAGGTCATTTGAGGGCATATCAAGCATGGTGAGGTCCAACGTGCCTCACACAAGCCAAATAAATCATTTACAGAATGAATGAAAGCAAGTATGCAACAACTATCAACATGTCAACAGTTAGCTCCACAAGGTGTTGAACGAGGTATAGCTCCACAAAGCACCTCAAGTATAGTGAGGTCCAATGTGCCTCACATAAGCCCAAACAAATCTTTCTTAGAAGAAAAGAAATCAAGTATGCAACAATTATCAATATGCCAACACATAGCTCCTCAACGTATTCAACAGGGTATAGTTTAACATAGCATATCAAGTATAGTGAGGCCCAACGGGCCTCACATAAGCCCCAGATAAATCATTCATAGAAGTAATGAGAGCAGATATACACAACTGTTAATATGTCAACAAATGGCTCCACAAAGTATTCCACGAGTCATATCTCTTCAAAGCATATCGAGTATGGTGAGGTCCAAGGTGCCTCACGTATGCCCAAATAAAGCATTCATAAAAGAAGTGAAGGCAACTACGCAACACTATCAGTGCGTTAACAAATAACTCCACATAGGGTCCAGTGATGTATACTTCTACAAAGCATATCCAGCATGGTGAGGTCCAACGTGCCTCACATGTGCCCGAATAATCATACATGTTAGAATTGAGGGTACATATGCATCTTCTATCACAAATATCAACAATTAACTCAACTCTGGGTGATATCAAATGAAAGCATATCAAGTGTGGTGAGGTCTAAGATGCCTCACATATGTCCAATGAATCAACATGTAAGAACTGAGAGCAAATAGACTACTATTATCAATGTATCAACAATTAGCTCAACAACATGTTCAATGAGGCAAAACAACAATATACATGAACATTATATAACACTAATGCTAGAACTCACAGTGATTGGTTTATAGGGTTCCAAAGCCTTCCAACGACGTCACATTAGCCCCAAGAGTGGCTAAAGCTTGCAATCAAGCTCCTTTCGACTCGATTCACCTAGAAGCATTCATAACGCGCACCTGTAAGCCCTCGAACACAATATAAGCCCCTAAGAGTGGCCTAAGAGTATTGGGACATCAAACCGAAAGTACTAAGTCCAAATGAGGCCCTACAGGTTCCGAAATGGATCAAAGCCCTCAAACCCTTTAAACACTAAATTTAGAAGTGCATCGGACGCATAAGACCCGAGCATCGACCCCTAACCATGGAAAACGAATTCCGGGGACAGAAAGTTGGTAGAGGCGCGACCCAGAGGGGGTAGAGGCGCGACCAACCAGCTGTCCACCCACAGACTGCACCTTAAATGCCCAAAAATGCACCAAAACCCTCCAAAACTCCCATAATTGCTTCTAGCTATTGAAATAGACTTTACCAACCATCTAATTAACATATTAAGGTCATTTAAACCCCTCTAAACATAATAGAATCATTTCATAACAATTCATGATTCCATGGAGCTCATACGGACTCCGAACGAGTCCGAAAACGACCGAAAGCTCCAACCGACAACACCGAGCTCCAATTGAGCTCATAATCAATTCTAACCAATCCCATAGCATTATTAAACATACTTGAGCTATGTTTAGACATTCAAAATACATCTAAACATTGAAACCCAATTCCAAAATGATTTGGAACTCATTGAGGCATTTCACCGCACACTTGGCGTGCGGTTTAGCCTATAAACACCATTTTGAGTTCTTGCACATATTTTGTGTTTCCCAACTCATGTAAACACTTCTAAACATAACAACATCATGTTCTAACATTCCATGATTCGTTGGAGTTCATACGGGCTCCGAACGAGTCCCGAAACGGCCGCAAACTCCAACCGGCAACACCGAGCTCCAAATGAGCTCGGACTCACTTCTAATCAATACTATAACACTAATTAACACATTTAGACTATATTTAAACATTCAAATATGATCACTCATTAAAATTCAATCCAAACACGATTGTGAACTCATTGGGGCATTTCACCGAACACTTGGTGTGCGGTTTTGACTCGAAACCCCGATTTGAGTTCTATCGATTTCTACTACTCCCAAATGATAAATAAATCATTTATAAACATATTTGAACTCATCCCAAGCTCTAATAAGCATAGAAACGCTACATTTCATTCATTTACCAATTTGAGCCCTAGATGAGCTCATAAATGGTTTTTAATCGAAACCAACATGAACTATCAATGTATTTACATATTTTGGCTCTATTTTGATCATATAACAACATATTAAAATTTTAGAGCATTTACTAAACAACTCAACCTAAACCCATTTGGGTTCCATTCTCCAAAATAGATGAAATGGAGAAGATGATGAGAATGGAGTGGAGTAGAAGATGAATATACCTTCAATGAAGATTAAAGATCCAAGATTTAGCCTCAAGTCTTGCAAAACTTGATCATCCAAGCAAAACCCTAGCTCATTCACCTCTTTCTCTCTTCTTTTCTCTCAAAAGCCAAAAAAATGAGAAGTGTGTGTGTGTGTTGTGGTTTGGACGGTTCAAAGGGGAGAAAAGGGATGCCTTTTTGGCCTTTGGCCAATCCCCCCCTTCCACTTCCACAATTTGGCACAATACCCCCTCCCACTACATCTCTTATTTGCAATAAGCTATAATGATATTTAATGCAACAATTAATTAATTCGATACCCAAATAGATGAATTTGACATAAATACACTAGATGGATTTAAACACTACATTAACCCATTATTATGCCATATTGGTTTAGTATTTAATTGTTTTTGCAAATTTCGGGATGTTACAATTCCTCCCTACTTAAAAGGATTCCGCCCACGGAATCAATTAGACTCGAACAACGCCGGATATTTGACTTCCATCTCGGCCTTCGTTTCACAAGTCATTAAAGACCTATGAGGATGTTTCCAAATTCCAATGAATCAACCCTATCTTGACCCTTTTGTTTCTCCACTTAACGACCTTTCAATTCAATACTCGGTCGTGTACCGAGACATCAATGCACGGATTTTCAAACTATTTATTCCCAAAGTCCATTATGGGGAACTACATACATTAGTATCCATTACTAACTATAGAAAATTTTAGATTTAATCAGCGTGTGTGATTTTACATGTATGGCTATTTTGATATGTTTTTAACTTTCTACGTTGTTATAACATATTCTCAACTTGATATTCGCATTATTCTATTTCAAGTATTCAATATAGAGACATATTCATCTACTAACTGCTATATGTTTCTCATGCCAATCACACCTTACCTGTTTATGTCAAATTTCAGCATATTACATAATTCAGATAATCCAATTACACCTTACCTGTTTATGTCAAATTTCAGCATATTACATTGCCACGTCTCTATGACTTTGAATAGACCAGTTTTACTAATATAAAACTCATATGATTTTAACAAGTTCACAGGGTTGATAGTCTTTCACCAATTAAAATGAGCACCTATGGCGACTCGGTCAACTATTTTGGTCACTTCCACCAACAAAACCCATTACATAACATGGTCGACAATATATAATTAATATTCATTACCTCGAGATATCAACATACTTCAGCTTCCTCTACAGTATGTGCATAAAAGACTCTAACATACGTGCCATTTTCAGAAGCAAACACTTTTATCTCCTCAACATTAAGACCATAAAATATCTCATGAGTTTGAGTCACTATCCAAGGTGGTGATCATACTACATAATTAATTGTCTTGTCACATATGACAAGACCAAACCACATCATTAGCTAAGACATATAAAATGATCATAGAGAAATCATCCAAAAATGTAATTAACTATTTAACCAATAAAGTCATCACATATGATACAATCTGTATTAAGTTTCAAGTCAAGCTTTACCTAATATATATACCTTGGAACGATGCCCAAGAATCATAGAAATGCAATATGTGAGTGACTAAGGGATATAGTTCATTTTTAATTCTACGTGTATCAATTAGCCACTTATCCCTTAAGATTTTCATAACTACCATTAACAATTTACTTGACCTCAGTTGTACGTTGTACTTCAACAATGACCTTACTTTATTACACTCATGTCATGTATTAAGGTCAATCCATCTTCATACATGTAAGGTACAACTACCTTTGGGGCGTTATAACTTATCAACATATAATTTTCAACATTTTTCGAAATACGGTGTGATATAAATATCATCCCTCCTCATGGGTCGTCCCATGACCGATTCTCTCCTATGTGGAGTATCACCAGAAACCAATTTATGCAACCTATTAATACTTAGTGCTCCTAATGTACTTACTTCCCTCGTACATTATCAAAACAAAACCAACTGTTACCCAATCAACATAGTTAGAATGTAAGCATTTACCGTCATTAACTAACTTACCATTTCTTCATATAATGATAATTTAGCATGCATTCATCTCATATTCAAGGATTATATGTCAACAAATATGATCAACCTCAAGTAGAATACGACAATTATATCAATTCATTAACAGATGCAATTGTAGTCTGTTCCAATCAATGTTCAGATCGTAAATCATGCATGCTGAAATCACATTAGCATACCCAGTGGTTCATATAGTTCATGTTAAAAACATGTCAATGCAAACAAAGCATACATATATAAGCAATAGAGATGTCATCAAATGCTCAACTAGCAATCCAAATGTTCAGAATTAACAGCAACATGCCAACTATTATCTCTATGAACATGATTTTATCCACGTATGTTCATCCACAACATACATTACCAGCTATTTCATAGTTCAATATAAGTGTCATTACACTTCTATCCGACATTTCAATATTGTTGGGTAATTGATACGCTCGAGCTTATCATGATCAACCCACCAATGATGGGGTTTGCCACTAATATGAGCATGCCAAAATCTCACATAATTCATATTGATAATTAGGTTATCGACTTTTATGCTTTCTTGTCATTATCTTACATAAAAAGATTTCACAATTAAGAAAGCCAAATAGTAGGGGCAATACGAGTTTCGTTCATTACATATCATAATTTCTATCACAATTCATCATTATCCATATTAGCTACATTACGATGATTAAAGATATACACGAGTAAATATATACCACATTATAGACTTACGGTCTACCCCTTACGTTCCCATCCTAGGCCGAATTCAATCTTAAGATTGTTTTACTAGTGTTGCCTAGGTGGGTCAATACCAGCATCTGAAGCCGCGTTCAGTGTTGAGTATCGTCGACTATACTCAGTCATTGAACTAGGCTCTGATACCAAATTGAAACACCCTTCCAACTAAAATAGATGTTTCACGAACAATTAACAATAATTATCAGAATATACTTGCGGAAATGTGGTCAAATTTAAAATTTTCAATATTCAAAAGTCATCAACATGATACTACCCACTTTGTCACCTAATAATGAGCAAAGTGTGGCGTATCATGGATCGAAGCAGATGGGGTTACAAATGTTAAACATTCAGATTATCTAACCATGCATAAAAGCTAAGTTTATTCTCGAGCATATACCAAAACGGGAGTCCACTAAATCCCCGCCCCAAAGCTTTATCAAAGATAAGCAAACACAATGGAGCCGCTAGTCAAGGTCCAATCCACTACCAAGATGGTCATGTGTGATGCTTTCCTTTACCTGAAAGGGTTTAACAACTAAAAGGGGTCAACAAAGTTGAGTGAGTTGCTAGGTTAGAAGGATACGTAATATACAAGCATGCAATGATAAGCAACGAGTATGTTCTATAACCAATATGATCAAGTGCTCAATTTAGGCTTAGAGCTGGCCCAACATTATTGCTCAATTTAGGCTTAGAGCTAGCCCAACATATTGCTCAATTTAGACTTAGAGCTAGTCCAACGTCTTGCTCAATTTAGACTTAGAGCTAGTCCAACTTTATTGCTCAATTTAGGCTTAGAGCTAGCCCAACATTATTGCTCAATTTAGGCTTAGAGCTAGCCCAACATTATTGCTCAATTTAGGCTTAGAGCTAGCCCAACATTATTGCTCAATTTAGGCTTAGAGCTAGCCCAACATTTCCATGGATATTCAGGTGAGGTCATTTGAGGGCATATCAAGCATGGTGAGGTCCAACGTGCCTCACACAAGCCAAATAAATCATTTACAGAATGAATGAAAGCAAGTATGCAACAACTATCAACATGTCAACAGTTAGCTCCACAAGGTGTTGAACGAGGTATAGCTCCACAAAGCACCTCAAGTATAGTGAGGTCCAATGTGCCTCACATAAGCCCAAACAAATCTTTCTTAGAAGAAAAGAAATCAAGTATGCAACAATTATCAATATGACAACACATAGCTCCTCAACGTATTCAACAGGGTATAGTTTAACATAGCATATCAAGTATAGTGAGGCCCAACGGGCCTCACATAAGCCCCAGATAAATCATTCATAGAAGTAATGAGAGCAGATATACACAACTGTTAATATGTCAACAAATGGCTCCACAAAGTATTCCACGAGTCATATCTCTTCAAAGCATATCGAGTATGGTGAGGTCCAAGGTGCCTCACGTATGCCCAAATAAAGCATTCATAAAAGAAGTGAAGGCAACTACGCAACACTATCAGTGCGTTAACAAATAACTCCACATAGGGTCCAGTGATGTATACTTCTACAAAGCATATCCAGCATGGTGAGGTCCAACGTGCCTCACATGTGCCCGAATAATCATACATGTTAGAATTGAGGGTACATATGCATCTTCTATCACAAATATCAACAATTAACTCAACTCTGGGTGATATCAAATGAAAGCATATCAAGTGTGGTGAGGTCTAAGATGCCTCACATATGTCCAATGAATCAACATGTAAGAACTGAGAGCAAATAGACTACTATTATCAATGTATCAACAATTAGCTCAACAACATGTTCAATGAGGCAAAACAACAATATACATGAACATTATATAACACTAATGCTAGAACTCACAGTGATTGGTTTATAGGGTTCCAAAGCCTTCCAACGACGTCACATTAGCCCCAAGAGTGGCTAAAGCTTGCAATCAAGCTCCTTTCGACTCGATTCACCTAGAAGCATTCATAACGCGCACCTGTAAGCCCTCGAACACAATATAAGCCCCTAAGAGTGGCCTAAGAGTATTGGGACATCAAACCGAAAGTACTAAGTCCAAATGAGGCCCTACAGGTTCCGAAATGGATCAAAGCCCTCAAACCCTTTAAACACTAAATTTAGAAGTGCATCGGACGCATAAGACCCGAGCATCGACCCCTAACCATGGAAAACGAATTCCGGGGACAGAAAGTTGGTAGAGGCGCGACCCAGAGGGGGTAGAGGCGCGACCAACCAGCTGTCCACCCACAGACTGCACCTTAAATGCCCAAAAATGCACCAAAACCCTCCAAAACTCCCATAATTGCTTCTAGCTATTGAAATAGACTTTACCAACCATCTAATTAACATATTAAGGTCATTTAAACCCCTCTAAACATAATAGAATCATTTCATAACAATTCATGATTCCATGGAGCTCATACGGACTCCGAACGAGTCCGAAAACGACCGAAAGCTCCAACCGAAAACACCGAGCTCCAATTGAGCTCATAATCAATTCTAACCAATCCCATAGCATTATTAAACATACTTGAGCTATGTTTAGACATTCAAAATACATCTAAACATTGAAACCCAATTCCAAAATGATTTGAAACTCATTGAGGCATTTCACCGCACACTTGGCGTGCGGTTTAGCCTATAAACACCATTTTGAGTTCTTGCACATATTTTGTGTTTCCCAACTCATGTAAACACTTCTAAACATAACAACATCATGTTCTAACATTCCATGATTCGTTGGAGTTCATACGGGCTCCGAACGAGTCCCGAAACGGCCGCAAACTCCAACCGGCAACACCGAGCTCCAAATGAGCTCGGACTCACTTCTAATCAATACTATAACACTAATTAACACATTTAGACTATATTTAAACATTCAAATATGATCACTCATTAAAATTCAATCCAAACACGATTGTGAACTCATTGGGGCATTTCACCGAACACTTGGTGTGCGGTTTTGACTCGAAACCCCGATTTGAGTTCTATCGATTTCTACTACTCCCAAATGATAAATAAATCATTTATAAACATATTTGAACTCATCCCAAGCTCTAATAAGCATAGAAACGCTACATTTCATTCATTTACCAATTTGAGCCCTAGATGAGCTCATAAATGGTTTTTAATCGAAACCAACATGAACTATCAATGTATTTACATATTTTGGCTCTATTTTGATCATATAACAACATATTAAAATTTTAGAGCATTTACTAAACAACTCAACCTAAACCCATTTGGGTTCCATTCTCCAAAATAGATGAAATGGAGAAGATGATGAGAATGGAGTGGAGTAGAAGATGAATATACCTTCAATGAAGATTAAAGATCCAAGATTTAGCCTCAAGTCTTGCAAAACTTGATCATCCAAGCAAAACCCTAGCTCATTCACCTCTTTCTCTCTTCTTTTCTCTCAAAAGCCAAAAAAATGAGAAGTGTGTGTGTGTGTTGTGGTTTGGACGGTTCAAAGGGGAGAAAAGGGATGCCTTTTTGGCCTTTGGCCAATCCCCCCCTTCCACTTCCACAATTTGGCACAATACCCCCTCCCACTACATCTCTTATTTGCAATAAGCTATAATGATATTTAATGCAACAATTAATTAATTCGATACCCAAATAGATGAATTTGACATAAATACACTAGATGGATTTAAACACTACATTAACCCATTATTATGCCATATTGGTTTAGTATTTAATTGTTTTTGCAAATTTCGGGATGTTACATACTAGGCTACAAGTAATATCAATGGGTGACCACGTTATAGAAGCTGAGATTATATCTAGGAGTAAAAAGATACCTTTCAAAATTTAGAGGAGACAATTTCCGCTTGTCGTATGCTTTGCTATGACGGTAAATAAAAGCCAAGGACAGTCACTATCGAAGGTTGGTTTGTTTCTCAAGGAACCGGTTTTCAGTCATGGTCAGTTATATGTTGCTCTGTCTAGAGTTAAAAGTAGAAAATGTTTAAAACTTTTAATTTTAGACAAGGAAGGTAGAGTTAGCTTCAAAACAACCAATGTTGTTTATAAGGAAGTATTTTCCGGTTTATGATTTGAAACTACGTATCTACTTTTTTCTTTTAATCTTATTATTATTTTATACTTTTTTATATGTTTATATATTTTAAGTAATATGATCAACCCGTGTAGTACACGGGTAATAACCTAGTATATTAATAAAAGAAAATAATTTTTGACATGTGTCACTTTCTAAAGTGATTATTTTTTCGTTTTCCCGCTCTTTTTCCTAATTTAAAACATGACTATAATTAATTTAATTCAATAAAAAGTAAATAAAATTTGTTTTGGTTTGTTTCCTAATTTATGAGACTCAATTAATCAAAAAAATTAGTTATATTAACAATAATTTTTTGATGAAATATCTTACAATTAAAACCTATATTTATATCTACACATATTAATAAAAAGTCTTTATTCATGTGTCGTCATAAAAATACATAATAATTTTTTCACGTTCATTTTTTATTAAATTAACCAATTATATTAGACTAAGAGATCGTAAATAAATATATTGAATTTTTAAAAGGCTATTTTTGTTTGATTTCATATCATCATTTTCAATTGCATATTTTATATTAATTCAATAACAATTGTAAATCAAATTATATTAATTCATTATTAATATGCTTTTGATGTCTTTATAATAATAGTTTGAGTAAAGGACATTTTTGGTCCTTGTGGTTTGATGGTTTATCCGGATTCAGTCCCTTAACCATAATAAGGTCAAATTTCATCCCTATTTTGCTAATTTTGTGCCCTTTTAGTCCCTCGTCCATTAAACTTAACGACACAACCGTTAAATTTGTAAGAATGACATTTTTACCCTTTTCATTGAGACGCTTTTAGTCCTTATGGTTTTATTATTTACCCATTTATAGTCCAACATTTATTTACGACTATATATATTGTTGTAAATAGGTTTATAACTTGCATAATTTCATAGTTAAAAGCTTGAAATCACAGTTGAATTTCTTGTCTCAAACACTATGCAGATATAAATGTAATAGTTGCAATTTTGGAGAAAACAATCAAGGCCAATCGTGAAAATGATGAATGGGCATTCAAATATTTAATACACACCAGTTTATGTTCAATATCAGACCTCCTTGATGCTGGATTTTGTTATCAAATGTAGACTGTTTTTCACATGGCACACACGCACACTTAGTTTAAATTTTATTTTCCTGTTGAGTTGCTACTTGGTTTAATATCTATTTTGCTGGTGAGTTGCTATTTAAATTTATCTTGAATAATGATCAATCAGCAACATTAATATACCAGTTAAGATATTGGCACTATTGTCTATGGTGATTTCTCGAAAGAGTTGTTGCCATTTCTGGACAACCATGAATGCCACTGTATGCTCGTAATTAGGATTTTAAGAAGCACAAGCCTATAGACGCTGAAAAGTACATTGAGCTCCAGAAACAAAAATAGATGGTTTGAAGAGAATATACCAGTTAAGATGTTAGCTAATCGATGACTAGGTTCCAGTATTGGATACAAAATGGATACAAAAATATTTTATTTACATTTACTATTGTTCGTATTTTAATTAAAATTTAAATTTTATTTTAATTAAAATTATATATTTTCTTTACTAATTTATTTAAAGTTCATCTTCTTTATTAATTTTAATTTTTATAATATTATTGTTGACATTTATATATGTAATTTTGTTAGTTGTGTGTAAGTAGATATAATATCGTCGATATTTTTCCTCTCCAAAGTCACTATTTCTTCAAATTCTTCCAACCTAATCAATTATCGACACATAAATTATATACATATGTGAATATTTGAACAAATAATGACATTGGAAGATATTTGAAAATATTATACACACACACACACACACACATATATATATATATAGAATATGGTTCAGGGGAGTACCACTACTTATACAGCGCACCAGAAGCTACCACCTTTAAAAAACTTTTTTTTAATTTTTTATTTCATAAACATGTTTTAATTAACATTATGAAGATTAAATGTAAATTTCACATACATTCAAATCTTCTAGCTCCTAAAAAATGATGTGAACGCACACTTACATAATTTTGCATATATGTGGTGCGTGATTTCATGCACTTAGAGTGTTCGAATTTGCGTGAAATTCACATATTATATGTGTAATGTTAATTAAAACATGTTTGTGAAAAAAATTTCAAAAAAATAATTTTACGAGTGATACCTTCGGGTGCGCTGTGTAGTAGGTAGTACTCACTTGAACACACACACACACACACAAACATATATATATATATATATATATATATATATATATATATATATATATATATCCAACACATATAATATAATTTATGTGTTGATAATTGATTAGGTTGGAAGATACTTGAAGAAATAGTGACTTTGGAGAGGAAAAATATCGACGATATTATATTTACTTAAACACAACTAACAAAATTACATATATAAATGTCAACAATAATATTATAAAAATTAAAATTAATAAAGAAGATGAACTTCAAATAAATTAGTAAAGAAATATATATTTAAATTAAAATAAAAGTTAAATTTTAAATAAAATACGAACAATAGTAAATGTAAATAAAATATTAAAACATAACTATATTTATAAATAAAATAAGTGTGTTTATAATGAATTAAGTATATCTATAAATAATATAATTATAAAGATAAAATAAAATAAAATAAATGTTGGACTATAAATGGGTAAATAATAAAATCATAGGGACTCAAAGCGTCTCAATGAAAAGGGTAAAAATGTCATTCTTACAAATTTAACGGTTGTGTCGTTAAGTTTAACGGACGAGGGACTAAAAGGGCACCAAATTAACAAAATAGGGATGAAATTTGACCTTATTATGGTTAAGGGACTGAATCCGTGTAAACCATCAAACCACAAGGACCAAAAATGTCCTTTAGTCTAATAGTTTTAATAGTTATATATGTTTTAAGATAATAACCATTTATAAAATATACCCCATGTAATACATGGGTTAACAAACTAGTTTATATTAAATGAGTAACTTATTTGTCATTTGTTATCGACTTAAGAATGTCATGTGGCATCTTATTAAATTGACATTTGTAATTTGTATTTTTTAAAATATAAATATTCAATTCTTTTTAAATTTCTAAAAATATTCATATTCTTAGGACCTATTAAAATTACAACATCAACATTTAAAAAACTATTAACTAATTATATAATGATAACAAACTTAAATGTTATTATTGACTATCTTCTCTGTTTAAGTAACTTATACTTGAAATTAAATATAATAAATATGTTATACTTGAAATTAAATATAATAAATATGTTAAATATTACAAGAATTTAAAAAATTTAATATATCAAATTTTAATGCTAACTTTTAATTTTTAGTTTATATAAATTTTGAGAAAAAATATTTATCAAAGTTATCCATCCAATACGTACAATGGTGAGCACTAAAACAAATAAATCATGTTAGAAAAGTACGGGTAAAAGACAGAACCGAACTTGGGAATCACGTAGATGTTCTCATGAAAGAGTATCGTCACTTTCCAATTACAATTCTTTGTCCTAATTGGTGTATCAAATAAAGTTATGAGATAATCACAAGAGCCCTATACATACATACATACATATATATGTGTGGGTGGGTGGGTTCAATGGAAAACCAATCGTAGCCCTTAAATTAGATCCATATGTGATATTAGATTAATGCATCACGATATAAGGGTATTTCAGGTGTTTTTTTCAAAATTTATAATTTCATCAATTTTATATTCAAAATTTCATAATTGATATATAATTCAAAATTTAAAAACCATACACATCCAAAATTAAAAATTACAAAACAACAATACATCCAAATTTAAATTTTTCAAAATTTAAATGATGTTGATGCATCGTCGTATTCGTCATCGTTCATACTCGCGTCATTCCTATTTATCCATCCTTCAAACGAGAATGAACATCCTTCGCGTTCATGCATCATTCGAACAGATTAATACTCACAATTTGACGATGCATCACGCCCTTCAATAACTTCAAACTTTCAAAAGCGATTAATACTCACAAAATTACGATGCACCACGACAAACGGATTAATACTCACAAACCTTCATCACAAAACTACAGGCGGTGGTGACGGTGCAAAAGGACGATGCATCACAACCTTCAATAACTTCAAAATTTTATAACCGATTAATACTTACAAAATAACGATGCATTACGATCTTTTGTACTCAAACCCGATTAAAACTCACAAACATTCATCACAAAATGACGGTGCAGGTGATGGTGGCGGTGCACGTGGTGGTGGCGATACAGGGCGAAGGCGGCGACGGCGGCGGCCGAGAGGATGGAGAAGATGGATGTTCAATTTTTGAATAAGATTTAATTCTATGGTTAATTATGGAATTTTGTTATCTAATTTTTTTGTTAATTATGGAATTTTAATTTTTGGTTAATTATGGAATTTCTTTATTTAAAAAAGGTTTAATTATAGAATAAAATAATTTTAACTTTCTTAAATTATCCTTAATGAAAATCGTGATGCATTGAAGGGTATTACGGTGCATGGAAGTTTTCCGATTCACGTTGATTTTCCATTATATATATATATGTATGTATGTATGTATGTATGTATGTATGTATGTATGTATGTATGTATGTATGTATGTATGTATGTATGCATGCATGTATGTATGTATGTAAATGTATTATCATTGCAAAACCTAAATTTAATGTGGAACTGTAGTTCCAATATGGTCCATAGCAAAAATATTGACATTAGCAAAATAATATCTTATTATTTAAAATTAGTATAACATCAAAATGATTAATTTTTAAATCAAAAAAAATTATACCATAAAAACGAGAATTTTATACTCATTAAACGAGACCGGTCATGATATATTTTTTTCGAAAAAAATTTATGTGCTTAATTTTTGTAAAAAAATTTTTACCCTGACGACCATTCAATGAATCATATCGAGATCATTTAATGTCGAATTACCGTTTATATCACATATTTAACGTCGAATCAATATATATATATTATATATGCAACACTGTATATACATTCAATATTAAAAGAGTCGAAATAATGGTCAAAGTTGGGAGTCAAACTTGGTGGGTTACCCTTAATTTAATGTTAATTGCATATTTATAATCTTATCCCTAGTGTTATATTATAATTTTATGTGCAAAACTGTAAAACTAATCTATATCGTAGGATTAAAATATTACACTAGAAATAAGATGGTAAATTTGCAATTAACATAAATTAATTAGCGACCAAGTTTGACTTACAATTTTGAACTTTCAATTGACTATTTTAATATTGAATGTATATGCAGTGTTGCATATATGATATATATTATTACTTCAACGTTCAATATTCTGTTATTGTATATTAAATATACACTTGGTAACTTTTAGGATGAGGATCATTTAAGCACCATTAATTGTAAGCATCGGTGAGCACTATTAAAAATGTAATGAATTAGCATCAAATAAAACATTTGCATGATACTAATAACTTATTTACATAGTTTGAATGCGATCAATCTAATGAATCTTGTGTATATTAAAATCTATGAATGCAATGAACCTAACGAAACTTGTATATATAAAAACATAAAAATGCAATGAATCTAATAAATCTTGTGTATTTTTAAGTCTATGAATGCAATGAACCCACTGAAAATTTATTTCTATTTGTGCAAAGCTATGTAAAAACCCTTATTTTGATTGGTGCTTACCGGTGCTTAATTATAAATGGTGCTCAAAGAATCATTAGCGCGCGCGCACACACACACACACACACACACACACACACACACACACATATATATATATATATATATATATATATATATATATATATATATATATACAGAGAGAGAGAGAGAGAGAGGTGGGTTCAATGGAGAACCTCCATGCATCGAAGAACCTTGAAGAACCTCCATGCACCACCTCAAATGCATCACAATTCCCCTGTAATGTATCATTATTTCCACGTGATGCATCAAATTCTCGCGTGATGCATTGATTTTTACATTATTTCCACGTAATGCATCAAATTCCCGCGTGATGCATCGATTTCTACGTGATGCATTTCAGTTTTTCTAGCGATGCATTGTGGTTTTCCAAGGTTCTTCGATGCATAAGGTTCTCCATTGAACCCATCCCTATAAATATATATATATATATATATATATATATATATATATATATATATATATATATATATATATATATATATATATATATATATATATGTATGTATATATATATATATCTATCTATCTTCCTATTATACAAAAAAGGTCTTTAGACCTTATAAGCGTCCATATGTTTCACAAACTTTACATGAGAAAACAACAATAGGGTCTGTGTCCTATTGCATCCAACGAATTTTTATCAAATGCAGGATATTACATTCTACGCACCTTTTGAACCCAATGAATCGTAACATGATGATTAACGAACATATGTTACATGTCCTATTGCAACATTTGCATCCAGTGAAGTTTTAGGAAATGACGACTATTGCATTCTACGCACCTTTTGAACCTTTGAATTGAAACATGATTATTGACATCAGCACAGATTGAGAATAGTATTATGTCTACTTCTACATTTGAATCCTAAGAAACCCGATGACGTAAAACAAATCTGAAATGCATGCGGCATGTTTTCGAAACCTATTACTCCTTCACAAATTTACCATTCAAATGAATCATATCATGACTCTTACCATCATCACAATGATGTTTATATGTTTATGATGCAGACGGTGTTTGCATTTCAATTAATAAATCCTACGAATCTTGATCACATAATGCTGTTTACAACGCGACCGGTATTTGCACCCTCTGAATCCTACAAATCTTTATCAAATACGAAACCAAATATTCGTTTGCATCCTAAGCAGCTTTACCAATCAAAGAAATCCCATCATAATTCTTACCATCATCACAATGATGTTTACGACACAACCCAACTTTTACATTTGAATTTGAATCCTACGAATCTTGATCACACGATGATGTTTACGATGAAGCCGGAATCCTATGAATCTTTACCAAATACTAAACAAAATATTTGTTTGCATCCTATGAACCATATTCATGCATAAATTCCAAACAACCAATTGTGTCATGTCTTTAACGACATCTTCCAAAAAAACACTATTGCATGTTCTACAATTCCAAAACGGTTAATTTAATAATCCTAGTAGCAGTGCGAATGAAATATTAAAACTCGATGATATACAATTTTATCGAAAATCCATGTTTATCAGATGGAATATTGCACGTATGATAACTCAAAGTCAACACATTCTAAGGATTCCGAATTTGCCCCTGTAAGTAGTTTTAAATTAAATAATACTAATTAAATAGAAGTGCTGATGTGGAATTTCGTTATTGGTGCATAGTGTTCACAAGATATATATTGTTCACAATAGATCTCGTCCCTATATATATAGAGGGAGGTTCAATGGAAAACCACAATGCACCTGAAAACTTGTAAAACCGCACTGCACCACCACAAATGCATCAAATCCCTGCGTGATGCATCAAAATCCCGCATGATGCACCAAATTTCCCGCGTGATGCATCAAAATCCCGCGTGATACATCACCTTATTTACGATCATGCCACTGCGTTTTTCATGAAATGCACCAAATCGGACGGTATGTGTAGGTTTCCATAGTTTTCAGGTGCATAGTGGTTCTCCATTGAACCCACCCCTATATATATATATATATATATATATATATATATATATATATATATATATATATATATATATATATATATATATATATATATATATATAGATTGAGGTTCTATGGGGCACCATATGCATCGAGAACCAAATGGGAACCAAAAATGCATTGCTTGTTTACAAATGATGCAATAAGGGTAATATTGGAATACTTTATTTGAAAAAATTAATTATTCTTTTAATTAATAGATTAGGATTAAAATAGGAAACTAAATCAATCTCATTAACCATTCTCCATGTATTATTCCCTCTCTCTCTCTCACACACACACACACACACACACAATCGACCGACGAGTTTGAGAAGACGATGATGAGATGAAGATGAAAATGATGCATCACGTTGAACTCATGAACCTATGAACGTATACGATGTGAAGAAGACGAATACGAAGATGCACAGTATGAACACGATGATGCATAACCTGGTGCTCCATATGAACACGATGATGCATAACCCGGGAAAAATAAATACGAAGATGCACAGTCGATGAAGATGATGAAGCATCATGTTGGATTTTTGTTCAATTGGAATTTTTTAATTTTAGAAGTGCATTTTATAAATTTATTAGCATTTAATACTTGATTATTGAATTAAATATTCAATCAATATAAATTTAATTTTGAGTTGACTTGATATATTATTTTTTCCGAAAATACCCTTATGCACATCTAATATGTAAATCGTGCATCATAATGCGTTCACAAATTTCATCTTTATTACCCTTTTGCCATTGTAATCTTAGCCATTCATTTTCTAGATCTAACGGTGTATATGGGTTCCTAAGTTGCACGATGCACACAGGTGCCCCATAGAACCTAACCCTATATATATATATATATGTATGTATGAATATATATGGGGAAATGGAACATATGGCTGTATTGTACCCAACATTAGGTATAGAATGTTTTAAACTACGCTGTTTCATTTAAATCGCCCCATATCTTCTATTTTTCCTTCTTCACTCTCCATTATCATCAATTAATTCTTCAATTTGTATTTTTGTATTCTTTTTTTTTCGTTTACCTACTCTCGATTGTAGCATCGTCCTTTATACATTACACCATCTGATTCTTCAATCTGCAATTTGATGACTCCAACTACTTTTTTTTCGTTTACATACTCTCGATTATAGCATCGTCCCTTAAACATTACACCATCTAATTCTTCAATCTGCAATTCAATGACTTTAACTATCATAACACTCTGCAATTTGACGACCCATTCGGTAAGTTTCTTTCACATTTTAAAAAAATTAATATGGAAGTTTTCCATCCGTTATTCAAATTTGTAGTTCTTACATACGGGTTTCTTTCAAATTTACAATAAATGCTTAAGAAGTTTTCAATATGTCATTTGAATTCGTAGTGCTTATATTTGCTACATTTGTTTAACAATATGATTTGGACTTTTAATTTTATTAGAGAATAATTCTTGGATTTGTTTGTTATTGACTGTTGATACATATATGTATATAAATTAGTAACCGGATATGATGGGAACTGGTTTCTGTTTATTTTGAATACTTTCATTTCTGTCCGCCAAGTGTTTGATAAACTGCTAGCATTTTTAGTATGTTTTAAAGTTACATAAAATCAAGTCACACCAAGTCTTGAAGACACCTCCTACTTCAGTTTTGAAGTCACATAAATCAAGTCTTGTTATTTACTGTTGATACACCTGAACCACTATGAAGAGCTACAAACATAAAAACACAACCCCACAATCAAAACATTAAAAACACATACCCATGATCCTAGACAACATCAAGCCTAAAATAGCCTTAGAAAGAACTGAAATATCGCATCAACAGTCCCCCGCAACTTTGACCCTATAAACAATTCACTATCCATTGCAAACAAGAAACAATCAGGCTTCATCAATAAGCAATCGAACCCTGAAACACAAACACTCCTTTTCCAACCATCTTGAAATGTCCATCAATTGATCAAATAGGCTTCTTCAATTGGCATTTATAGGGAGCATATAGATCCATTAGCTCGATTGGTAAGAGCACCCATTTATAGGGAGGATGGTGGTTCGATTCCACCTGGATCTAATATATTGATATTGGTAACAACTATATAAAGCCACCAAACCATGATAGGAACTGGTGGGGTTTTTTTTTCAATTGCAAGAACATGTCAAACCAAGAAAAACAAAAGGCAAGTACAATTTACATCCAAAATAATACATTCTTTCCATTGTATAATAGTCTTAAACACAAATTATATGACCATAGATGATGGTACAGATTCTGTAATAACTTAAATATAAACAACTTTTGGTTTATCATCATGATACAAAATAAAACCAATAATAACAGCACCAATAGCATGAAAGCATCTTCCAATCTCATCCTCCTGATACAAAGAAAAATATATTCATTAGACTATGGAAAGTGTGAAACATACAAGAGATAAATATCACAGTTACCCTATATTAAGCCCCACCAAAGTTTGCACACATTCTTATTATGTTTTCTGTGAAGTGTCATCCATCTGAAACCAATAAATATAAATACTTTAGACCATGAAAATTATCACACATGAATAAAATATTATAGTTACCTTCTTTTTTAGACAACCAGTGACGTGGTGGCCTAATTCCTTGCAGTAAGAACACGTTCTCTTTTTCTTCACTTCTAAACAAGACTTAATTCTGGTTGCATTTTTTGGACGGCCTTTAGTATTAGTACACATATTTGAGGCATCGTGTCCACTTTAGAAATTCCCACACTGGAATCTTCATATGCATTCTCGAGTTCTTTTTGTCTTTTCCGAGTCAATTGTTCTTCTAAAAACTTCACTAGAAAAGTGTCAAGTTTGCTAGTAAAGCACCACCAAAAAGTATGGATTGACCATGATGATTCACCCCAATAAATGGAGCAAATGGCATCTTAAATTTGTTTGTCATGTAATGTCACACCCTGCTACCCCGGTTGGCAGCGAGGCGTGACGAGTGCGGAAGCGTAACCATAATCATAATGAACTACCACTATATGGACGTTTTTTAAAATACATCGTTAGAAACTTTAAAGCATAGCAATGTTTTACATAGTCTGATACGAGAAATGAAGTTCGCACAAATACAGAGATTTAATTACATAATTAAAATATTCAAAATAATGCAGCTAAATCTCCGTTAAATTGAATATGCATGCGACTCCATGGATGCGGAAGCTTGAAAGTAAAATACGCCCGAGGCATACTTGCCTTAATTTCCTGAAAATACACGCTAAAATACGTCAACAAAAATTGTTGGTGAGCTCATAGGTTTACACGTAAATCTGACTCGTATGGACAACAATAATAGAGATTGAATTTATAAAATCATAAATTCCTTGTTATGTATTACATATAAACCATCATGCAACCGAAGCTTAATTTAACATAAGTTTGCTCTGTGCAGTATTCCCATACGTAATACCGTTTGTTGAATATATATGCACCCGCTATTAGCCAATCCGACTAACCCGAGTGGGGGACATGACTCTCAATAGATCTATCCACAATATATTCGCGCTTACAAATAAATGCAATTAACGGTTCATGATATCAGAGCTAATGGAACCCAATGTGTAATACATAATAGAAATGTAATATTTCCGTGTCCATATGAAAACGAAGCATGTATTTCATCCCCAAAACATAACAGTGTGAAAATAGGGGCTATGAGAACTCACCGAGCATGTGATGGTAAAAACTAGCGTAAAGAGCTTTTAGTGTAAAGTGACGGATGATGCACCGAGCGAGATTAAACGGGTCCTAAATGATAATAAGGACTTAATATCTTTAATATATGATGATATATATATATATATATATATATATATATATATATATATTTATATATTTTTATGTCTTAAATCACCCAACATTACAAAAATAAGATTTGCTTAAAACGTCAAGTTTATATATATATAATTTTCCAGCTTTTTCGGAGGTTTTTCGGCCTACTTTGAGGCTGTTTTTGACCAAGCTCCAAAATGTTTTAGACTTTGGTTTTCTAGGACATTAAACTACTATATACAAAGGATTTTTAGAATCAAGAACGGCCATTTTTCGAGTTGTTTAGGTTGGTGAAAAAGCTCGTTAAAAACGCTATGTTGGCCATTTTTGAGCTGTCAAACTTTCGGTTTGCCAAACAATTTCTGAAGGTCTTAAACTTCAAAATAAATTATGAAAAATTACAGATCTATAGTTAAGACATAGATCTAACTTTTGAGACAAGAACCAACTCATTTCGTTGAGTTATGAATTAGTTATGATTTTTCAAAGTCGATATAAATTTTCTGCCGAAATTCCGTAGTTTATAAACTTGAAACAACTTATGATTCTTGTTGTTTATTCAAAGACTATTTGTATAAAAGTCATAATAGTTATAAAAACACATATATATCACATTTTTTCATAATATTATCACTTTTATAATGTGTTCATATATTCATAAACACATTTAAAGAAACAACTTAAAAATAAAAACTAGAAACTTATAAACTTGAGTTTTTATGAAACTTGTTGTTGTAGGTGATTATATATATTATGCAAGACTTATATGAACATACATATAAGATGATATAAGCTAGTATTTACTTACTTTGGGATATTAGAAAGATGAAACCAAGTAGAAGTTGAAACTCTTGGAAGATTTCACCCAAAAACACTTGAAAATTACAAGAATATGAAAGTTGCACAACTTTGGCTTTGGCTTGAGGCCTTGGCCGGTTTTGAAGAGAGGGAATGAGAGAGTGATTTTGCTTTGCAAGGTGTGAGAAATGAGGTGAAGTTGGGGTTCTATTTATAGAGGTGAAAAAGGTGGTGAAATGATGAAAATAGTGAAAAATCTTGGATGAAAGGAAAGAGGAGGATTTGATGGTGAAATGTTGAGTAAAAAAATGCATTCTTTTGGTCCTTGTGTACTACATAGGGCCGGCCTATGTAGTGTATTTTTGGTATATTTTTCTTTTTTTTTTTGTATAAAAGTATTTAGAAATGTATTCTTGTATTTCCCTTTTCTTGTAAATAATAAATACTTTTGGATGCATTGTTTTAATGACTTGTTTTAGTCTTGCATAATTAAAGTTAAGTAATTGTATTAGTGTATGATTAGTGTCACTAATCATAATTTAATTATGTACTTAGTTGAATTAATCCTTCATATCGTAAATTGATCGGATTAGTTGATTTCCCGATTCATCGCACCGATGAATTTGATTCTAGTTGAGTTGAATTTTCTAATAAACCTTGTTAATCACTTGATTAATTTCTAATGACCACTGATTAGACTATAATTGACTATTAAATATAGATTAGGTCATTATTGCTAACCTGGTTTAGTGTCGGATGTTACATGTAAGTAACATCAAACACAACAACGTCTCCAAACTTTAAGTATGCATCTCTTGATCTCCCATCAGCCCAAAAAACATTTCTAGGAGACCCATCATCAAATAAGTCTATTGAAAAATATTGGTTAACATCAACTAATGCTTTGTCTTGGAAATGTTTAATAAGCCCATAAAACTCTTTACCTCTATATTGTTTTCTTTCCTTAACTAAGATATCAACACATTGCTTTGAAGTAACATCAACTTCATATGGAGATTTCATTGCATTAACGGCCTTTTTGATTTGAGAAGGTTTCAACCCGGATTGGCCAAGTTCCAACATAAGAGATTTACAAGCCATTGAACGGTGTAATTTCCCATGAGAACGACACTTCATTACTTTCGTTGGTGTTAAACACAAATCATGATTGTGTTCATCATTAAAAATATCGACAAACCATTTTCCATCTTTTCTTTTAGAAATCCGAAGCATTGCTTGACAGCCCGTTCTTAAATCTCGTCGTCGTTTCTTCACATCCTCACACGAACTATTATTCTTCAGCCTTTTAAAACCTTCTTTGTTGCATACAAACATCTTCCGATAAGCTTCATTTGTTGCCTTGTTTTTATATTCCCAATGTATGTGTATACCAAATCCATGTAAAAAAGCATATCGATTGTAAAACGTATATACATCATCAGGCGTATCAAAAACTTTTCCCACAATACTTGGACCATAACTTTCATCATTATCACGTCCAAGATGCGCATGGACTCCATCTTGTTTCTCACTTCCAATTGTTGAATCTATGTCGTTAACCAAATAACCATTTAAATCGATATCATCAATCATATGTGCTTCATTCTGCTCTTCTGTAGATTCAATTTGTAAATCCATATTAATGAATTATAATTCCCCTGTACCAAAAAAAAACTCGAATTTTCAAGTTATTAACATATAAGACACAAATACAAGGATTTCTCAATTTACTTGATGAATAAGAACATACGAGTGCCACCAACAATTAATGAATACTAAGCCACCACACATTCTAAATAATTACTTTTGACAATATTTTGACTCAAACAAAAAAAACAGCAATGTCTTTGTACACAAAAGATGAAAACAAACATTATTAGTTTTTAGTGGGATTTAACATCAATGAGCACTCTGAGAAACTAAAATCGATCATACCTCATGTTTGCAGTTTTAGTTTTAGAAGACAAAAAATGATTAGAAGATGGAGAAATCAGAATGAAGAGTATAATACCTTTTGTTCTTTAAAATTCAGCCTCAAAATCGGTTGAATTTCTTGCTTCAGTTGCTTGATGATTTCAATTTTGATTCAATTGCTTGCGGTATTGATTCTAGAAATTCTTAATTCTGGTTTTTTTTCTGGAAGAGATCACTGGTGAGAGTTGTGGCAAACAAAGAGATAAGTTGTATTTAACAAAACTACGTCGTTTTGGAGGAGTTCTATACCCAATGTTAGGTACAATACAACCATATATTCCCTTTTATATATATATATATATATATATATATATATATATATATATATATATATATATATATATATATATATATATATATATATAGAGGTTCAATTGAGAATTTTTATGCACCGAGACACCTCTAGGAACTTTTGTGCACCAAAGAATCAAATAAGGGTGCACTAAGGGTATTCCTGGAATATTGAATATGTAAAATTAAATATATGGAATTAACTATAATAGGTAAATAAGAAATAAATAAGGAATAAATATTCAAAAAAAAGTAATCACCTCCTCATATCTCTCTCTTTCTTTATTTCTCTCTCTCTCTCTTTCTCTTTCTCTCTCCCCGCCGTATCCACCACCACCATCACCTTTGTTGTAACCACCTCTCCACCGTATCTTTCTCTCTCTCTCTCTCTCTCTCTCTCTCTCTCCACCGTATGCATCGAGGAACCCCGCCAACCGCTGCCGCCACCGCGATGATGATGAACAAGAGATGCAACTGATGATGAACAATACGATGAAACACGATGAACACGAAGAACACGATGAACGAAGAAGATGATGATGAACACGTTGATGCATCCATTGGAACAAAGATGTTGATGATTAATAACGATGCACCATGATGAACACTATGCATAGATGAACGATGATGATAAACGATGAATACGAAAATGATGAACGATGATGATAAACGATGAATATGAACATGATGATTAACAGTATTGCATCACGAATTGTATAGATTTTGTATAGATAAAATCAATATGCATCACGAATTGAACGATTAATATGAAATGCATCAATATCTCCATCATTCTTTTTGAATTTGTGTGACTTTTGTTAAATTTGGAAGTAATCAATTGAATTTATTTTAACATTTATTATTTAGTTATTTGTTAAAATATTAAATTTAATAAGGTATGCACAATACCCAAAATGCCCTTCCATGTTTTTTTGTAATGCATAAGATGCTTAAAATTGTCCAATTATTTACTCTTTTGCCATTTAATCTAATCCAAACAATTCTTTGATCTAATGAATGATATAGGTACTTTTGTACCTCGATGCACAAAAGTTCTCAATTAAACCTCCCTATATATATATATATATATATATATATATGGGTGGGTTCAATGGAAAACCACTATGCACCTGAAAACTATGGAAACCTACGAATTGCGTCTGATTTAATGCATTTCATTAAAAACGCAGTGGCATGATCTTAAATAAGGTGATGCATCACACGAGATTTTGATGCATCACGCGAGATTTTGATGCATCACGCGGGAAATCTGATGCATCACGCGGGATTTTGATGCATCACTCGGGGAATTTGATGCATTTGTGGCGGTGCGGTGCGGTTTCACAAGTTTTCAGGTGCATGGTGGTTTTCCATTGAACCCCTATATATATATATATATATATATATATATATATATATATATATATATATATATATATATATATATATATATATATATATATATATATATATATATATATATATATATATATATATATATATATGGTTCGTGTAAGTACCTAAAAAATGTAAAGTACCGTGAGTACCTGTGAACACACGGGTTTCGGATGTGAACTTGCTCTGAAAAAAGTTTTTTTTTTGAAATTTTTTTCATATTCATTTAGATACAAATAAAATAAGGTTATTCGTAAAAAAAATTATATACATTCACACTTTCTAGCATCTTAAAAGTCATGTGAACCTCAAAAAATTTATGTGAACATGCTTAGTTGTGAACACACGTTACAGTTTATGTGAACACACAAGTTTCACATAGTTCTAGTGTGTGTTTAAGTGTGATTTTTTGCAAGTAGTCTTGTATTATTAATTTAAACATGGTTATGAAAAAAAATTCAAAAATTTTTTTTTAAGCGTGGTACCTCCGGTACTCCGCAAAACTAGTGGTACTCATTTGAACCCAAATCTCTCTCTCTCTCTCTCTCTCTATATATATATATATATATATATATATATATATGTATATATATATATAGAGAGAGAGAGGTTCAATTGAGAACTTTTATGCACCAAAGCACCGGAACTTTTGTGCACCAAAGACTCAAACAATGGTGCACTAAGGGTATTCCTGGAATATTGAATATGTAAAATTAAATATATGGAATTAATTATAATAGGTAAATTAGAGATAAATAAGGAATAAATATTCAAAAAAAGTAACCACCTCCTCATATCTCTCTCTTTCTTTATTTATCTCTCTTGCTTTCTTTATTTATCTCTCTCTCTCTCTCTCCACCCACCGTATCCACCACACCACCACCACCACCACCACCATTGTTGTAACAAACTCTCCACCGTATCTCTCTCTCTCTCTCTCCACCGTATGCATCGAGGAACCCCGCCAACCACCACCGTCGCGCCACCGCGATGATGATGCGCATGATGAACAAGAGATGCAACCGATGATGAACAATACGATGAACATGAAGAACACGATGAACGAAGAAGAAGATGATGAACACGTTGATGCATCCATTGGAACAATGATGTTGATGATTAACAACGATGCACCATGATGAACACTATGCATAGATGAATGATGATGCTAAACGATGAATACGAAGATGATGAACGATGATGATAAACGATGAATATGAAGATGATTAACAGTGATGCATCACGAATTGTATAGATTTTGTATAGATAAAACCGATATGCATCACGAATTGAACGATTAATATGAAATACATCAATATCTCCATCATTCTTTTTGAATTTGTGTGACTTTTGTTAAATTTGGAAGTGATCAATTGAATTTATTTTAACATTTATTATTTAGTTATTTGTTAAGATATTAAATTTAATGAGGTATGTACAATACCCAAAATGCCCTTCCATGTTTTTTTGTAATGCACAAGATGCATAAAATTGTTCAATTATTTACCCTTTTGTCATTTAATCTTATCCATACAATTTTTTGATTTAAGGGATGATATAGGTTCTTTTGTAACTCGATGCACAAAAGTTCTCAATTGAACCTCCATATATATATATATATATATATATATATATATATATATATATATATATATATATATATATATATATATATATATATATATATATATATATATATATATATATATATATATATATATATATATAGTAATTCTTAATTTTTTATTCCTTTAGTTTTAATTATTAATTTTTATTTGTATGTTTATTGTTATAATTAATGTCAACTTTTTTTATATATTACTATAATTATTTATTTAAGATATGTTTATTGAACACTCCATCATTATGCATTAATCTAATATCACACATATGAATCTAATCTAATAGCTACGATCGGTATTCCATAGTTTTCTGATGCATATAGGTTTTCCATGTATGTATGCAAAAGCAAGGGAAGTTGTAAGTTCAACTGTTGAGCATTTGACTCATCATATCATCATTATCAGCTTTGTGCATCTTAAAATGGTCTTATGTTTCAATTAACGTTCAAAATCTTGATGCATGAAAAGAGTGAGCTTCACAAGTTGCAGCAATTGAAAGACAAACAATGTGAGCCCATTTAGTCACATACAAATTAGAACTTGTTCTTTATGAAAAAGTGTGGGTGTTGGTGTGTTGCTAGGACTTAGAATGCGCAATTGTGCCCATTTTACCAAGGAATAAACACCAATGAACCCATCGTGCCAATTGCCAAACACATTATAGTGAATACATGTCAATAAACACCAAGGAATCCAGACCCTTAAAAGCCTTGATGAGCAAGCTACAGAAATCATGGTCGTAGCTACTATGGACATGGGCCACCCCTAAAATTATTTTTAACCTAGTATTACATGTATACATGTAGCTCAGTTTTTTTATTTTGGCTCACCTAGATAATTTGCCCACCATGTAATAGGTATGTATCGTATATGTCTACTGCTCCTCTCTAGTAAAGGTCGAAATCCACAATACACCTCCCTCATCAAAGTTCATCGATCAAAGCATCCAAACATGATTATCTAAGGAGCGCGAATCGCCGACCGCGTGTTTTCGATTTACCATTTACGAACTGTTTTGTGTTTCCATTGATACGATTTATATTACAAAGCCCTATATTAGATCAGTTTTGTCACTCTACTCTATACTCATAGATGGATTTGATGAAGGACCAAGAATTAGAGAGAGTGGACAGACGAGAGTTTGAGACCAATTAATAAGAAGGAAAGAAAGCGATCGATTTCTCCAATTTTGGTAATCCGACTTCTATGTTTCGTGGCAGTGACGTATTTGATTTAAAGATAATGTACTTCTGATTTCTCTAAATTTAATGTTTATTTAAATATCTTATTTCTCTTGATCTTAAGTGTTCAATGTTAGTTGTAGCTTATAAACTAGTGGTACCTTTGAATTTTGAATTTTTATTTCTCCTAATCTCTTATGTTAATTGTTAAACATCTTACTGCTTATTGTGTTGATAAAAATTTATTAAAATAAGAATTTATGACTGAGTTTACATGGTGATTGTTTGATAAAACCGATAATGAAATAAATTCCATGTGTAAACAGTAATGAGAAATTAAATCATTATGTACGAGAAAATGTCTTATATAAAGAATTTAAATGGATACTATATACACCAATTATGAAATGATTTATAAATATTAATTAATAAGATTGTATTAGAGAGATTAAAAGGATCTCATAAGTAAGTTTATATAAATCAAATCATCTTGATAATAGACAAAAACTTACGTTATTATGAAACATAATATAACTATCCTCATGAGAAAATTAATGCAACATTTATTTTGAACCGATCATCCTTTTATGACAAAGTACTTAAAGGACCATGATAGTCCATTAGTTGAAAATATACTAATTCTTAAAGACTAAAAAGACGTGATACAACATTTGACAAAAATGTAAAGATGACTCCAAAATCCTCTTGAAATTCGTTAATTTTTGTAGAAATACCATGGAGCGTCTAAGAAAGTAATTGAAGATAAAAGAGACAGTCGGAGACTCGATGACTAAATATTGCAGCAATTGAGATGGTTTGAACCAACGGGAAGGTTGACATGTGTGATCTTGATGAACAGACGAAGAGAGATAACTGTAATAACAAAAAAAAAAAAAAAAAAAAAAAAAAAAAAAAAAAAAAAAAAAAAAAAAAAAAAAAAAAAAAAAACTTGAAGTAAGTAATCTAATACAAGGATTGCGAACAATTATTCAACAATGAAAGTCTATTTTCTTATAATTATAAAAAATAAAATAAGTTATCCCAAAACTATTAAATCCTTATGAAATATTATGAGTGTAGTGTAACAAGACAAGTGACGATGGTATGAGTAATGAGGCAAACAAATCAAAGATGAAAATAACCCTCATGGACTTAAAGTCCGTTTGTAAGAATTTTTGTCGATCGACAAGTATTAGGATTCATTATAAACTGATAATCTTGAGAACGAGATCATTCCAACGGGAAGGTGATTGTAACACCCGTATAATGAGATAAATAGTTATTTTCAAAAATTCGATAAAAAATTTTACATGATGATTTTTTTTTTGGGAAAAGTATTAGATTTCAATGTCCAAACTAAAAAGAGCGCAAGAAAATGTATAATGCTGATTTAAATCACTTTTTTACGATCTCAGATGAAAAATACTGATATATTAATATAAGCATTATAAATGAGTAATAAAAAAACAATCATCAATTATTAACCTTTACATCTTTCTTTTATAAGATTTTAATCCACCATCACCATCACTATATTTTCTTATTTTAATAGAAAATCCACCACTCATTAGTTTATTTAAAAGTCCATGTTTTAACACTTTGTTCTATGAACCATCGTCATTACTTAGTATAAATATTTATCATCATTCATTTGATTTCCAACCATTTATTAACATTTCTGAGAGCAATTCTTGAGGAATTGGTGGTGGTGATAAGTTGTGAATTTGTCCACCAACTTCTTTTACAAAAGGATCTTAATTTTAAGGTAATAATTCTTATAATATTTTTAAAAAGGGTTAACTACGTCAAAAGTTAACATACTATCACAATTTTTTTCAATTTGGGTAACATACTAAGGTAATATATTTTACAATCAAGTCAATCAGGATTAAAAAAAAATTGAAAAGTAACTGACATGACAGATTTTTAGTACAACCAACATTTTTTTACAGATTTGATTGTTTAATCGTTGTATGATGTGCATTATTTTGTACAATTTAAAAGTACTTTTTGATGATATCTTGCTATTTTGAGCAAATATAAAAATAACCAAGCAATTGTAGAAATTAAAAAAACACTGATGACTGGATACAAAACCTGACATGTTAGTAATTTTTACCTTTCAATCCGATACGGTTACCTTTATTGACTTTATTTGAAAGTATTTTACCTTAAATAGAAAAAATCTTAGTGAGTTACCCAAATTGAAAAAACAATGACAATAGCTTACCTTTTGACGTTTTAACCCTTTTAACCTAAAAATAAGTTTATAAAGTTATATTCGATAAAAAAAAAAGGATTAAAAACTATATTAATGAAGGCCTATATAATTTTTCATGAGTTTTCGTAAATGGGTTTATTATATCAAAATGTTCATGAAATTGTGTTTATAAATGGTTTCATCGTGATTTAAAATTTATACCCAAAATTTGGATTCAAATGGTTGATATTTAGTGATTTTATTAAAAGTAATATATTTATTTAAGTATTTAAAGAATTAAATAATATTTTTGATAATATGTGTGTATAAAGGCCGGATTCCGATTCTAAATAAAAAATATAGATATTTAATCGCGTTATAATAAATACATTGACAAGAAAATACTATATAATAAATTATTAGGAAACATCGTTTATAAATCTAGAGGTGTTACGCGATTAACGATAACTTTAGGTGACAAATGTAAAATTATCATCAAGAAAAATAATGAGTTAACTTTTCGGTAATATATTTTGATGTCAGGAATATAATTGACATTTTGGGACTTTGGCTAGCTTTAGTTATCATTGTGAGACAGTGAGCGGTAATGTACTATAAGTGCCAGAAATTACAAGCAGAGTGAGTAACATGATTTAATTTCATAATTAATCATATGTGATTACCTAATTTGTTATCAGAGCCACTTGATTGATATCCAAAATTACTTGACGAATCCATACAATTGTTACATGTCTTCAAATGTTCTGACACAATTTATATGTCTTACTTACCTGATTATTTACGAGGTGCCTCACCTTTCCATATGCATGCATGATTCATATGATATTAATTTTGTGAATGATTAAATGCGACTTGCAAGCTACTGCGTGTGGTAAGACAAAGTTGTCGTCGGTGACTACTGACTATGAGAGTATCTGGGAAGCTAGAAAATGGAATGTCAGTGACGTCTGACATTGTGAGTGATCACTCACGTCCCAGTACTGGTATTGTTGGGAGTGTCATCTCCATCGATTGACAAGCTTCTTGGAGTGACTACTCCACCATCCGATAATTTCCATTAACATATATTATTTATGTTTTTTAAATTTTGTTACTTGTTAGGCGTTGGCTTACCCCTTTAGGGGATTTATATTTCAGGAAATGTTAGTAAGATAATGTACTTCCGGTTTCTCTAAATTTAATGTTTATTTAAATATCTTATTTCTCTTGATCTTGAATGTTCAATGTTAGTTGTAGCTTATAAACTAGTGGTACCTTTAATTTTGAATTTTTATTTATCCTAACCTCTTATGTTAATTGTTAAACATCTTACTGCTTATTGTGTTGATAAAAAGTTATTAAAATAATTAAGAATTTATGACGGAATGTACATGGTGATTGTTTGATAAAACCGATAATGAAATAAATTCCATGTGTAAACAGTAATGAGAAATTAAATCATTATGTACGAGAAAATGTCTTATATAAAGAATTTAAATGGATACTATATACACCAATTATGAAATGATTTATAAATATTAATTAATAAGATTGTATTAGAGAGATTAAAAGGATCTCATAAGTAAGTTTATATAAATCAAATCATCTTGATAATAGACAAAAACTTACGTTATTATGAAACATAATATAACTATCCTCATGAGAAAATTAATGCAACATTTATTTTGAACCGATCATCCTTTTATGACAAAGTACTTAAAGGACCATGATAGTCCATTAGTTGAAAATATACTAATTCTTAAAGACTAAAAAGACGTGATACAACATTTGACAAAAATGTAAAGATGACTCCAAAATCCTCTTGAAATTCGTTAATTTTTGTAGAAATACCATGGAGCGTCTAAGAAAGTAATTGAAGATAAAAGAGACAGTCGGAGACTCGATGACTAAATATTGCAGCAATTGAGATGGTTTGAACCAACGGGAAGGTTGACATGTGTGATCTTGATGAACAGACGAAGAGAGATAACTGTAATAACAAAAAAAAAAAAAAAAAAAAAAAAAAAAAAAAAAAAAAAAAAAAAAAAAAAAAAAAAAAAAAAAACTTGAAGTAAGTAATCTAATACAAGGATTGCGAACAATTATTCAACAATGAAAGTCTATTTTCTTATAATTATAAAAAATAAAATAAGTTATCCCAAAACTATTAAATCCTTATGAAATATTATGAGTGTAGTGTAACAAGACAAGTGACGATGGTATGAGTAATGAGGCAAACAAATCAAAGATGAAAATAACCCTCATGGACTTAAAGTCCGTTTGTAAGAATTTTTGTCGATCGACAAGTATTAGGATTCATTATAAACTGATAATCTTGAGAACGAGATCATTCCAACGGGAAGGTGATTGTAACACCCGTATAATGAGATAAATAGTTATTTTCAAAAATTCGATAAAAAATTTTACATGATGATTTTTTTTTTGGGAAAAGTATTAGATTTCAATGTCCAAACTAAAAAGAGCGCAAGAAAATGTATAATGCTGATTTAAATCACTTTTTTACGATCTCAGATGAAAAATACTGATATATTAATATAAGCATTATAAATGAGTAATAAAAAAACAATCATCAATTATTAACCTTTACATCTTTCTTTTATAAGATTTTAATCCACCATCACCATCACTATATTTTCTTATTTTAATAGAAAATCCACCACTCATTAGTTTATTTAAAAGTCCATGTTTTAACACTTTGTTCTATGAACCATCGTCATTACTTAGTATAAATATTTATCATCATTCATTTGATTTCCAACCATTTATTAACATTTCTGAGAGCAATTCTTGAGGAATTGGTGGTGGTGATAAGTTGTGAATTTGTCCACCAACTTCTTTTACAAAAGGATCTTAATTTTAAGGTAATAATTCTTATAATATTTTTAAAAAGGGTTAACTACGTCAAAAGTTAACATACTATCACAATTTTTTTCAATTTGGGTAACATACTAAATATTCTTCTCATTAAGGTAATATATTTTACAATCAAGTCAATCAGGATTAAAAAAAAATTGAAAAGTAACTGACATGACAGATTTTTAGTACAACCAACATTTTTTTACAGATTTGATTGTTTAATCGTTGTATGATGTGCATTATTTTGTACAATTTAAAAGTACTTTTTGATGATATCTTGCTATTTTGAGCAAATATAAAAATAACCAAGCAATTGTAGAAATTAAAAAAACACTGATGACTGGATACAAAACCTGACATGTTAGTAATTTTTACCTTTCAATCCGATACGGTTACCTTTATTGACTTTATTTGAAAGTATTTTACCTTAAATAGAAAAAATCTTAGTGAGTTACCCAAATTGAAAAAACAATGACAATAGCTTACCTTTTGACGTTTTAACCCTTTTAACCTAAAAATAAGTTTATAAAGTTATATTCGATAAAAAAAAAAGGATTAAAAACTATATTAATGAAGGCCTATATAATTTTTCATGAGTTTTCGTAAATGGGTTTATTATATCAAAATGTTCATGAAATTGTGTTTATAAATGGTTTCATCGTGATTTAAAATTTATACCCAAAATTTGGATTCAAATGGTTGATATTTAGTGATTTTATTAAAAGTAATATATTTATTTAAGTATTTAAAGAATTAAATAATATTTTTGATAATATGTGTGTATAAAGGCCGGATTCCGATTCTAAATAAAAAATATAGATATTTAATCGCGTTATAATAAATACATTGACAAGAAAATACTATATAATAAATTATTAGGAAACATCGTTTATAAATCTAGAGGTGTTACGCGATTAACGATAACTTTAGGTGACAAATGTAAAATTATCATCAAGAAAAATAATGAGTTAACTTTTCGGTAATATATTTTGATGTCAGGAATATAATTGACATTTTGGGACTTTGGCTAGCTTTAGTTATCATTGTGAGACAGTGAGCGGTAATGTACTATAAGTGCCAGAAATTACAAGCAGAGTGAGTAACATGATTTAATTTCATAATTAATCATATGTGATTACCTAATTTGTTATCAGAGCCACTTGATTGATATCCAAAATTACTTGACGAATCCATACAATTGTTACATGTCTTCAAATGTTCTGACACAATTTATATGTCTTACTTACCTGATTATTTACGAGGTGCCTCACCTTTCCATATGCATGCATGATTCATATGATATTAATTTTGTGAATGATTAAATGCGACTTGCAAGCTACTGCGTGTGGTAAGACAAAGTTGTCGTCGGTGACTACTGACTATGAGAGTATCTGGGAAGCTAGAAAATGGAATGTCAGTGACGTCTGACATTGTGAGTGATCACTCACGTCCCAGTACTCGTATTGTTGGGAGTGTCATCTCCATCGATTGACAAGTTTCTTGGAGTGACTACTCCACCATCCGATAATTTCCATTAACATATATTATTTATGTTTTTTAAATTTTGTTACTTGTTAGGCGTTGGCTTACCCCTTTAGGGGATTTATATTTCAGGAAATGTTAGTAAGATAATGTACTTCCGGTTTCTCTAAATTTAATGTTTATTTAAATATCTTATTTCTCTTGATCTTGAATGTTCAATGTTAGTTGTAGCTTATAAACTAGTGGTACCTTTAATTTTGAATTTTTATTTATCCTAACCTCTTATGTTAATTGTTAAACATCTTACTGCTTATTGTGTTGATAAAAAGTTATTAAAATAATTAAGAATTTATGACGGAATGTACATGGTGATTGTTTGATAAAACCGATAATGAAATAAATTCCATGTGTAAACAGTAATGAGAAATTAAATCATTATGTACGAGAAAATGTCTTATATAAAGAATTTAAATGGATACTATATACACCAATTATGAAATGATTTATAAATATTAATTAATAAGATTGTATTAGAGAGATTAAAAGGATCTCATAAGTAAGTTTATATAAATCAAATCATCTTGATAATAGACAAAAACTTACGTTATTATGAAACATAATATAACTATCCTCATGAGAAAATTAATGCAACATTTATTTTGAACCGATCATCCTTTTATGACAAAGTACTTAAAGGACCATGATAGTCCATTAGTTGAAAATATACTAATTCTTAAAGACTAAAAAGACGTGATACAACATTTGACAAAAATGTAAAGATGACTCCAAAATCCTCTTGAAATTCGTTAATTTTTGTAGAAATACCATGGAGCGTCTAAGAAAGTAATTGAAGATAAAAGAGACAGTCGGAGACTCGATGACTAAATATTGCAGCAATTGAGATGGTTTGAACCAACGGGAAGGTTGACATGTGTGATCTTGATGAACAGACGAAGAGAGATAACTGTAATAACAAAAAAAAAAAAAAAAAAAAAAAAAAAAAAAAAAAAAAAAAAAAAAAAAAAAAAAACTTGAAGTAAGTAATCTAATACAAGGATTGCGAACAATTATTCAACAATGAAAGTCTATTTTTTTATAATTATAAAAAATAAAATAAGTTATCCCAAAACTATTAAATCCTTATGAAATATTATGAGTGTAGTGTAACAAGACAAGTGACGATGGTATGAGTAATGAGGCAAACAAATCAAAGATGAAAATAACCCTCATGGACTTAAAGTCCGTTATAAGAATTTTCGTCGATCGACAAGTATTAGGATTCATTATAAACTGATAATCTTGAGAACGAGATCATTCCAACTGGAAGGTGATTGTAACACCCGTATAATGAGATAAATAGTTATTTTCAAAAATTCGATAAAAATTTTTACATGATGATTTTTTTTTGGGGAAAAGTATTAGATTTCAATGTCCAAACTCAAAAGAGCGCAAGAAAATGTATAATGCTGATTTAAATCACTTTTTTACGATCTCAGATGAAAAATACTGATATATTAATATCAGCATTATAAATGAGTAATAAAAAACAATCATCAATTATTAACCTTTACATCTTTCTTTTATAACATTTTAATCCACCATCACCATCATTATACTTTCTTATTTTAATAAAAAAAATCCACCACTCATTAATTTATTTAAAAGTCCATGTTTTAACACTTTATTCTATATTACTTAGTATAAATATTTATCATCATTTATTTGATTTCCAACCATTTATTAACATTTCGAGAGCAATTCTTGAGGAATTGGTGGTCGTGATAAGTTGTGAATTTGTCCACCAACTTCTTTTACAAAAGGATCTTAATTTTAAGGTAATAATTCTTCTAATATTTTTAGAAATGGTTAACTACGTCAAAAGTTAACATACTATCACAATTTTTTTCAATTTGGGTAAAATACTAAATATTCTTCTAATTAAGGTAATATATTTTCCAATCAAGTCAATCAAGATTAAAAAAATTGAAAAGTAACTGACATGACAGATTTTTAGTACAACCAACATTTTCTTTACAGATTTGATTGTTTAATTGTTGTATGATGTGCATTATTTTGTACAATTTAAAAGTACTTTTTGCATAATATCTTGTTATTTTGAGCAAATATAAAAATAATCAAGCAATAGTAGAAATTAAAAAAAAACTGATGACTGGATACAAAACCTGACATGTTAGTAATTTTTACCTTTCAATCTGATACGGTTACATTTATTTACTTGATTTGAAAGTATTTTACCTTAAATAGAAAATTTTTTTGTGAGTTACCCAAATTGAAAAAACAGTGACAATAGATTACCTTTTAACGTTTTAACCCTTTTAACCTAAAAATAAGTTTATAAAGTTATATTCGATAAAAAAAATATTAAAACTATCAGACAATCCGTCTCAATCCCTGACTATCAGACAGCCCGTCTCAATCCCTGAACTCTACGACCTCTAATCCGGCTCGCCCCGCTGTTGGCTCGTCCCTGTAACCACACGGATTCCAACTGTCAACGCAACCCAACTGATATACAAAACAGACCCAGACACAACTCTATAATTGACCCGGACCCAATAAGCAATCCCAACCGATCCCCAGAACCCAAAACAGAACCCGGCCCAATACCCCAACCCAGAGCCGACCCAACAGCCCTATCGCGGTCGCGCCTTACCTGCTCGCGTCGCGACCACGACCATCAAAAATTACCCGCGATCCCTGGCGGTCTGGTTCTCCCCTGTTCGTCTTTCAGCTCTACCCAGGAGTATAGACTCCTTCCAAATCATTTCCCGGGCTATGAAACTCAAAGAAACACATATATTTATCTACCCTACAGGCTCACAAGCCATCTCCACGATTATGGCAACAATTATCACGAATTAGGCAACCAAAATTGGAGTTTCTTACCTCTTTGCAACCTCAAGAACTCAAACACGAAGATGAGGATGATTTATTCGAACTCCAACCACTAAATTTCAGATTTTAGGAAGCTTTCTTTTGCTGTTGAAGCCTCACGTACACACACATCACAATTTCAGTTTTCCAAAAGAATGAAGGGAAGGAATGGATTCAAAGGAACGTTTATATATACGGTTTCTATTTTTAGAAACCCCGGACCTAATAACCCAAACCCGATATCATATTTTCACTATTAATATCATTTCAACCCATTTAATCCTGTGATCTCAAATATATAATTAATTCACTAAATTTATAACACGGTGATACGCAATCATAATCCCGACACGTATCATTCCACTAAACGGGATATAACTGGACCAACACGATATCACTAAAATAATTATCCACTAAATTAATTACACGTATAAGGTCCAAAAGCAGGATGTATATGTATGTATGTATTTAGAGTTCAGTTTTATAATAATTTATTTAATAATTAAGTAGTAACGAGAATATATTCTAATATTAAAATTATCAGATGAAATTTTTATAATATTAGTAAGTTAATTTTCTTATAATAAATATAGGATTATTTTTATTGGTAAAAAGGTCAGCTTTTCTAGACAAATTAAAGTTTTGCAATAATTGTATTATTATATTAAATTGTTTTAAGAGCAAGAATTTATGTGGTAAAAGTTTTATAAAATAAATTATTTATAATTACTATGCGGGATATAATATTAAAATTAATTTAACTAGAGTAAATATGATATTATGAAATGTAGTTAAAATGATATAGGTGTATAATGGTCATTAGTTAATAAATAATATTAATTATGAGTTTTAAAATAGTTAAATTAGTGAATACTAGTCATGACGGTCCGTGCGATGCACCGGGCTAATTGATTTTTATTTAAAATATTATGTAATTATAAAAAATGTATGTTTGTTAGGGCCACTATATAAACTTTAGATTGACAAATATCATATCAAATTGTATCGCCAAACAAATTTGTGTGCATAATCAACTACATTAAGACCATACAAAAGGTGTCATAATAGTAATGAAAGACAATTGTTAAATGACATTAAGAAAACTTAGATTAATGCATGTGAAAGATGTCTGAAAAAAATACTTGTAAAAAATTTAAAAAATAAAAAAGTGATGCAGGCCCAAGTATAGAGGATCGGGCCATTATGTTTCTGGAGGCCCAAGATAGAGCCCGTAATAAAAGGGGCTAAACGAAAACGGCCCTAACTTTTGACTCGGGTCTCCGTTTGACTCGGGTCTCCGTTCGGCCCAAATTCGACCCGGAATGAGAGTTACGGGCCTTTTTATGAATTTTATCGGTTATTTGGGTTTTTATTTTTGTTTCCTGGGTCGACCCGCTGGGTTATTTGACCCGTTTTAAGTTTCCTGTTTCTTTTTAAAGTGTGTTGAACTTATGTATGAGGACAGTTTATGAATTAAGAAAATTTCTCTCTTTTCCAAATTTCCGAGTTCAAAATCGGTTGTTTGAAGCCTAATCGTTTGGTATTCACAGAATCAACAAACTTTTAGTAGAGATTGTTCTGGAATTCTTTGAATCAACAGAATAATCTATATTTCTATTTGCTACGCTGCATCAAAAAGTCTTTTAGGTTAGGTCATTTAACTTACAACTTGTTATCTCGATATTATGAATATAAAACCAATATACTAAATTAATAGTCTTACACATAATAAGTTAAAATATTAAATTATAAGTTCAATGAAAATTCTTCATAGATTATTGGTATGGGAGTACTGAGTACATTGACTATAAACATAGGTATTAAAAGTCATTTTATAGATTGTATTTTGTATGTAGTGTTTGACTATTACTGTTTTCAAACATGAATTTTAAGTCATTAAGCATTTGTTACTTTATATAGTGTCACATAAAACAACGGTTGGCACATAAACTCGTACCACAACTAAACGCTTCAATTGGGTTTTACTATAGTATATTATTATCATATCTATTTGTATTCATCTTAGTGTGAAATTTTATTTGTAAGATTAAAAACAAATGCAAATGGATAGATATTAAGAATTTAATTGATATGAAAAAATGAAGATTAGAATGAATTACACATATATTAAAACAAATATGCCATGTAATTTAATCATTTAATTTTATAAAACTTTGGACTTTAATCATCCTAAATGTTGAAGAGCTTCACTAAAAATAAAAATATATATTGGGTTTTTTTAAATTCATTTTTACTTTAAAATATGTAATAGTTAGTACGTATCTCTTTGATAAACTATGTTATTAAGATCGAAAACTACAAATTATAATTTTTACAAATCATTATTACTATTATATATATCAAGGGTTTAATTATGGTTTAAATATTTAACTAAAATTAAGTAAATCATTATAATTTTAAATTTATATTAACAATACTATTACTTATTACTATAGGAGTTGGAAGTTTTTTGTACGATTTTATCCTTGCTAATAATACATATAAATTAAAGCACATTCAATTAAAAGTTTGGATTAATTTAAAGGTCTTAATAATGTATTACATATAATAAGTAATTTAATTAGTGTATTAGTTTTATTACGTGACGTAAAAACCAATACATTGTATATATCTCTCTTAATATTTGATGCGAATCTAAATCATACATTAAAAGACTATGAAATTTTAGATAAATAACAAATATCAGTACAAATAATCCAAATATACATGCATGAAACGAATGAAAATTATAACGCAACACAAATAAAAATATATGGACATCTATGCAAAAATTTTAAATCAAAATAATTGTTTTTAAAAAAATGGGTACTTGTGAAAGAAACCCAAAAAAAATAAATATAATAAGATAATTATATTGATTAAGATTAATTAAATAAGGTAATATACATCCCCAAAGTATAAGATGGACGATCATTAAAAGAAAAACATTATGTGATTAGCAAAACATGAGTACGATACATTTGAGTGAAACCATTCATAACCGCTTCATCCTGTGACGAAAACTTGAATTTGAAAATTAATACTATTATGTATCTTCACAATTAATACTATGGGCAAATGATCTTTGTATATTGTTAATCAATAACTAAAAAAATACAATCATTTGAAAATGTTACACTACAATGTTCCTAAATTAAACATTAGCTTACTAAATAATTCGATTCTAGTAATTGGTATGTAAATTTATTTGAAAATTAAATACCTCGGGTTGAAACTCAAGATGGTCCTTATAGTCTAGAATAATAAGAAATCGCTAGCAGTTCCACCTACAAATTCAAATAAAAAATTAATGAGTTGTGAGGGGTTTCTTAGTGATTGTAGGGGGAAAAATCAATGGAAACATATGCATGTGAGCGAGTCATTAACTTCATACCTGTGAGCACACTTGATTAGTTGTTAGATCGCTAAAAATAAATTACATCGGGTAGGAGCCATTATAAGAACACAAAGATTGATTAATAAACAACAAACATAACACTTTTAAATGTGTACACATATCATGGGGCGTGCAGTAATTAATTAATAAGAAAATGAAAAGGTTGGATGGTTTTGTTATTATAAGAATTTTTAAAGATTAAGTATGTAATTAAATAGAGCATTTTTATGACAATTGAATTGTTTTGTGTAGTAATTCTTTATGACATTTATTTCAAATAAAATAGAGTATTTAAATTACATCTTTAGTATATATAAATAAAAGAAAATGTAAGAAATTGTTAACATTAATGGGTTAAATAATAGTCATTAAATAATCAAGTTAGAATACGGTATTCATCAAGTGCGTAGAAACGTATCAAATTATTGTGCATTAATAACTTCAATAATAGTAATTAAGTAGTGGTGAATTGGGTTGGCTTCCATAAAATAAATTAAGAAGGTTTTATGCAATAATATCTTGTATTTTATGAAAACATATTTTCATCACAAATGAAGTAACGAACCAAAAACATAATTAGTAATTAATTGTAAATTACTAATTAATTATGGATAAATATGTACATAAAAAAGATATTCATGATATAACTATTTCGTGTAATACATAATTATATAAAAAAATGATTTAAAATATTAAAATTTTTGTTTGAACAAAATTTATATATATTTATATTTATAATCACTATTATAAAAACGACATGATATAGATATTTATGAATATATTTTTATTTATAATGCACAAATTAGTATTTAAATAAAAAACATTAATGATATTTAATATTTCATGTATTGTAAAAGAGATTATCTAAAATATAATTATTCCAATTAAATTAGAAAAATATGTATGTGTGTTAATGGTCACTATTTAAAAATTGCATGATTTTTGTTATATTTTAACAAAATGATTTTCATATACATAAATATTAAACTGTAAATATTTATTTATAAAAGAACTCAAAATGATTTTCATATACATAAAATAATAAACTGGAAATATTATTTTTTTATAAAAGAACTCTATTATATTATACTATTTATTTATATCTAGAACTCAAAGAAATCAAGTATATAAATTTTTCTTAATAAAAATATGTATTTAATTATTTACGCTAATAGTCACTATTTATAAGTGACATGGTTTCTGCTATATTCCAACAAAATGATTTTCATATGCATAAATAATATACTCTAAATATTTATTTATAAAATAACTTCAAAAACTCTATTATATTATATTCTTTATTTATAAAAGACAAAAATAATACACTTTAAATATTTGTTTTAAAAAAACTGAAAGAACTATATTATATTATATTATTTTGTTATTTATAAAAACTCAATATAATAGTTTATTACATTATATTAAGAATTCAAAGAAGTCAAGTATACAAAAAAATTTATTACAATTAGTTAATACATATGGACTCGACATTTTTATAGAAAGAACTATATTATATTATTTATTTATAAAAGAACTCAAAGAAATTATGCACTTTCATATATATTTTGATAATTTTTAAAATAATGCTAATGATAATCGTAAAAATACCATATTTATTTCTATGTCTTTTAGATGGTTTTGTTAGACGTGATTTTTACTAATTCACTATATATTAATCAAAATCACATATGACATATATGATTAATGGTTCGTTATTAACGATTAAGAATTTTATTTATATAATAGAATGAATAAATTTTTTATAACCTTATAATTAGCAAATTATTTTATGAAATGATTAATGATATTTAAATAAAATAATTATTATGAGCTTTGTTATTTGAACTTTTTTAAATTCAAAAATATTGCATTAATGTGTTGTATCCCATAATGAAATCACAACCAAATAAGAAACGAAATACTATACTAAATGAAATATACCAATTAAATTAAATTACTAATTCAATAAACATAAAAACTTAAAGTAAAATATATAGTGCATTGTTAATATTAAGGAAATATAAAAGACCTAGAAAATGTATAAACATAGATACAAATATTCTCATTAAATTAAATATTAGTATTCACAATACCAAATTGTGTAACGATCGTTATATTAAAAGACATTACAATTTTTATTAAACTGTATGTTATTCAATAACGTTTCTAGATCAATATTTATTGAAAATTATTCAAAAATGAATTGAAATATAAAATAAATCATTAAAAATAAATATTGTAAAATTTTTATTGTTGAAAAATAATCAAGAAGATATTCATAGAATAATTCAAGCATAGAGAACAAAAATTTAGTTGTTGATACATTTAAAAAAAAATTATTATAGTTTAAAACTATATAGTTGAAATAAATAGATGACAATGAACTATTTATGTTGGTGATATAACGTTGACATATATATTTTTTTAGCAACGAACCTTTAGGATATATGGCATATCAATATTGAACATATCAAACACCTACATCAACATAAACAATTTATTAATACAAGATGGTAACTTCAATAATGTCCGTCAATATCACTGTTAAATATAAAATATCACAAAATAAATACAGTGATAATCAATTTCACAAAATAGAATAAACATACATGTGTTAGAGATGAAAAACAAACTTGATATTTGAAAAATAAATCAAGAAGAAAACTAACCGGTGAAATTATAGGAGAAAAAAGTTTTAGGTTGAAAAATGGATTATTTGCAACTCATACTATTTTAAACTTTTGATGATCATTCATATTTTTTGTAACCTATGGATAAATAATGAAATAACAATTAATTATAGATAACCAAGGGTTATGAAACGGTAATGACATTAAACAAAAAAAAGCAAAAATTTAAATGAGACATAATTTTTAAATATAAAAGAAGATAAGTTAAAAATGAAATTTAAAAGTAAATATATAAATATATATAGTATAGATATGATAAATGTTATAGATATTTAATTAAAATTAGGGACTAACTATTTTTAGATATTTAACGAAAATTAACAAAATGCTTACTATTGTTATTTAATAAATTTTTTTATTAAAATTAAATCAAATAAATAATACTCATATTTATTGAATGAAACTCAACTTATATATAATAGACTCAACATTTATAAAAACAACTAAGTAAATATAATTATATATTACTTGATAATCAATTTCACAAAATAGAATAAACATACATGTGTTAGAGATGAAAAACAAACCTGATATTTGAAAAATAAATCAAGAACAAAACTAACCGGTGAAAATCTAGGAGAAAAATGTTTTAGGTTGACAAATGGATTATTTGCAACCCATACTATTTAAAACTTTTGAAGATCATTCAACTTCTTTGTAACCTATGGATAAATAATGAAATAACAATTAATTATAGATAACCAAAGGTTATGAAACGGTAATGACATTAAACAAAAAAAAAAGCAAAAATTTAAATGAGACATAATTTTTAAATATAAAAGAAGATAAGTTAAAAATGAAATATAAAAGTAAATATATAAATATATATAGTATAGATATGATAAATGTTGTAGATATATTTAATTAAAATTAGATGGACTAACTATTTTTAGATATTTAACGAAAATTAACAAAATGCTTACTATTGTTATTTAATAAATTGTTTTATTAAAATTAAATCAAATAAATAATACTCATATTTATTGCATGAAACTCAACTTATATATAATAGACTCAACATTTATAAAAACAACTAACTAAATATAATTATATATTACTTGTTAACAATTTAAAGTTAAACTAACTCATTAATTTTCTTATTCATCACATGAGATTTATCATCACGTTTATTACATGGAGGACTCAACTTTTATATATATACTAGTCATGACGGCCCGTGCGATGCACCGGGCTATTGATTTTGTTATTTAATTTCTATGTAATTATTAGAAACGTGTCTTTATAATGACCACTACTACATAAACTCTAGATTGAAGAATTTACCAAGGTTAAAATGTTATGAGATATAGACTTAATTGATTTCAAAATTTTATAGCAGCAATCTAGCAATACCAAGTTATAAAAATACAAATACTTTAATTTAAAAAAAACAACCGTTTTAAAAATTTGTTTACGTTTTTATGACTATTTGTTTGAGGGGATATAAAAAATGTTTAAGTTTGAAATAAAAGGGAATAAATTACTATGTGATTGTGAGATTTTTTAAAATTTGAATATCAATATATCATGAACCTAGCCAATTAATATCTTTAAGAATCATTATGTTAGTACACTTACATATTTAACAAAAGTTAATTAAATGATTAATGCTATTGTTTATTAATAAATATTATCAACTAAAGTAACTAATACTTTTATTTATCGCATATAACTCAACTTTTATGTCAATAAATTTAAAAATACAATACGTATACATGTTTATACCAATATTTATGTTACAATAAGATTTTGTATTTCGTGGTATTTTTTATATTTTAGATTTCATTTTGCTTTGATATTTTAGACATTTATTACGATTAATTTATTATTTATTTTGGAGTCTTTGTATATAAAAAATAAAGAGTTAAGAATTCATATATACATAACACAAATAATGATCGCGTTATAATTCATTTTTTTTACAAAAATATGCAATGAAAATTACGTGCAATTTATAAGAACTATTTATTTTTATATCTTTTATTGTTATTTATTCCTTAGTGATACAAATACAAAAGTTGATGATATTAATGATAAAGAAATTAATAATGTTTCCTTAAATGATAGAAATGTAAATAAATTGTTGTTATTGTTAGCAATTGACATTTGGTATTTACTTAAATTAATATCTAGAATGTTATTCAAAACTGTCATAAATTAAACTTTATCTTTATTCAATTATTTGATGATTGAAATATTAGTTAAATGAAGTTATACCATCTAAAATTTTAATTTTTAATTAATTAAATACTAAAAATCAAACAGATAACTATCTTAAATAATTATATATTAATTAAATATAAGATCAGTGTAATTTATTTTTAAGTATTTAAGTAATCTTAAATAAATTATTATTAGTAATTTATATCATATTTATGTCTTTTGGTTAATTATGCTACGAACGTATGATAATTTTGTTAACAATTTAGTATGATGATTTATTTTAATTAAATATGATAATTTTATAGAGACTCGATTTTATTAAAATAAAAATGAAGAATTAAACAAACACCATAACTTATAATGCTCAACTCTTTTAGGTATAGACTCCTATATTTGTGTGCTCCAATGACAACAAATTTAAATTACATATACATCATGCATTTTATAATTATGAACAAATAATCTTTTATAACGTAAGTTAATATTTGAATTTATTAACTTAGTTATGATACATGTGTAAATATTATTTTAAGAAGTATTATCTAATTAGTGGTCATACCTTAATCATTAGAAATATGTGCATATTAAATTTATTTTTTGGCTAATTAATAGATATTATTGTATGTTTTTAGTTGTAACTAACACAATCAAAATCATATGCCAAAAAAATAAATGATGGGCGAAATGGTTTAGATACGAAAATATGACGCTAATATTATAATTACTGAAAAAAATATTAAAAATCACGATATTCTTTCATGCACATTTGCAACTCGTTAAAGAATGTAATATAAAAGGAAATATGTAAAATAATAAGTTCTGGAAAAAAAAAAGCTAGTGTACTACTTATAATTAAGTAATTAATTTATTGCGAAAATGAGATGTAATTATAGAGATAAAATGTTGTGAATGAAATCTATTATAAGACAGTTGAAGAGACATATAAACTTATTGATTGATCCTATTAAATTAACCTATATAATGATAATGATGATAATTTCATTAACATTTATTTTATCATAATAATAAAATATAATATAGTTGACAATAGTAATCATAATAATAATAATAATATTATTATTATTATTATTAAAAGCATTAATATTTTAAATATATATAACTATTGTATTTAAAAAAAAATAGAATAAATAAATTATTAATAAAACGATTGATGATATTCGAATGAAAATGTTAACGAAAGAGTTGTTATGATAATTAATTATTTATGTGTCTATGACTTGTACATCGAGTTGTATTAGTTGAACTTTTTTCAAATATCTTGTTTATTGATTTATTTTAACTTATCATTATTTATACTTATTAACTTATTTTAGTTTACAATTTTTTAAAAATAATAATAACTATTAATGTTATGACACGAACTTTTATTATTTTGTAACATATATACAATTAAGTTAATAATAAGTATCAAATCTCAATACACTCTAAAAATTTTAAATTACTAAGATAGTAGTAAAATAGATATTTTTTATTTTATGTATATAGTAAATTAGAAATATTTTAGTAAAATAAGAAAACATTTTATCTTTGATTTTGTATACAAAACATTTTAAATGAATATTTTTAAACAATTAGAGTTTTTGACATATAATTTGTTAATAATGAACGATTAATCATGTATATCATATGTGATTTTGATTAATGTATAGTGAATTAGTGACAACCATGTCTAACAAAACTATGTAAAAGACATAGAAATAAATATGATATTTTTACAGTTGTCATACAACATTATTTTAAAAACTATTAAAATACAAACAAATGCATATGTGGAAGTGCATAATTGATTTAAAAGAAACATTTACGAAAATAAAAATTATAAATAGTAAATACATTAGAAGTAAATTTTTAACTACCGACATGTTCATTATGTTCCTTTCTTCATCATCCTGAAAATATAAAAATTTCACTACAAAAAAGTTGCCAATTAGTGGCACACAAAAAATGCCACTAAAGGCTAAAAAAGTGTCACTAAATATGGTCAAGGGAATCGGTGACAGAAAAAATAAGTGTCACTAAGGACGGTGCCACTATAGGGTTTTAGTGGCACTTCTTGCTTGTGTTGCTGCAGCTTATACTGGATTTAGTGACACTATTTCTTTTGTCGCTATACATTTAAGGATCTAGTGGCACTATATTTTCTGTCAGTATATTTCTTTTAAGTTTTAATGGCACATAACTTTTTGTCACAAAATTTAAGATCTAATGGCATTTAATTTTTGTCACAAAAAACATGAAGAAATTTATGGCACATACTTTGTGTCATTTGATACAAAATTTAATAGCATTTATATTTGTGCCATTAAAAACTCAAATGAATTCGGTGTTTTTTTTTTGCTACATGTATAATTTTATAGTTTTAACACAATTTAATATGAAATTAATTTGTTGTTTAAACAATAATACATGAAATTGTCTACTTCATTAATTCAAATGGAAATACAATCGCCGTTCAAAAAGAACATTTCACCAAATGTAACAAGTTTGCAAAAGTCTTGAAACCAAAAGATATCCATGCATCTATTTTCTTCCAACAAAAAACTAAAGTACTAAATCAACTACGAATTCTTCATCCTTGTCACGAACGTTCCAATATCTGTCCAAAACGTATCTGTAGAAAAAAAAAATCATAATTTAGAAACCAATAACGATATGTACAAACCCTTCAAATTAAAAATCAATCAAAATAATTATACCTAAAAAGTTGATTCAAGCATTATCTGAAGATGTACCTGATATAAAAATAAATTGTGAGCACAAAAGTTACCAACCCGTATTTAAAACTGCAATGAAAAATTTTATTAGTATTATTTACCAATATTAAGACGGCTTCCCGCAGACGATCTCTGGTGTCCATTAGGAGAGTTGTTTCGATCCATAGAATAGTTATCATGAATCTGATGCATACCAAATGGTCTCAAAAAGATTGCTAGGGAATAACAAAACATGTATATCACAAATAAAAGTTATAGGTTGTACCTCAATATTGATATTGCTTAAGATGCCTGACAAGTTGGCACTTGGTAGATGTTCCTTGAAGAGATTCACAAGTGTGTTTAAGGTACCTTGAGTCTGAACCAACGCACCTCGATAATTTGCCAACTCTCCTTGTGTTTGAGCCAAGACATTTTGTGTATGGGCCAATCCATCCTTTAATTCTTCAACGGTTTCTTGATTTGAAGAAGATGAGGCACCATTATTCTTGATAGATGGCATCTTTCCAATGCATCGAACATATCCTCTCTTCTCTGGCCCCATGACTTTTGAGAATGAATCATTTCTCCAATCGACCTCTAAGTCTGGTGTATCAATTTCAATAGCTTGTAGGGATGCCTTCACATTATCAATATACTCAATAGTTAAAGGGTGAAGCTATAAAAACATTAACTTTAATGTCAACAAAACACATTACCATAACTTGAGCAGCTTTCTCATTAACAAAACTCTCATCTTTACGTGTTCGACTTTGTAGGTATATTTCTCTTCGTGTTGGTTGTACACCATTATTTTTTAATCCCTGTACCAATAGTAAGTAGCACAAAGTTACATTTGATTTAAAAGTAAAAAATAAAAATTTAGACCAAATAGAAAAAATAACTTTTCAGCTTACTTCTTCATGAGCAAGTCTTGCAAATGATTTCGTTCCAGTAACATGTGGTTCTTCCATTTTTGAGCGACTTTCTCTCTTTTGATCACATAATGCCTATAGCACAAGAATAATAAATTAGTTGGTATGCGAGTTAGTATTTATAAGAATTGAGAGTAACATAAAACTAGTCATACCTGATATTCTGGAGTCATCCAACGAGAAACAAGATCCTTAAACTGCTCTCGACTCACCCTATTATTGGTTTGTTTAGCCAATATTTCATCTGTGGTAAGGGTCGGATCATAATTTCGAGTTTTTACTATGTTTCTCCAAGTGTTTAGTTTTTTCCCCATGTTAAACCCATTTCATGTAATCTTTTCGGAATCCCCAAAGTACTAGATGATCAAACACATCACCTCTTACAAAATAGAACATGTTTATGCAACGTGTACATGGGCACAAGATCATCTCATCTCTTGAACTCTCAAAAGCAATATTTAAAAAATTTTCCACACCCTTTATAAATGTTTCACTTGATCTTTGTGCATCATACATCCATGATCTATCCATCACTATATCAAATATAAAATAAAACTTAAAAGACTAATAATATAAGATAAATCACACATGTGCATTACACAGATGCAAACACACAACCGCACACTTCACACACTCACAGCTCATAATTTTCTGTTTTAAAATTCATATTTCAGCATCAATTTTTCTGTTTTTCAGTCCATTTCCAGAAGCAATTTATACATGGATTAATGGCGATTTTAACACCTAAATGATCAACAAACAACATAAAAACAAATAGAGGCAAGGCCAAAGGCCAAGGGCCTTTCTTTGCATGCATTTTACGAACCAGAAAAAACAGAACCAACATTCTAACGAAACCAAAATACTGCACTTATATTCTGTTTTAATCCCATTTTCCAGCAGCAATTTAAGTCCCAGAACCAACATTCCAAGTCTCGAAAAAACAGAACCAACATTCCAAGTCTCGAAAAAACAGAACCAACATTCCAAGTCTCGAAAAAACAGATTCAACATTCCAAGTCTCGAAAAAAACAGAGCAGCAAGCAAAAATATACATTTATATTATACTTCATCACAGTAGCAGCGAGCAACCAATACGCTCAGATGAAACAACCCGTAGCATCCAAAAAATCAGAAGCATACAAAAACTTACTTAACCACAATAAAGAAGATGCAGATCGATTAAAACTATTCTGAAATTAATCGGTCAAAAAAATTTGATACAAGAAAGAAACCGTACCTGTGCTTGATTTGAGAAGAAGATGCAGATCGATTTTGAACCTGAAGTGTAGCCGACATGAAAAACTCAGTAAACCATGGAAGAAATCGATAAACGATTTTGGAGAAGAAATCGATACACGGTTTTGGAAAAGAAATCGATAACCGATTTTGGAGAAGAAATCGATAACGATGCTGTTGATTTTGAAAGAAGAAGAAAAACTATGGTGATTGATTTTGGAGAAGAAAACCTACCAGTAACCTGTAACCTTCAACCGTGATTGATTTTGGTGATTGATTTTGGAGAAGAAAAACTCAGTACGTCGTCTCTCAACCGTGAGCTTTGTTTATTTGTTGAAGAATTAGGTTAAAAATATTTTTAGGGGAGGGAAATTTGATTAGGCGCCATTTAATTTAGTGCCACAAATAATATAAAAATAAATTTAAATTAACTAATTAGTGGCATTTAATATTTATCTGCCATAAAAATAAACGGTTTACACCGACATATAAACTGTTTTGTTACTATAGTCGTAGTTAATACTGACATAAAATGTGAAATGCCATTAAATCCCTCAAAACATTTTCTGGCACTTATATTGTGTCATTAAAAATAAACTACAGTGGCACTTATATATTTGCCACTAAAAATGTATGCCACTGAATGGCTATTTTTTTGTAGTGTTTATGTCATAAAAATATTATTCTAAAAAACAACACATACATATATAAAAGTGTGTGATTGATGAAAAACATGTGAAGTTGAAACAAATATATACCCCTGAGCAAGAAAATGTTGGACGAATTCTCTTGTGCGAATACGTAGGACAATATCAAACACCTTCATGGTGATGTTTGTTCTACTCTCGTATTTCTTTATCATTCATTTATGCTAAGAGCTACTACAAATGTAAGAATTTAAGCACAATATGTTTTAGGAATGATGTACTACGTTATTTATAATAACATATTAAATTGATTGTGTAAATGAGAAGCAATTCAAGAGACACATAACTTATGAATAAAATTAAATTGAAGCATTTGAAGGGTCATTATGTTATTGATTGACCCTCTTAAATTAATCTAAATAATTATAGAATAGTGATAAATTAAATTGGTTAATAATAATAATAATATTGTTAATATATATATAAGCATTTTATTTATATAATTGAATGAATAAATTTTTTTATAACCTTATAATTAGCTAACTACTTTTATGAAATGGATAAAATGACTAATAAAATAATTATTATAATGATATTTATATGTTGTTATGACTTGTACATCGAGCTTTGTTACTTGAACTTTTTCAAATTCAAGAATTTAGCATTAATATGTTGTTTCCTATTATAAGTTGTAATTATATACATCATTTGTATTGTATAGATATGATAAATGTTGTAGATATTTAACTAAAATTAGATGGACTAACTATTTTTAGATATTTAATGAAAATTAACAAAATACTTACTACAGTTATTTAATAAAAATTTTTATTAAAATGAAATCAAATAAATAATAATCATATTTATTGCATGAATTCAACTTATATATAATAGACTCAACATTTATAAAAACAACTAACTAAATAATTATATGTTATGTTAAAAATTTAAAATTACACTAATGCATTGATATTCTTATTTATTACATGAGATTTGTCATTACATTTATTACATGGAGGACTCAACTTTTATATATATATATATATATATATAGATAGATGAATGTAAGTGATAATAATAATGTTTAAGAAAGATATATATGATATTAATAACATAAGTTGGGTATATGTGACGTTATGAAGGTTACAAGACTTATACATGACGTTAGAATTTTAAGTAAAAATTAGATTTGTAAGATATTAGGAGGTTTAGGAAGAGACTATATACGTGATTATCCCAAGAAATATCAGTAGAAAATGCATCCTTATGCGCTTCCATTATATATATAAATTAAAAATAAAAATAAAAATAAAAAATGCATTTTTTAATTGCTAGGTGAGTCATCATCCTGCTTGTCATTTTATAAATCAGGTTTTTCGCGTCTGGTCCGTTGGTCGTCAAATCATAATCATCAAACAACACAAATTATCAGGGGATTGTAATAACATTCTTATCCATAAGGTTTCTCCCCCCTGATCAAGCTTAAATCTTTACAAACAAGCGACATCTCTCGTCTTAAACCTCAAAAACAAGGATTAAGATTCTCATTTTCATTTAAAATATATCCACTTTATTGAATCTTGGATTTGATTCGATGTTTTCAGATTGTTTTGGAATTGACGATCGGTTTGAAACCCAGATGGTTATTCTTCATTCCAAAACGAATTAAGAGAAAATCACAATTCTTTTGTCGGTGTTCTTTTGCCCACCTCGTGTTCGATCATTTGCCTCTCTGAAGGTTTCTTTTATATTATTTGTGGGTTGATAAAGATTTAAAAACGGGATTGGAGTTGTTTAGCGAACAGATGACGATTGACTTGGTACCAGGGAGTTCGGGGCGCATTGATTCTGGAGCTGAAAAGAAGATTACATACTTTAGCAACAAATATGTTTTGGGTTTGACTGTGATTGCTGGCATTGGTGGTCTCCTTTTCGGTTATGACACAGGTAATATACTTTCCTTTCATAAGTGTTGCATTTATTTATTTTGTCTATATCAATTGGTGAGTTGGCTGTGTTTGATTTCTATGCAAATTTTGTGTTAGAAAGTAAAAAGATTTGTTTGAATGGTCACTCAATTATATATTTTACAGGAATTAGTAAAAACAAACTTGTTTCTTGACTGACCGATCTGGCAGAACAACTCAAACGATAAAGAAGGATTTTTATTTTTTCTTGCTTTGATCCGTAGATTTGAATACTTAGCATATACTCATCACGGAAATCCTGTAGCTATCACTCTGCGTTATACAGTTTCAGAATCCGAACAACTTCATCTTTAAGCATGTGCATGTCACTTTTCTTCTAATTTGATGTTGCTACAGTTACATCAGATTATATGAAGATTTGGAGTGTCTTTAGATGTTAAAGATTTGTAGCTTGGTGGTCCAGCATCACTAGAACTAGGAGAAGGGACCTTCCAACCATCAGAACTCTTTTTGCCTTGTGTGTAATGAGTGATTGAAAGTTATCGACTTGTATGTTGTGGAAATTGGCATGAGTTATTATGCATTCGTAAAATACTTGATTTCTTGATTTTCTAAGGAATGGAAGGATTCAACCGAATACCACCAATTAAAATACTTGATAATAGAGATGGGATCGAGAATGTTTAAAGCAGATGAATAGATTTTGTAGCAGATGATAGAGACACCTTGTTAACATTACATGTTATAAAGCTTATTAAGTCAGTTTGTTTGATATGTGGTTTTTATTTCTTTCTAATCAAATAACGGACCTGACAACATGTCAACTGATATTGTGTATGAATCTTGTATTTCTTTTGAGATTAGAACATTTTTTTCAGGAGTGATATCTGGAGCCCTTCTGTACATCCGTGATGATTTTGAGGCAGTCGATCAGAGTAGCTTCTTACAGGTACAAAAAGTTCAATTATCAACTACTTAATTGGTATTACTTGATATCCTATTTCTTGCCGCTTGTATTTGTAAACACGCTTATTTTAAATAACTTACTTTATAAACAAGATTTACAGAACCTTGATTCAATTTCTGACATTGTACATTGTATAAATATACAGGAGACTATTGTTAGCATGGCTTTACTTGGTGCAATGATTGGAGCTGCAGCTGGTGGTTGGATAAATGATGTGCAGGGGCGTAAAAGTGCTACTCTTATTGCTGATGTGATTTTTGCAGTTGGGTCCTTTGTCATGGCGGCTGCACCCGATCCATATGTTCTTATATTTGGCCGTTTCTTGGTTGGGTTGGGTGTTGGTATTGCGTCGGTTACTGCTCCAATGTATATTGCAGAAGCAGCGCCATCAGAAATTCGAGGAGGTCTTGTAAGCACAAATGTGCTTATGATCACTGGTGGACAATTTCTTTCGTATCTTATTAATCTCGGTTTCACTGAGGTCAGTTTTCTTCTTTCTACACCATCTCAAGTAGCACAATGGACTGAACACTTTTTATCACTTATTATATTGCTTTTGATGGATTCGAATTTGAACCTCTTCCCTTTAAGGACAAAAGACAAACTTGTAGCTGATTTACGATAGTTATAGGTTTCTTTTTGACTTTATAGTTTGTATACATGATGGTTTACAGGTTCGTGGGACATGGCGATGGATGCTTGGAATAGCTGCCATACCAGCCATTCTTCAGTTTTCCTTGATGTTGCTTCTACCGGAGTCTCCACGCTGGCTTTACAAAAACGTAAATTATTTTGCTTTTCAACTTCTTCAGCCCTCTTTTACCTTCATTCATGCGAGTTTGTGTGCATGTATTATACGTTGACGTATAATCCTAAATTACATATTTGTAATATGTAGAGAAGTAGTTCTGAGGCAGTTTCCATGCTATCAAAGATATACGATCCTGATCGTTTGAAGGAGGAACTCGCACAGCTTTCTGCTGCGTTAGAGGAAGAAAGACGGGGCAGGAGTTCTGTCAGATACCGTGATGTTTTCAGAATTAAAGAAATTAGGCTTGCATTTCTGGCTGGAGCTGGTCTGCAGGTAATACTATTATAACATGAGACATCAGTGCTCTGATACCGGAAATAATGGAGGGTCTGTACTCTGTACATTACAAGGTTTCCATTCTGTGACAAGAATTTCTCGATTTGCAGGCCTTTCAACAGTTCACCGGCATCAACACCGTCATGTATTACAGCCCAACCATAGTCCAGATGGCTGGTTTTGGATCAAACCAGTTAGCCCTTCAGTTATCTCTCATAGTTGCATTAATGAACGCCGCTGGAACAATTGTCGGAATCTACCTCATCGACCATGTCGGCCGTCGCAAGTTGGCACTCAGCAGTTTACTCGGTGTAATTCTGTCCTTGGTTCTCCTGGCAGTTGCATTCTTCCTCGAATCATCTGGACGTGCCAACATCGGGTGGCTTGCTGTTCTCGGCTTAGTCCTTTATATTTCATCCTTTGCCCCTGGGATGGGGCCTGTTCCATGGACAGTAAACTCCGAAATATATTCAGAATCATACAGGGGAATCTGTGGAGGAATGTCAGCTACTGTGAACTGGGTATCAAACTTGATAGTTGCCCAAAGCTTCCTTTCTGTTGCTGATGCCGTTGGAACAGGTACGACTTTCTTGATACTCGCTGGGATTGCAGTTGCTGCGGCTGCTTTTGTGCTCATGTTTGTGCCAGAGACCAAAGGGTTGACTTTCGAGGAAGTCGAGAAACTGTGGAGGGAGAGGGCTTGGGGGAGTGGTAACGGTGCAGAATCCCTTCTTGAAGACGAGGCATAACAGTGTCGTATCCGGGTAACCATTTTTCCATGGTATCGATCGGGGTTTTGATCTTGGTCGATTCCTGTTTATTCGGGTTTACGTGATTGATTTATCATTTATATGATTATCGAGCTGAGTTGAAGCACATTTATGTAGTTTATGTTGAGTTATGTGGAAGTGTTTGCACATATTGCTATGTATATTTTACTAGTTTTGAAAATTATATATGAAAAGTCTGATCATAAAACTTGGTTTTGAAACCGTCCAATGTCACTAAAGCTGGTTTTGAACGAGTTCTTAGGTTGGGCGGTATACCCATCCCGCCAAGCCGCCGGCTTGCAAGGTATACCCATCCCGCCACTTGCAAGGCCGTTCCATACTTCCATGGATTTTTGGGCTCACACGAAAACGTATTAGAGGGCCCCATATATACATACACATATATACATGTGTCTGTAATTTTTATTTTCTTCACGTCCAATAGTTAAAAAATTAATTGTACTTTATTTACATTCAAAATTTATAAAATTAGGGGCTATATGAAGTTTTGGGCCTTGGGCGATCACCCCTTTTGGACGCTTTTGGACGCCCTCAACCCTGCTGGCTTGGCCACCTATGTATAAAGCCGGTGGGAACACCGCCCCCGACCAGCGGCCCCGCCCAAAAAACCACCCCACCGGCTTCCTCATCCCTCCTCTGCTTTTCATCTCTCTCTTCCTCCTCTCTTTAGATTTTAAGGTTAATGATATTGAGATAGAATAATGGGTATTTTCAATGTTTTAATATGGAAATGATGAAGAGAGAAAAGTTGATGTGGCGCTGGGGTGTTCAAAATAATGAATTTGGAAGGGGTGAGTACAATAAACCAGGCTAGCAGACAGTTGAACCAGCCAACCAAACATCTATTTTATGCAATGTGTGCTACTATTTAATATTATTTTTTTACAAGACATTGTTTTGATTTTTGTTATAAACTTTAGGGTTAAAACTGTATAAATGTATGTTACTTTACTAAAATTATCGAAATGACTAATCTAGTTTTTTCTTTACTCGAATGGTACTTGTACTCAAAGATTACCTGTCGATATGGTACATCTATCAGGTTACCGGGTTGACGTGGATATGGTTTATAATAGAAGAATAAATTATTTAAAAAATCCACATAAGATTATGCATCCTCATCGTATTTTGAAATAATAAAAATAAAAAAGTTTCACCAATTGAACCGGTAACCGGTCACAAAATGTATTATCTTAACGGCGAATTCTCAGTATAAGTATCATTCGGGTAAATCATCGTTTTGTTTTTTTTGTTATACCTTTAATATTTTAGTTCTATAAAAATTTTAATAATCACTATGGTCGCATTGTTTTTATCTACATTTCAATACAAACTTTATTACCGTCCAAACTACTTTAAAAAAAGATTATATTTTTACAAATAGTTTATATAATATATAACTTTCTTCACTATTATAACCGTTAGTATATTTTCTTTTACAAATAATCGAATACCCTGTTATAATTGCACTATTTTTATCTATATTTCAATATGAAATATATTATCGTGCACACTATTTTTTAATTTTTCAATATTAAAATTTTTTAAATGCTTAATTGTTTTGTTTTTCCGGTACAACCCTAATTATATGTTGTTTTGTAAAAATTTTGAATACCTCATTATGATCGCATTATTTTTGTGTGTCTTACGTTATAAAACACATTACCTTCCAAACTATTTTCAAAATTACAAAATCTTTATTATCAAACATTTTATATAATATAAAACTGTTTTATTTTTTGGTTTAATATGAAAAAAAACACGTTTTCGTGTATTTTGCGATTTTGTCGCTCCCTGTTATTTTTTACTAAAAAAGTCCTCAAGTTATTGTTTTTAATCCGGTTTTCGGAAAAGTTTTGTTATTCTTTATAATCAACACTCTCTTTTTCCACAAAAAACCAACATGTTTTCACTATTTTTCTCCGAAAAGTCCACAAACTTGAAGACTTTTTGGAAAAAATAAAGAATCATTCTAAATCACAAACAAATATATCACTTAATGATTTTATTAGTAAAAAATTACACAAACAGACTAACCTGCAAAAACATGAAAAATATGTTGGTTTTTTCATATTAAACCTTTTATTTTTCTATTGTAACCTTAAATATATTTTTGTACAATAGAGAATAATTGAATATATTATTTATGATCCCATGCAACACCCGAGTTAAATAATCTCATAATTATAAGTTTATAACTATGAAAAAACAAGTTATAACCATTGAAAATAAAATGTTAAACTAAGAATATTTGATTTTTAACCTATGAAGAGAACCTAACATAAATATAGCAATTTAAAAAAAAAAAACATAGGTAAAACCAAAACATGAAGACGAAAATCATAAAAGGTAATGAGTTGGTCTAGCCCATGGCCCAAATCAAATTGTCCGGTTACAACTTACAACTCATGCATTTTGTCATCTCTGCAATGTTGTAGTTGAACATTAACGTTTGGTACGATGGAATTAAATGAAATCATATTAAGTTTACATGTATTTTTGTTATGCGATGAGAACATTGATTATCAATAAAATGAAATAGATAAATGAATAGTGTAAATTTCATTTCTTTAATTTCATTCTTTACGTGGAGAGAATAAAAAACATGGATAGGGAATGATGTTTTAATAAAGTTTCTTTCATTTTTTATGTCTACCTGTATTTATTTGTATTCTTCCAAGGCCGGCCCTGGGCCCGGTGCACATGGGCCACCGCCCAGGGCCCAATTCGTTGTAAGGGGCCCAAAAAAATAATATATGTTAATATAATCCAGCTGTCCCGTATTAGATTATATGTTTTTTACGTGATAAAAGACATAAACAATGTGTTGGTTCAGCTGGTAGTCGTTTTATCTTGGAATGTCAATGGCATGGGAGCGATTCCCACTGTTTGCATTTTTATTTTTTTATATACCATCACTACCATTTGCATTTTTTTATCTACAAATATCTTCTATACACTTTATATCAATATACTATCCATCAAATTCAATATTTATACTTTTGTTTTTCAATGAGTTTGATTTTTTTATTTTTGTTTAATACATTGTTTATGTTATTTATTATACGACTATTAAAAATACTAATGGGATATATATTTATTTTTTGGGATGTTATTTATTTTTGACACATATGTTTACTATTCATATTATAAATCATTTAAAATTAAAATTTTTTTTCTCAATTTACTAAAAAAAATGTAATTGAATATTGTATGCAATTTTTGCCCAATTTATATACGTTGTTAGTATTAATTTCTTTTTTTTCGGTTTTTTCGAATTGGGGAAAAATTCAGGGAAGCACCGTGAAACTATTACGCAATGACAGATTGAGATTTTTAAAGACATGACATTGACAATGGTGCAACAAAATCAATATTATTTAATTGTAACTTTTTATACGAATTTTGCTTATATATATAGAGGGCCCTTTTTAAAAACATGCCCCGGGCCTCAAAAAAGATAGGACTGGCACTGTATTCTTCATTGATTAAACAAACTTATAAACTTGCACAATTTCATTACTTTTTATATTATCGTACCAAACGTCCCAAAAAGCATAGTGCCTAATATACAACATTTATAGCATATTCTAAAAATTGTCAGGAAAGCACCCTTAAGGATGAATCAATGATTGAGCAAAGACTCCTTTTGGAACATGATACAAGGGGTTTAAATATATTTGTGTGTGTTTGTCTGTGGTGTTGGAGTGAGGGGGGAATAACCTTAGGGAACACTCACAACCTAAGTATCGAGTAGGGGTGGGATCGGTCATGTATTGATACCGTATCGGTATCGAACTGAGTGGTACCGAATTTTTTTGAGACATAATTTTAGTACCGAATACCGAACCGATTATAGAATTTTGGTACCGGTTCGGTATCGTACCGGTTAGAACTGATTATAGATTTATCACACAAAACTAGTATAAAAAATAATATCAAAACTAATAAACAAACTTAATATCAAGGCAAACAAATGAAGTTAAAATCAAAAAAATAAAAAAATAAAGTTAATATCAAAACCAACAATAAATGTTACCATCAAAACCGATAAACAAAGTTAATATTAAAAACGGTAATTCGTGCCCCATCAATTGTTAATCACACCCCTCCTTCTTAATCAATAAACAAAGTTAATCATCCGTAAATATATATCGGTGAATGTCGACGTAATATATATATATATATATATATATATATATATATATATATATATATATATATATATATATATATATATATATATATATATATATATATATATAGACACACACACACTTGTGTATGTATGTATGTAAATTGGTAATAAAAAAAACAAATGTCAATCTTAAATATATTTTTTTAAATTGGTCTTGTACCGGTACCGAATTATTTTAGACATAATATTAGTACCGAGTATCGAACCGGTTATAGAATTTGGGTATAAAAGAAGTGATTGGTTGTGTGGAATAAATAATATGTGTTGAACTAGGACTATAATATTAGGATATTTTTTTTAGTGATTTCTTGTGAATAAATTGGTCTAGTGACGATGCATTTCCCTAATTTATTGTTACATATCGACTACTTGGGTGTATAAAAGTTGGAATCATACGGAAAAACCAAAAAACCATATAAGGTTTTGTGGATTTTTTTAGTGTTAATACTATCCAATTCAGTTTTGTATTTTTTAGATAATATCAAGAAAAACAATAAATTATAAAACAGAACCAGAACTGGTTCCATACAGTTTAGGCGATTCTCATTTTTTTTTTTTTTTTTTCGTTTTCAATTCATCTAGTTCTGCTTGTTTTTTTTTTTCACGTTACCCACCCCTATTAAATACTAATGTTATCTCAATTAAATTCAATAATTTTGGTTTTAAACATTCTCAAAAGTACTATTATATCTTTTTGACAAATTTATATAACGTTGTTTGTTTCTCCTTGTATAATCACTTAAACTAACTAATTATAATCTACACAATTAATTTATTGAACTATGGGTTTCTTACTTTTCCTCTTTTTGCCTCTAAACTTACGTTGAATAATATGAAATCTATAAATTATCATTTTGCAATAACATTGAAAAACACCGACTTTCTTTTTTTTTTTTTAACTACTTCGATTGTTTAAGTCACGGGACATTTTTTTGGATTATTCAAAACGATATACTTTTGACTTGGTACATATTAAACCAAAACAATTAGTTTGTTGAATGACTTGATGGAAAAAACCATCACATTTTTAGACTTATTGGGACTTCTTACGGTTTAAGTATCATACCACACTAATGTTATGTTTGATAGAGAGCTTATAAAAGCTTTTAGAAGCTTTTATTTTGAATAAGCTCTACTAAAAAATAAAAGTTTTGTTTGGAAAGATACATAAAGCTTTTATTTTCTCAAAAATAAGTTCTTTTATAAAAAGCTAGTAGAAGTAGCTTTTGAAAAGGTCCGGAACTTTTAATCAAACATATTTACTTTTTTACATTTTATTAATCATAAACTACCACCTTTAATTAATATTAATGCCCTTTTACGTAATTTAATACTAAAAACTACAGTTACAACTACTTTTATCAAACACATTTATAAAACTAAAAGCTCCAGCTTTTTTAAAAAGCTTCAGCTCTCAAAAGTTTCAGCTACTAAAAGTTTTACCTTTTTTTTAAAAACACAAAGCTACAGCTAGTTTTGTCAAACATACCTGTAATTTTTGAATAAAAAAATACATATAATTTTGAATAAAAAAATATTAAGAGATTTTAATAGTTTGAAAAGAGTTCATAGACCTAATCATAAAAGTGAAAAAAGAGAGTTATTTTTTTCAATAACAACCCTATTATTTTTACATAAAAGTGTGAAATTAACGATTTTCACTTACAATGATACTTCAAAACGTTTTTTCATCACAAATGGCAGTTTATAGGAATGACAAAGAATCCTAAGGTAATGTTTGATTTGTTGAAATATTTTTAAATTATTAATTTTATCAAAGCATATAAATATGTCGGTATTTAAAAATAGATACATTTATCCTCTGATTACTTGGATTACTACGAACCAAACATCTATTAAAAAAGACATATCCATGAACATAAAAAACATCCATTTTTTTCTTTAGTCTTTATTCTTTTTTGTCTTATTTACTTTGGTCCTTTTATTTAGAAAGCATAATCGGCAAAATAATCAAAATTAATAAAAATATATTGTCATTAAAAAAACAACATAAAATTATATCGTGATCATTTTAGTGCTTCTGTCCCAAGTAAAAGGACCAACATAAATTTAATAAATGTTGATGGATTAAAATAATAATAATAATAATGTAGGGATTAAATTAACAAAATTGTAAAAGTATGATAGCTTGTTTTCTATATAAACCTAATATAAATTAAAAAAAATGTATGAAGAATTTTGATAACAAATATTCTTATACTTTTATTTAACTAAATGTCAAAAAACATTCTTTTCTATTATCAATGCCTAGTTTTTTTTTTGGGCAGTTAGCGTCTTAGCGACATAATTTAATTTTAACCCCTACCAAAAAGTGACTTTTTCTTATTTATTTTATAGAAAAAACATATAAAAACAAATATTAATAAATAAAAAAAGTACAACCAAACCTAACTATAAATAATCAAAATAATTATAAAGCCAGCTAAAATTATATTAAAAACATGTTATCTATTCTTAATATGGTGTAGAAAGCCTTTTTAAAAAAAGATTAAATAATTAATACAAAAGCTAAGATTGCATTTAGTTGACGAAAATTTTGCAAAATTTCATTTTACCTTTCAAAAAAAATGAAAATTTGTTTATTTAATAACAATTTCATAAATTTCATTTTACTTTTAAAATAGGGTTAAGTATGTATTTGACCAACGAACTATTAAATTTGTCTCATTTAACCATTAAACTTTTTTTTGTCTACGTTTAACCCCTAAACTATAATTAAATGATCAATTATAAGTAAAAAAGCAATTTTATAACCTGAAACTTGTTGTACCGGTTAAGAGTTACCATCATTTAAATTTACTCATCCAACATTAGTTATCCATCCATAATTTAACAAAAAAGGTAAAAGCCTCACGAACCCTAATTTACTCACTCTGCGCGATGCTCAGCCCGTAGAGACGAAGGAAGCAATCGATGGTGCAAAGACCATAGATACGAACCTACAACTACAGCACTTGAAGGTATTCTAAATTAATTTGTTATTAGTTTACCATTTCAATCCATGTAATGTTTGATTTCAATGAAATCAAGTTGAGTTTTAGCCGCCTCTTGATAAGTCTATACATGATTTTGTTTATGTTTTTAATCTCCAAAAAGTGATTTACAATTTCAATCAATTTATGTGACTCCAATAAAATCAGTTTACGATTTCATACACACCCAAAAATGATTTACGATTTCAATGAAATCAACTTCAGTTTTAGTTCTAAATCAAATTATATGTGATTTGTTTATGTTTTCATTTCTCAGAACATGACGTGTAGTTCACCTTATCGACCAAGGATCGTCACTGTTGATCTTCATTATAGTGGGGTTTTTACAAAGGAACCAACATTGTCATATGTCTGTGGGTTAGGGAGAACAATTCGAAATATTGATTTTGGAGTTGTTGATTACAACATATTAGAAGAAAGCTTATTTGTTGACATCGTTAAAACTAGATGCATATTTTGTACATATTGGTAGGCTTTAAGACCTGATGCATCACTTCTTTTGTACATGTAATGGTCAAGGTTTATTACCTGATGCATCACTTCTTTTGTACATCCAGTTGGCCACTAAAAAGCCTTATGATGACAGAATTGTGTATACATTTTGGGCTAAAGTAATACAATCCAATATTTGACTTCCTATTTATTTGACTTCCTTTTGAAATAAACTAGTCACATGCTTTTATGGGTTTGCTCTTGAATTCTTGATGGTGGACGGTCGATCAATTGGTTGTTAAGTGCAAGGATTTAAAATGGTTGGTTTGAATTTTGATAAACGCGACTTCAACGAAGGAGATTGATCCATTATTGAGGGAGTCGGGTGAGCACCAGAAACAATTGCTGCTGAACTGAAGCATGTTCAAAGTCGGCTTATGTACCGAAGGAATCATTTGCTTAAGAATCTTTGATTAGAAAGGCATGTGGTTCATGCTTCTTGATTCAAGAACTCGGCAAAAACATCACAAATACCGTAATATAAAAATTGTGAAGTACGATCTTAACATAACACATCGCTTTTAGGCTTCTAATTTACCAATAAAACACAGATTGGAATAATGAACATTAGGTCAAACGCATTGAACATATAACTCTCATTCATTTCAAAAAGTGCATATTAACATTACACATAAAAAAGAAAATGCTTTCCAGGCAAAGCCAATATATTTGACTTTACACATTAAGTTTATAATTGTGCCAAGCACATCACAAACAAACATCTATTGTACAGAACAATGTTTTATTTTATACAGCTTCATTTTCAGTGTTTCACTCTCATTGATATTGCCATTTCCTGCTGCTTTCTTTGTCGTCCCATAAGGCACCTAATGAACCTCATTTTTAGTGTTCCATCCTCATTTTTCCTTGGTTCTATCAGATGCGATCCATAGGGCACCTAATGAACGAGGCAGCTCATGAACCTCCTATGGTATGCGTCATTCAGAAAAATGATTCAACAATCGAGGTTAACGTTATTGACATTCGAGATGAGGAAGACATATGCGGTTGACTTGGTATGCATCGGCCTCAGAGATGAAAGGTCAAATTCCTATTCTGCTTCTCGATCACGGTTCAAGTCTTCAGGAACATCTTCTTTATATTTTGACCTAAGTAGAGAAGGTAAGTGTTACTTAGTATATATGATTTGGGGCATTAAATGCCACCTAATTTTATTTACTGACAGCTCATCAATGACACCGATTAAAACAAGGAAACTCTAAAACAAACCGGTTAAGTATAGTTTAAGGGTTAAACGTACACAGAAAAAAGTTTAGTGGTTAAATGAAACAAATTTAAAAGTTAGTTGGTCAAATATATACTTAACCCTTTAAAATACCACTTTCATACTTCTTCTCTTACTTTTTTATTAGTTACCCTATATTTAATTATAATAATCTATTTCTATCTCTTACTTTTTTATCACATATCCTATTTTTGTTGTTTTATAATCACCCATTTTATTTTTCTTAGAACTAAAACTTCATTATCTAAACAAGTTTTCACTTTTTATAGAAATTCTTGTTTTTTTTTCTGAAAACTGAAATTGAAAAATGACTAGTTTTCGTCCTTTTGTTTTATTTTTTATAAAAGGGATCGACCCTTTTGGACCTTTCGTTACCAACTTATTCAAGCAACATGATATTATATATTAATTAGACAGTTACCAAAATGGTGCTACTATTCTCACCGCATAAATATATATTTCTACCCCATCATTATTACTATATTATTAGAAATCAGTTTTTTATAATTAATTAACGAATAGAAAAATGACAGATCTTACTATTTCACTTTTCATGATCAACCTAATTCTATTTCTACCCAATCATGAGGTGTAAATAGACCATTCCTTGTTCCCTTACCAAAATACAAAGGTTCACTGTTGTAATCACAACTATCGATAGAAACAAAATAGTCAAGTCAAAATTATTATTTTTAAATATTTTTCTAAAGATGTACTTAAACCAACATTAAATGTTCATATATGGATATTTTATGATTACACGTTCCTTTAATTCTACTATGAGTACATTGAAATATTAATCGTTATCCATTTACATCTCTATATTCACATGATAAGTTGAAGACAATATAAAACTTAGGTTGCATCTATTTACTTAAAATGTTAAATGTATAAAATCTGAAAATCACATCTTCAATAATGATTTGAAATCTAAAAATTTAAGACTGTTTGGCAACTTTTAATTTGTTGTTCACTATATGTGTGTGTATAGTTTCGATGACAATAAATTTTATATCGAATTTTAGATAAAAATAAGTTTATCATAATGATGTATTCAGAGTTTTATAAAGATTGTATATTAAGTTATTAAAGAAAAACAAAACAGTTATATATTATATATAAAGTATAAAATAAGTCAGGTACTATTCCGTCTATTTAAATTGTTTAGCTGTGAGGTTTACTATTCAATGTGTTCATAAATTATAGTATTTAACTATTTATAAGGGTTAATTTTGAAATTGAAAAAAAATCATCATCCTTTTCTTTTTTTTTTCTCGATTAAGTCCCTAAATTATTTTTGTTTTATTTAAAAGCGTATATTTGACATGCTTGATCAGTTATCAAACAAGTAACCTTAGTTTTTTCATTTAAGTAATGTAGGAAAAAGTTCACAATTTTTTCCTAGTTTGACGATTAAGTCCCTAAATCTTTTGTTTTATCAGTTGTGTTTTACCGCCTAATCTGGTAGCCGGTCAAAAATATATATTTTTAAATAAGACAAACATAATTTAAAATTTTAATTAATTTGCGAAAAAGTCGAAGAACTTAATTGAAAAATAAGAGAAATTAGTTGGGTTTAATATTTCCCTATTTATAATTATAGTATATGATTTGGAATTAAAAAAATAAAAATAAAATAATAAAGGGAAGGGAGTTTAATATAAAATATGTAGTTCACCAACATATGAAATTGTTAATTTCATTATTTCTTTGCCATTTGGTGAAACTGACAGTGATTGTGGCACATGGGTTTGTTGGCTATTCTATCGTCTTTTCTTCCCTGCAATATGGCCCCAAATTGTTAATCATACACACCCACGTGGCACCTTCCACACATATATGTGCTTAAAAGTACGTATTATCAAAAAAAAAAATATTATGGGTTTAGCCCAATTAATATGAAGGTGATATATAAATATAATGTTATTGGTTTGATTTTCATTGGAGACAAGTTTGAACTCAAATGGTGAAAGTAAGTATGAAATCTCCACTTAAGGTAAAGAAGTAGTTTCAAAATAGAAGTAGGTTAGTTTGGTTTTTAAAAAAATAAGTTTTAAAAATATATATTTATATTAAGCCTATCGGGTTAAAATATAAAACATTGAAATATATGATTATAATTTCTTATCGTATTTTTCATCAAAGAGGTATCGTCTGTTTTATCGTATGTTGAACCATAACGATACTATAGTTATTTTTCATCATATTTCAATCTCTTGTTTTATTGAAAACTTATAATCAGAGGTGGCTTTTAGGGTGTGCGAAAGGCTCAACCGGATAGGGCCCCCAATTTCGTAGGGTCTCATGGTTATAATAAAGACCTATGTTTAGACCAATAAAAATTTTCTAGTATTTGACATGTATACGTTGTGCATCGGTGCGTTAAAATGGAATTCATGTCAAATTCAATTTGATTCGTACTATTTAATTTAATTTCTCACTAATCAGTTTTTTCATTTTTCACGAACTCGACTTTACCTATTAAAATTGAGTCTCAAAATGACCAATTTACTATTTAAAATACTTAAGGGACTATGTTGTAATCACAAACACATGGCCTCTAAAATCCATGAGACGACCCTGCTTATAATCAGTCTGGATTTTATCAGTTCATTCAGTCGAAGTCAGTCCATCATTTTTATATTTTCTTCACAAAACTAAAATCTATCTATACAATTAAAAGAGTAACTATACTCAATTCTGGTGCAGCCACGTGTCATAATCATGAATCGACACGTGGCAGGTTTTAAAAATAATAAAGAAATTTAAATTATATCTATCCAAATCTAATATAATCCACTTTTGAATTCAAATAAAATCAAATCTAATACTCTACTAATTGATTAATTATAATATAATATAATAAAAGTTGTAAAAAATATAAGAAAATAATTACTATTCATATATATCTACAAATATATAAATTAATAGGTCATAATAAATAATAATATCATTCTTATATACTTTTTGTTTAAAAAAAATAATATTTATACATTTACCTTTTAATTCATTATATTTTATATATATTATAAATATCCGCGTAATACGCGGGTAATAAACTAGTACTAAATTATTTAGCTGAAAATCGAACACAAAACATCTTCATGTTACTTTGTTGTTAAATTTATTAACTTACTTTTTTTAATAACAAACTAACTTTTTAATATATTAATTTACTAAAGATCAAACCCAAGATTTTTAATCCCATAAATCAACAACGAATTTTATTCACTATTTTTCATACGATGTATTAGTAAGTTAATATATTAAATAGTAACCTTTTTATTAAAAGAAATAAATCAATAAATTTGATATTAAAATAACTTTTAGTTTAATGGATAAAGAGTTGTTTTATTAAATAAAAGATTTTGGGTTTGATTCCCAACTAGGTCATTTACTATATTATTTTTATGAAAAATCATAAAAATAATGGACCGATCTCGATTGAACAGAGCGGTTTGGACCGTCGAACTAACTCGAACGCAGACCGGTCACATAATGCTTTAAGTGATCGTAATACACTATCCTCCCTGCGTGACGCTATATGTTTTCCTTTAAGAATCATTATATTTTGACTCAATCCGACTACATGAGTTTTATGTATTAGAGTAAATTACATAAATGGTCCCTGTGGTTAACACCAAATTATGGTTTTGATCCCTAAAAGAATTTTATTACACCATTAGTCCCTAATTTTAAAACTTTGCACATCCATGGTCCCTCTTACCATTAAAGTTAACCAACCTCCGTTAAATATTTTCAAATGACCATATTACCCTTTTAATAGTTTCAGTTTTTGTCCCTAAAATAACTTTTATTACGCTTTTAGTCCCTGTGATATTTATTATTATTATTATTATTATTGTTATTATTTTTATTATTATTGTTATATAATCTATTTTATTATTATTATAATTATTATTCAAATTTATTATTTTTTTACTTAATATTATTAGAATTTTTAACAAATACCGTGTCAAGTGACTAAAAATATTAATATATAAACGTATTATTGTTATTATTATAATTTTTATAATAATTATTATTATTTCTATTATTATTTAGTATTATTGTTATACTATTTATTTTATTATTATTAGTATTTAAATTTATTATTTTATTACTTAATATATTAAATTTTTTAATAAATATCGTCATGACTAAAAATATTAATGTATAAAAAATCGTATTATTATTATCATCATCATCATCATCATCATATTTTACATTAACTTTTTAATAACAATTATTATATGCATGTTCTATGATTTTTTTAATTTTATTTTTATAATCACTAGCTATATATTTGTTAATTACGGTCTTTAACTTTGCCAAAATTTATATTATAATTACATTTGTAATTTTCTATGTGACATTAACTTATTTACGGTTGTTACATTTAACTTATTTACGGTCGTATTAAGTATTTTCATTCCACCTAGGATTAGTTGATGTTTTAAATCTTTTGTATAGTCTTGTTAAATGGTTAAATTTTGTTAAATTCTCTTCATATTATGAATATAATTATTTTGAAATTGTTTTATTCGAAATATGAACATTTTATATGAAAAAAGAATATTTTAATCAATTGTTGGTTCTCAGTGATTCTCACGACTCTCTTCACGACCTCACTTATAAATTATAATCTTATATATATAGTTAACTAAAGACCGTAATTAACAAATATAGTGATTTTAAAAACAAAATTAAAAAAAATCATAGAACATGTATATAATAATTGTTATTAAAAAGTTAATATAAAATATAAAGATGATAATGAATGACGATGATGATGATGATGATGATAATAATAATACGATTTTTTATATAGTAATATTTTTAGTCATGACGATATTTGTTAAAAAATTTAATAATATTAAGTAATAAAATAATAAATTTAAATACTAATAATAATAAAATAAATAGTATAACAATAATACTAAATAAATAATAGAAATAATAATAATTATTATAAAAATTATAATAATAACAATAATACGTTTATATATTAATATTTTTAGTCACTTGACACGGTATTTGTTAAAAATACTAATAATATTAAGTAATAAAATAATAAATTTGAATAATAATTATAATAATAATAAAATAGATTGTATAACAATAATTATAGCATTAACAATAATAATAATAATAATAATAATAATAATAATAATAATAATAATAATAATAATAATAATAATAGTTAATAAATATCACAGGGACTAAAAGCGTAATAAAATTTATTTTAGGGACAAAAACTGAAACTATTAAAAGGGTAATATGGTCATTTGAAAATATTTAACGGAGGTTGGTTAACTTTAATGGTAAGAGGGACCATGGATGTGCAAAGTTTTAAAATTAGGGACTAATGGTGTAATAAAATTCTTTTAGGGATCAAAACCATAATTTGGTGTTAACCACAGGGACCATTTATGTAATTTAATCAATGTATTATTATGGGTTTTTGTAATAATCTATGTTACGACCAAATAATTTTGAAAATAAGTTTTGATCAAAGTTCAAAAGCGAAATTTGAGATTGTATAGTTAAGATTGAAGAAGTTAACATTTTCTGTGTTTATTATAGTATTTATTAAAGTGCGAAAAATAATGTTTTGATAAAATTTAATATAATAGATGACATGAAAATGTTTTACAAAAATTTGGAAGTGTTCTATTTTGAGGTGTCATTATTAAGAGCAAAGGGTATGCTCATCTTTCTGAATTTCATTCTTCTGTACACGTCAGCGCCAAATCAGCTTTTCTCTCACCACCTTTTCCCACATTTCTCCATCTTTCTAAGGTGGAAATACTCATCTTTCTATATCTTTCCATCTTTCTTAATTTTTTATAAATAAATTCATTTTAACTAACAAAACAATTATTAGAACTAAAATAATTAATTTCATAAATATTTAAAAACTATTACATAAACTAAACATTAAAAATTACTCAATTAAAATAAAAAAATACATAACAATAAATAAAAATTTAAATTACGAATGAACATTAAAAAAATACAAACTAGCCGTCTAAATTTGGTATTTGGGCAAGTGCAATATGTTCCACAAGATCTGAGCGAAGGTTATTGTGTGTTTTCCGATTACGAATTTCCAATAACGTATTTTGATATACTTCATTGGAAGCGGAATGTTGATTGGATGGAAGCTCGGTTTCTTGAAATGAACATATCGCGAACCGTTCGTCTTCTAAGATCATATTGTGTAATATGACACAAGCATACATGATTTTTCTAATTTTATTTGGATGTCATGGTCGTGCGGGTTGTTTATTATAGCAAAACGAGATTTGAGTATACCAAAAGCTCGTTCGATGTCCTTTCTTGCCGACTCTTGTGCTGCCTTGAATCTTTTTCGTTTGTCATCGGTTGGACACGAAAAAGCTTTCACAAAAGTCGCCCACTCGGGATATATCCCGTCGGTTAGATAGTACCCATGTTTGTATTGTGTTCCGTTAATAACAAAAGGAACAACTGGTGCGTTCCCATTTAAAACGTCGTTGAATATTGGTGATTGATTAACCACATTGATGTCGTGGTTGGAACCCGCGACGCCAAAAAATGCATGCCAAATCCATAAATCTTGTGATGCAACCGCTTCCAACATAATTGTCGGATATTGGTGATCGCCTCGCATATATTGTCCTCGCAATTCTGTACGGCAATTTCTCCATGCCCAATGTGTACAGTCGATGCTGCCAAGCATTCCACGAAATCCATGTTTTGCTTCATGGAACGCGTACAAATGATGAACATCAGATTCAGTCGGTCTACGCATATATTTTCGTCTGTATAGTTGAGTAATTCCCTTACAGAATTCTTGCAAGCTTTCACGCGAAGTTCTTTCGGACATAAAAAGAGAGTCGTCAATCGAATCAGGCACCATGCCATATGCGAGTTGTCGAATAGCAGATGTGCATTTTTGTAACGCAGTAAATCCCCCTCTACCTCGAGCATCCCATCGCAAGGTAAAAAATTCAAAATGTTGCTCGATATCGTAAACTATTCGTAGGATTAGTTCTTTGCGCATCCGAAACCTCCGTTTGAAAATATCATCTCCATAGAGAGGATTTTCAGTAAAATAATTACGCATTAGACGTTCATTTGCAGCAGCTCGGTCTCTCTGAATTGCAATTCTTCGTCTAGGTTGATTAATTTGCGCAGAGCTGGCATTTAAAAATGCTGCAAGGACTTGTTGATAATGTTGATATTCGTCTTCCGACGACTCTTCGGCTGATGAGTGTGACGACGAAGACGTATACGGTTCACATTCGTCGACTCCCATCACAATAAAAATAAAATTGTGAATGATAGTAAAATATAAAGTTATGAAAATTAAGATTAAGAAATAGAGAATTTTGAAAGTGTATAGATTGAAAGATGTGAGGATTTAATGTATTGGAGTGAAATATTTATAGAGTAAAAATTTTAGGTTAAATTTTTTTTTAAAATTATCAACGGTCATTTGACCGTTTGGAGAGGAAACAGACAAAGAAAAGGAGAAGGGAGAAGGCGGGGTGGAGCGGGGAGGGGAAGCCGGGCGGGGAGCTTTTTGCGCGGGGCCGCCGAGGGGGGCGGCTTCCCTCCGAGGTGGCAAGGCCGCTTGGGCAGCGACTTGACCACACCCACCACCCTAAGTGGTGGCAGTTTCAACCAAACAGATCAAACGGGTAGATAGATCAATAGGGTATCGGGAAATCATATTAAATGAACATGTTCATTACGATAAAATGTTAGATTTCATACAAAATTGCAATATACACATGTTCAAATGTACATTATTATTGAATATTTTATATCATTTACATGTTCGTTATGATAAAATGTTTTATTTAATGCGAAATAACAATACGTATATACTCAAATGTGTAATATGCATGAACATCTGCATATTGCATTTTTGCGTGATCTTAAACATTTTATCGTAATCAATATGAAATTTATATGAACTAGGTAATCATAATGCAATTTTGAACATATGTATATTACATTTTTACATGAAATTTAATTTTTTTCATTATAAACATGTTCGTTTAATATGATATTCCAGTACCCCCAGTTTAATATAGTATTTCACTAGGAAATCAAATTAGACACAGAACCAAAGAATCAAGACAAATGTGTATAATACAACACATGTACTGATGTACATACATCCAACTCACATGTACGTATTATAATATGTACATATTCATATGATTCAATTAGTCTTGGTTTTTCAGTTATCAAACCAAAACTCTATGATTTTATTAATTAATATTATCTATGAGAGATCCTAGTAAGGATTTTGTTGATTTTAATCGTAAAATCGTAAGATCAAAATTGAAATCTTAACAACCATTACTAACACTGGTTTAGCGATTCGTGCACTACACGGATTGATTTTACTAATTTGAATATGTAGACGTATGAAAAATTATAACAAATTGAATGAACAAAATATAAAAACCAACATGGATTTTAACCACATGTATTTAAGAACAGATATGACGGACTCAATTTTGCAACAGATATGCCAGATTTAACACAATCTCTATAAATTAATAAAAAGACACGGATTATTAATATTAATCACTAAAAAGATAATTTGCAACAAAATCCCTAGAAAATAGCGATTATTATCTAAAATAATTTAATTTAATTAATTTTAACATAAAAAATTATAGATTACACGTGTCGAAAGACGGTTATGCCAATTGGCGGTATAGTTAAGCGACAAGTGGATATTATTTACTATTTTAATAGAATAGATAGATTAATCAAAAAACGAGTTTCCTCAATGAAATATTTAAAGCTGATACACATGTGTTAAGATATAGATATATTAGTTATTTGGATAATTAATAACTTTAATATTAAATATTGATAGATCAATAAAACTATTTAAAGATTGTGATACTTGTGGATTAAGATAATATATTTAAGAAAGATGTTATATACACATTTTGTTAAATGTTAATTACATATTCCTTCTTTTATTCTCTCATAAAAACTTAGCGGGTTCACTATCATAAGAGAGATGATTAAATGTGTATGTACATGGGATGATGTATGTAATTAACAATGAAAATAAAAAAATAAGAGGAATTGTTCATTTAACACTCCTATATTTAATTATATAACATTAATAGTTTAATTTATGAAAACTGATGGATGGTAAATGACTTGTAATGTGCTCCAAAGATTCCTTGGTATTTAGGTTCAAGATCAATGGAAAACCATCTTTGACTGGAGTACTGGAAAACCATATTGAATGTACATGTTCATTTCGGTAAAATATTAAATTTAATGCACAATTACAATATACATATGTTCAAATGTGCATTATTACTGACTAGTTCACATCATTTACATGTTCATTAAGATAAAATGTTTCATTTCATGCAAAATAACAATATGTCAATATGCACATGTTCAAATATGCAATATGCATGGACATGTGTATATTACGCATTTTTGCATGAAATTAAAAATTTTGTCTTAATGAACATGTAAATGATATGAATTAGTTACTCATAATGCAATTTTGAACATATGTATATTATAATATTACATAAATCTAACATTTTATCTTAATGAACATGTACATTTGATTTGGTTTTCCAGTACTCCAGTCTTATATATATATATATATATATATATATATATATATATATATATATATATATATATATATATATATATATATATATAGAGAGAGAGAGAGAGAGAGGGGGGGGGGGGGTTCAATGGAAAACCACCATGCACCAGAAAACTTGTGAAAACCGCACAGCACCACCACAAATGCATCAAATTCCCCGCGTGATGCATCAAAATCCCACGTGATGCATCAAATTTCCCGCGTGATACATCAAAATCCCACATGATGCATCACCTTATTTACGATCATGCCACCGTTTTTTTCATGAAATGCACCAAATCGGACGGTATGCGTAGGTTTCCATAGTTTTCACGTGCATAGTGGTTTTCCATTGAACCCACCCCTATATATATATATATATATATATATATATATATATATATATATATATATATATATATATATATATATATATATATATATATATATATATATATATATATATATATATATATATGGAAACCTACGCATACCGTCCGATTTGGTGCATTTCATGAAAAAAACGGTGGCATGATCGTAAATAAGGTGATGCATCATGTGGGATTTTGATGTATCACGCGGGAAATTTGAAGACGATAAGAACCAATTAAACTAGTTGAATACCCGTGCGTTGCTCGGGTGATGTGCGACGAAATTAATTTTGTTTAATGAAACATGACATAATAAAAATATATTTTATTTAAGAAAATTATACATTGTCTACTAAGAAAAAAAATTACAATTATATTTGAGGTCTATACTTATCTAATTTAATACCCGTGAGTTGATCGAAAGACTAACTTTTAGTTTAAAAAAAATGTATCAGAATGAAGCATATAGAAAAAAAAACTACTTATAATTATAATTTACAATAAAATGAAAACCCATCATTTTACCATCAAATAATATTCTAACATTCAAGGAATTTTTAAATGACCTAAGTGAATAAATTAAAAACTCAGATGATTAAAACTTTTAAGAAAAAGTTTACAAAAAAATCACAACTATTTGTTTTTAGTTTTGTGTTTTAAAGTATAAATATATGATTGTGACTTTATATACACACACATATACATATGAAATAATTTATAATGAGTTAATATTAAAAAAAACATATAATGTTTTTATGATTCTATCTGAATATTTATCAATTTACTTTTGATGTTATATTTTGATTGACTAGATATTATATTAAGAGTAAATTACAAAAATGGACCACGTGGTTTGTTTAAAATTATGAAAACGGTCCATCAGCTTTAAAAGTTGCAGTGGTGGTCCCTCAAATTACTTTTTACTTGCAGAAACGATTCCTATGTTTCTAAACTTTTTAAAAATGATGATTTTATCATTTTCTAAATTACACTCAACTATTAAATTTAATTTCACTTTTGATCATTTTCTTAAATATATATTTTGGTTTTTATACTATACCTATTTTTTTAAATAAATTAATATTTAGCTATTAAAATTTATTTCTATTTATATACTTAATTTAGTTATTTATGCCTCTTTTATGTATTCAATTTATTTATTTTATATTTCGTTGGTTAAACTGTTTGTATATTTTTATCATTTATACTTTTCAATCTAGCTATTTCATTACGTTATTAAGAAAAGTATATATCTTTAAGTTTTTGTTAGTTTTAATTTTAATATTTTGTTAGTCTAATACGTTACGATTTAATTTAAATATTTGGTTACGCTAATAAGTTTTTGATTTAAATGTATTATTTTATTTGTTTTAATTTAAATATTTTATTATGTCATTACGTTTTGATTTCAATTCAGTATCTCATTGTTTTGATTAACAATTTTGCTAAGTTAATATTTAAGTGAAAATGAACAAAATATATAAGTGATATTCTTATTTATTGCAAAACAATTGATTACCGTAAACAATAAAATTAATAAAAATTGTTACATTTTCTGATAATTAATCCTTATTCAATACTTGATTGTTTTTTTTATAATTTTATCCATTTAAATAAGTATAGATTATATATTATATATTTATAAATTTATATGATGAAATTTATTTATTAGATATAAAACATGTGAAGCCATTCTCTCCAGCCTAATCCATTTGTGTCCAGCCTCGTTTCAAAAACAATGTCCAGAAAACCCTAGCCCTAATCCTATCTCACGCACCTCCACCGTCCCTCCCTTTTGGTGCACGCTACCGCTCATCATCGATCTCCCGACCACCAACGCAATCGATCACCACCCACTCACTCACACAATCCCGCCACACCTCGCCGTAGCAATCGACCACACCTCACCCATGCAATCGGTGTCGTTGCTCAGCTTCGATCTACATCTGATGATGTTTTCGGTTTTGGTAAGTCACATATTTCTATTTCGTTTGGACATATGCTTCTGATTCGTTATTTCCTCGACTTTGTTGTTTAAATTTGTATGTCACACTTTGTTGTTTCTCATGTTATTTGTTGCTAGTTTTTTTTATAGTATTAACTAGAAATCGATGTTAATGAACGTTCGTGTATGGGTTTTTGAGATATATACATTTTAAAATTGTTTATGAGTTCATTTATCTGACTATATATGCTACTTTGACACTTGAACGACAAATAATATGCGTTTTAGACTTGGATTGTTATATGTGTTGTAACAATGTTGAATTATAGGGCGATTAACTTCACATTGTATTAGCAATTTAACAAATGTTTGGTTTATTGTGTAAACCCTAAATCAATCAATGAACTTATATATTTGTGTGTGTGATTTGCTTTGTTATTCTCTACTCAGCATGTTATGTATGTTAAGCATCATGGAAGAGCACCTACCTCTTGAAAGTGATCTTGGAGAGACTGCTACTTATCAAAAGGAGGTCGGTTTATTTTTACTTTGTTCGTATTTTTATTAATTTCAGTATTCCTCGGCTTTACAAAGGACTCAAGATATTAGTCTATAGGGGCATTTGTTTGATGTGCTATATAAAAGTAATTTTGCGACATGAATAATCAACAGGTTAAAACTAAGATATGAAATTTACACTTATCATAATAATCAGTTTTCTTATAGAAGTTTTTATTTCCATGTCTGATTATTTTAACCTTAAACTGTCACAAACTGGAATCATAAACACTTTTACCCAACAAACATTAAAATGTGATTACCACATCAATTTGCAAATATCAGTTTAATTCAAACACTCTCGTAGTAGGCAAATCCTAGAATCACTTCATGCTCCTAAAACATCCTCATTTTTTCTGTTTTGCAAAATGATGGTTTGCTTCTTGTTCCTAAATTATCCAAAAATGTCTTCCTATCATTCTAGATTCTTAAGTACAGGGACACCCGACAAAAAGTAGAAAATTGCGTAACTTTAGTTTTTCATCAGCAGCCCAATCAAGGGCCTTTTGAGCTGAGTTTGTTAGAGGAGGATGTTCAGGACTGAAAAAGAAATAGCCATGCTTTCCTATCAATTTGATGGCCTCCTCCCTCACTTTGGAAAGTGTGAACCAATTTGCATGCAAGAGTTTTGAAGCCTGATTTGTACCTACAAACAAATAGAGAAAAGAATATGAAATTAACTTGCCTTAATTCTTGTCCATTCTGCTAAAGACAAAATGATTTGGACAATGTTATTTAGGATGCAGGCTCAATCAGCAAGGCTAAGTCACCAGGTGGCGTTATTCGTAAGAGTCCCATGTTTAAATATCAATAGTGTCGATGCACAAAGAATCATTGAAGGGGACGACAAGAAGCATAACAATGTCATTAGCATCTTCACTCTTTTAAATATCAATTAAAAATAAATAATTAACATTAGCATTAACCACTTCATTCAAATAACCTCAAAAAGAAGGGAAGAAGAGGCAGAACAAAGTTGAAGGGCCAAAAAGATGTGTATTTACAATGTTGAATGTTCAATCTTATGTCTTTTGTATAAATTAATATACTAATGGACAAGCCTACATGGAAGCCCAGACATGCACGTTAATAAACTGGAACTCTGGAAGCATAAATATTGCCTTGTAACGTAACCAGGTTAGGATTAAGTAATACTTGTTATTGTGGTTCATCCCCTAAAATTTTGTTATGGTAGTGCATACACTGGTCAAAATCATTAATCTGCAACCATTAATCCCTCTTCAACACATCCCTCACCTCACAGGCCAAGGCATGCCCCTCATTGAAGGCATAGCACAAAGTTGTGCCTCAATGCGCCTTGTGCATAGGCACATCTTTCACAACAACGAAAGTGGGTATGTTTGAACCGCCCAATTCCAATAAAAAACCAAATATATAAAAACATAATTCCTTGTGGAAAGGTCGGCTTGCTCTAGCTCATGTTTAGTGAATAACTGGTAGAATTTCAGTCTCTAGTTAAGTTGAGTAGAGACATATTCCGTCATTTAGCCATAAATTAAGTGTGGTGTTTCGATGTGCATTTTGAAGGCATTTATGATGTCAAGGAGTTTCACAAATTCTGAGACATTTCAAACAATGATCCTTAAACCTGAACAATAGATTATGCTTATATGCAAACACCCACAAAATCTAAATGTAGAATGCAAATTGGTTAAAGTGAAATTAAACCCACAACGAATATCACAATTATTTGTAAAGTATAAACACAAATAAAAAAACACTTATGAAAAAGGGAAGTGACATTTGACACTAACCCTCGACCCAAATTCTCATCAAAATAGCTTCAGTACCAGTAGTTGAAAACTTAAGCTTCCTCACCTCCAATTCACCCATTGCAAACGACTTTATTCCTATCAACGACCATCTAACATTCAATTCATCCATTAGAAAACCTTACCATTTCATTTAGAAGGATATAAAAACTACTCACTTGGATAATTTCAAACAAATATCCTCCCGGTAATATTTTTTAAGATATTAAAAAACTATAAGAAATTAGAGTTTATTAAACGGGATGCAACATCCCTTTTTTTAGAAGGATATAAAAACTACTCACTTGGGAACTTTGCCTGTAGAATTAACCCTCTCTGGATTTCTGCAACCGTAAAAAACAGTTACTTTCAAATATCGTCATCCTTTAATTTATTAAAAAATGGAATTTTAGATTCATAACATAAAGAAAGAAAAACTCAACACAGTTGGAAGGACTGAATGCAACAGTGCCAGCGGTTGGATCTTTGACTCTTTGTTAGTCCTCCCTAGCGACTTTTACAACATTGATAAATTTATTACGAAGAACATTGCAAAATCTGGATTTCTTCTTGATTTGACATTTTGTATGAAACTTCAATTTGATATTACTTTTTACATTCAAAAAAGTAGTAGATCGTTCATTCTTTTTAACATCTTTGTGTTTCATCTCCTACAATAGGGTAATTAAATTGATGGGAACAATGGATGTTGTGTTTTTTGTCTACAAAAGGCTATAATTTGTATTGTTTTTCAACTTTTGGTGCTGAAAATTGGGGGCTGTCAGTTCTTATTTTCTAAGGAGAAATGCATGACACAAATGATACTTCTTGCTGGGCCTGGGGTTCTAATTTCTACATTCATTCTTGGTGTAGCTCTAAAGGTATGCTACTATGCTTACATACACCTTTTTTTTCAAATTTTCTTTTAGGATGTCACTTCCTATTTTCTGAGGAGAAAAAACAACCTAACGGCAGTTAATATTTCCATATGACTGGAACTGGAAAACACCATTGCTGCTTGGAGGACTTCTAAGTGCTACTGATCCTGTTGTTGTGGTTGCCTTGTTAAAAGAGCTTGGTGCAAGCAAAAAAGTCAGTACTATTATTGAAGGAGAATCATTAATGAATGACGGGTACTGATTTCCTGTTAGTGTTAAACTTCTTAATTAAGACGGATAATTATTACCGTGGTGCTATTGTAATTCATGTTTCTATGATATGGAAATTAATAATTATTTTTTGGCCATTTCCAATTTAACTTTATGGTTCATGCTTGACAACAAACTGTATCCTGTATATTCAGGACGACAATCGTTGTCTATACACTTTTTTTCCGAATGGTAACTGGATCAAGCTACAGCTAGGGGATGGTCATCAAGTTGTTAGCAACAGTATCTCTTGGAGCGTAGGTATGTTATGTAGTACATATTAATGAAAGTAATGAATAGAAGAATTTTTTTTTTACTAAAACAGAGATTAATGATAGATTTACCTTTGTATGTACTTGTTATACAATGTTTCTTCTTGCAGGAACGATTGAATCAGCAGTGAAAAACATAGACGTTGGATTCATATATGCTTTGCTGGAGAAAGCATGCAGAGTATAAAGCAGAAAGCAAACATTAACGTGATGCGAATGTAGCAGAAAGAGATAAATATAGAGAGGTAAATATTAGTAAAAGTTTTAATATCGACATTATCATGAAGTTTGTTAATCATATTCTAGTTTGAATCTATCCAATATTCCAGATGTATTTGAATTATCCGGAATTTGTGATAATAAAGGCGATGGAAATATACAATTTTCTGTTTTGAAACTTTTTTTTTTTGCAGGTTCTGTTGTGATATTATCCACAATTTGTGATGAACTGGTCATGCAAATATTTAATTTCCAGGTTTGAACCTTTTTTTCTGTAGTTTCAGTTGTGATTTATCCAGAATATTAGGCGGAACCCCATTATTTTAGGAATTTTCTGCAGTTTTATGTTCCAGATTTTTTGTAGTATTTTCAAAATTTCTAGCAGTTTGAATATAGTTTTAAAAAACGTGGGCTTTATCAAGAAACATTTAATGATAAACATTGCAGAATTATTTATCCGTAAATCCCTTTTTTTATGCAGTTTTTTCTAAATTATAGCCAATCACATCTTGCCAAATCAGTATTAAAAATCGGAATTACTACCAATAATGAAACGCCACGTCACCTTTTTTCTCTCTGCTCCGTCGGCAATATATATATATATATATATATATATATATATATATATATATATATATATATATATATATATATATATATATAATTATGACATGTCATCTAACTTAATCCATATTCTTAAGGGCATTTTGGACAATTTCAAAACTTAAAATTAAATAATAATAAAAAGAAACTAACTTTTCCTCAATTTACGGTTACCCATCAAATCATTCCTTAAATCATGATATTTATCCATATTTGTTTTATTTTTAAGATTTCTCTTTCTCTCTCTTCTATCTCTTTCTTTCTGCTCATGAAGAAACCATGAGTTCATTAGTAACACACTCCTCCTTCTCCCATGGTGCCCTACACACTGTCATATATATATAGGGAGTGGATCAAATGAGGACCGTCCTTAAAATGAAGACGATAAAAACCAATTAAATTATGACATGTCATCTAACTTAATCCATATTCTTAAGGGCATTTTGGACAATTTCAAAACTTAAAATTAAATAATAAAAAAAGAAACTAAATTTTCCTCAATTTACGGTTACCCATCAAATCATTCCTTAAATCATGATATCTATCCATATTTGTTTTATTTTTAAGATTTCTCTTTCTCTCTCTTCTATCTCTTTCTTTCTGCTCATGAAGAAACCATGAGTTCATTAGTAACACACTCATTCTCCCATGGTGCCCTACACACTATCATCTTCTCCGGCGGTCTTCCACCCATTCCACTCTTTCACGGTCACCGCCGCTGTGATATCACTAACGTCAATATCATGAACCCGTTACCACAACCACTTTCTCCCCATTGTCGACCTACCATAAACAAACACGATCGGCGGTACCTGCTCTACGACGACACCCACAACCTCGCCTTCGTGAATCGTGTACCACCACCGCCGTAAAATTGCTTACTTGAATCGAGAACCGCCGCTCGCCTCCTAATCCTCCTCTGTATTTTAACCGTGAACCGTTGTTGGCCGTGAACAGTGAACCGCCACTCGCCGTGAACCCTCCGCCTTCGTGAACTGTGTACTGTGGTCGTTTTGAATTGCTTGCTTGAACCGTGAACCCCCGCTCGCCTCCTTCTCACTTGCTTGAACCGTGAACCGCCGGGAACAACTCAAAGTCCAAACTTACGCCTTCGTGAACCATGTAGCAACGCCGCCATGAATCTCTTGCTTGAATCGTGATCCGCTGCTCGTCGTGAACCACTCACCTCCACTGTGAATCAACTGTTCGTAGTGATCGTCGTCTGCACCTTGCCGTCATTAACCAGCAGCCTTAGAAACCCACCTTCTCACTCTCCGTCATCGTGAACCACTCGCCATCGTCGGGAATCAACTGTTTGTAGTGAACAACTAGCCTTGAACCACTCTCCGTCGCCGTGAACCACACCAGCCTTGCCGTCGTGAATCGCCCACCTCCTCACTCTCCATCGTGAATCGCCACACCCCCAAAATGCGTTAAAACCAAAACTCACCTCATTAAATTCATATAGTTGTTAAATATAGAGAGAGTGCACAAATGACTATTTTACCCTCAAACACTTGTCCATGTTGTACAAATCTTTATTTAATTACAAAATTGTCACCTTGCATTCTATTGGTTGATTCACAATTTCAAGCAATTTAATTGGTTTTTATTGTCCTCATTTTAAGCACGGTCCTCATTTTATCCTCACCCTATATATATATATATATATATATATATATATATATATATATATATATATATATATATATATATATATATATATATATATATATATATATATATATATATATATATATATATGTGTGTGTGTGTGTGTGTGTGTGTGTGTGTATTTGTGTTTATTGACAGGTCGCTCCTGAGCTTATTATTTCATGCTAGCCTCTACGGGCGTGACTTGGCTGCAGGGGGAGGGGTTTCCCCAATTGAGATGGGTATCTCAATGTGTTATTGGATCTCAAGTGCCTCTGGGAAGAGGTTAGTGTGCCTATGGGCAGAGGCTAGTGCGGCATAGGTTATGCCAGACAGAGTAGAGTTAATGTGAATGTCATGCTTAACATGTGTATGTTATTATGTGATTAGTGCAGAGTCTAAACCTTTGTGTACTCACGAGCTGTGAAGCTTACATATTCGAGTCTAAATGTGTATGTTAGGGGGACAGAAGATAGGGCCGCCAGCTCCTGAGCAGAAATAGGAGCTTAGAGATTGCAGCAGAGAGATTCTGACACCACCGTGACTGTATGTTGATATTATTGTTGGGAAACTTTGGACATTTGTATCTGGGTTTTTGGGTTTATGCATATTAGTTTTGGGGACATATATGCTAGGTTACCAGCTAAACATTGTTGTTTATATTGTGTTAAAATGCTTTAATTTACAGTGTTTGTGTAAACCTCTGACATTGTGCAATGGATATTATATGCGTTATTTTCACCTGTGTATTGTAAATAACGTGACATTTAGTCCGGTTTGGAGGGTGTTACAATTATTATTTAGAGAATTACCTATGTAATTATGGAGATAATTATATGAATAATTAAAGGTTTAAATAATAAAGATAATTATTATATTAGAGTTTAATTAAATAAAAACTCATATATATATATATATATATAGGTTGAGGTTCTATGGGGCGCGATATGCATCGGGAACCAAATGGGAACCAAAAATGCATTGCTTGTTTACAAAGGGTGCATTAAGGGCATTTTGAGAATGCTTAATAATATATTGTTAAATTATAAGATTTAATTTAATATTTATCATTTATTTAGGAAACTAAATAAAATGATCAACCACTTGGTCATAAATCCATCCCCTTTTCTCTCTCTTTCCCTTTTTCTTTCATGGCTAGCCTCTTTCCATCTCTCTTTCTCTCAACCAGTTTTCACAAGACAACCACTACCACTACCGCCAGACCCAACACCACCATCGCTGTCCACCGTCGGTATGCAACTCTGCAGCATACCTGTGCATCGATGCTGACGAGAATTTGCTTGCGTCTGTTGATCATGGTTTTTGAGTATCAGTTTTTTCACAAACAGTTCATTCTACTATTCTGTATCATGCTTATGGCTAGTCAAAGAATTATAAGATTCTTTATTTATGTTGGTGGTTATTGCTTCCAAGAAATAGTTGCAGCATATGGTATTGGTTGTTTCAAACATGATGCACAACAGCAATGCATCACGACAATGATGAACACATTGAAGACGTTGATGAACACGTTTAAATTTCAGAGATGCATCACGAAATTAACACGTTTAAATGTCGAAATGCATCACGATTTTGGTGATGCATAATGATGGAACAAAGACGAGGATGAATATGGCCAAAATGCATCACGTTTTTGGTGATGCATAAGGATGGAACAAAGACGGGGATGAATATGGTCGAAATGCATCATGTTTGAAATGGGAAAAACTTCCATTACTGTCCTAAGACATACAAGGTCCATGGAGGGTTGCGGGTGATTTTAACGCCTACAGAGCGTGATTCTGTTATTGTTAGGTCTAATTAGAATTCAATAACTTCACTCATTTGAACAGCAACCTGAATTGAACCTCCTGCGGATATTGAATTGGATGAAGATGCATCGTGTTTGAAGACGAATCCAAAAAATTGGATGAAGATGCATCATGTTTGTTTAGATTCGGATAGAATATTTTCTGAATTCAAGCATCTTCCGATTTTGCCCTTCCGCGCGCGAGAATTTATGCACCCGTGCACCCATTTTCAAGTTTATTACCATTTTGCCACTACAATCTGAACCATTAAAATTCAAAATCTAACGGTGCATACAGGTTCCCAAAGTGCACAATGCATATAGGTGCCCATAGAAGCTGACCCTATATATATATATATATATATATATATATATATATATATATATATATATATATATATATATATATATATATATATATATATATATATATATATATATATATATATAATTTTAAATAAAATATAAATAAAACAAAAGTTTTAAAATAATCATATAATTATATAAAAATATTAAATATTAAAAAAATAATACAACGTTAATTAAAACATTTTTATAGAATATATATATATATATATATATATATATATATATATATATATATATATATATATATATATATATATATAAAATCAAGTTTACCAGCGGATCATGAGATTTTAGCGTACCCTGTTGTGAATGATCATTCACATAAATGTTTTTGCATAAACATGTATAAGACAACATTATAATATTGTTTATCAAAAGTAGCAACATCATAAATCTAAAATGTTTAAAAAAAATGGTCGTGTGAATGGTGTGAATGACCATTCACATAAATGTCCATTAACATTCACATAATTTTTAAAGACACGGAAAATATGAATATATGTGAAATTGATATATCATGTGTATAACGTTAATTTAAATATGGTTTGGAAAAAAAATTTAAAAAGGTTTTTAAGGTTGGTACCTTCGGGTGCACTTAATTTCGCTTTTTTGAACCTGACTTTCTATTTACATAGATTTATTATTTAAACCGGTTAAAAAGGTATAAGAAGTGTGGCATTGACATCATCCATCTCTCACAACCAGGGCCAGGGCGAGCTGGGCCTTGGCCCAGTGCAGCAAAACCAAAGGGGCAACAATTTTTTAGTCCAATTCAAGTTATATTAGGTTCATTTTTTAGCCCCATTTTTAATACATTTACACAAGCGCACTTGACCAAATGATCAGTCGATTAACTTCTTAATTTCTGTGTGTCTGCCCGTGGAACTGAGGCGTCTCCCAAGATCCTAAAGCGATGAATCAGAACTGAGGCGTCTCCCATGTTCCCACGACAGGAGAATCGGTGAATTAGAATCAAGGAAGAGGAAAAGTCGCGAGCAAAATCCTAAGAGCCAAGGCAGAGGTGAGAGGTCACACAACAACCGTAGAAAATGGATGGGCGACCAGCCACTCACAGTCATCGTTCACGAACAAACTCTCTTTTGCATCTACCATCTGTCTCAAACAGTCAAACTCTTAACCGGTCGACGACGGACGGCGACGGACGACAGGACTGGCTGTCTCTGTTTCTCCTCCGGTGGCGGTATGCTGGTACCTCTTATCTGCGGATCTGCCTCTGATTCTCTTTCTCTTCATGCGATGATTGTTTGCCTGTTTCTCTGACTCTCTTTCTCCTCCGGTTCCCTCCTATCTGCCTCAACAGTCTGCTAGAGGTATAACATTTCAAGCTATTGATCATTTTATGTTTATGAACTCTTTGATTGGTCCATGGAAATTCAGTTCTAGTACTGGTCTGTGGACTGTGATTCTGTGAAATATGTTTATGCTTTTTTTGGTACTGGTCTATCATCTATGAAATCAATATCTCATCAATCTGATATTGGTTTATGATTTTATGACTTTATGTTTGTAGGCAAATATACAAAATCAATAATCTCATCATTCATCAATATACAAATTATTCATCAAGTATTTGTATTTGTATTTGTTTCTGACTTTATGTGATTATGTGAATAATCAGTTTTTTATTTCTTTAATTTGTAGGTGTAAATGTTGATTGAAGCTTCACTGAATCGAAGAAACGATACTCAAGGTAGGGGTGTTATATGCGGACCAAATACCCGAACCGAACCGGTCCCGAACCCGAATAGGACCGATTTCCAAGCAATGGTCCGGTCCTCGGTTTCATATAATTGTTTCATTCGGGTTCGGTCCGGTCCGGGCTCGGGAATTACCCGGAACCGAAATGCAAAGCCAATTAGAATTTAGAAATAGGATTTAGGATCTCCAGTAGTCCAGTTCTCCATCGCAACACAAACTCCAGAGACCAGAAGACGAAGACGAAGTGGAAGAGACGCTGTGAGGTCGATGGAATCAAAGAGTTGCCGTGGATTGAGGTCGATGGAATCGAAGAGATGATATTGACGACATTTTGAAATACGATGACATCGCATTGGGTAAAACCATATATTTTTCTAGAAATCAAACATTATATAATATATATTAACTTTATTATTATTTTTTTTTGTAGAGATTGAAGAAGCAATACGCGACCCCGATGGAAAAGGAAAAAAATAAAGGGCGATCGATGTTTTTTTTTTCGTTATTGACTTGGTTCGGTTTTTTGAATGGTTGTCAAAATTCAAAACTTTTGGTTGGTTTGTTATTGTTTTTTTTGAATGTTTGTACACTAAATATCATGAATGTTTCTTTTACTTTGTTATGTGATTTATAGTTGCTATTCCAAAAAAAAAAAGAAAGTGATTTTTAGTTTGGTCCTACCGGGTTTTTCCCGAATACCCGGAACTGGGACCGGGACCGAACCGGGACCAAGAATATTCAAATGGTCCGGTCCTCGGTTTCATATATTTGCTTCATTCGGGTTCGGTCCTAACTGGGTTCGGTCCGGTCCGGTCCGGGTTTGGTCCCGATAACACCCCTAACTCAAGGTGTTTTCTTTTGATGCTTATAACTTATATAGTTGTTTTAAATACTATTTTAGTATAGCATATACTATTGATTTGCATGTTTCCACGGTCACAGCTTTCGGAACCCAAAATAAGAAAAAAAGAAAAGACAACAAGAACTCACACAATCTTTACATGGGTCTTTAAAAATAATATGTTGTATCTTAACATATTTAAGGACATTATTTTCTAATCTCGTCCGGTATATTAAATTGTTCAGGACCGGCCCTGCACACAAAACCACCAACCCCCCCCCCCCCCCCCAAAAAAAAAATTATAGCATTTCTTGTATTTTTTTTTTGTGAACGACGTACATCGTCTCCATGTCCAAGCTACGTGGCTTTTGATTTTCGACCATGGCCTCTGATATGTGCCGCTCGTTTTGCCAACTACTCCAGGTTTTGATTTCTTAAAATCTGTGTACGATTTTTAGATTCATTTTTTGTTTCAATTTGTTTAGATTCAGTTTTGATTTGTTCGGATTTGTGTTTGATTTGTCACATTTTGTGTTTTTAAGCCCCGATTAAATGATTAATGCGATTGTTCTATTTGTATTGCATATTTCAATCCATAAACCCACTTTCGATATGGGTTGTTGTTTACCCAGACTGGCTTTTCAATATGTTGTTATTTGATTTATAAATCCATTTTTGGTTTCATTGATCAACATCCGGGTATCGATTTTTATGGGAAAGTGTTGTTCTAAACTTTGAGTTTAGTAAGAAGATCCCTATGATGTTGTTGCAGTTTTGGTAGTCAATTGGCATGAAACCGAAGAACAAATTCACCGGTGGTGGTGGTCTAATTAGATGGCTTATCGTTATTATTAATTTAATAATAAAAACAAACATATCAATAAAAATATAAGACATGTGTACTCCATGCAACAAAAATAAGCCAGGTGTATATGCCATGTGTTCATCACTATATGACACGGATGACACTTGGACAGAGGAATTTAATAAAAGTTTGTTGGTTTTTTTTCAATATTAACCCTAGATAATATTAAAAAACAAAGATTATCACTTTTATTAATCAATTTTAAACCTTCTTGTTTATCCATGAAAACCATATAACTAGTTTTTTTTTACCCGGGCGGTGCCCGGATTTACCGTAAAAAAATTAAATTCTTCTATATCAACAAAAGTAAATATACAAAATAATCAACTAAATCAACATATATGTATAACTATTTTCGTTCGGATTATGTTATTAAAAGCATGGTAATTTGAAGTGCATTAACATAATATGACAAAACCTATTTTTTGTTTTTTATTTTTATTTTATGTTAAATCAAATACGTGTTAATTGTGGCATATTATTATTATTAATGTAAGATGTTATTTTTTTTATTACTTAAATATATTTTTCAACTATATATAGTGGGTGGTTTGAGAAGTGAACTTGGATTAATGGGTGGTTTGAGACGTGGATGTGGGCTAGTGGGTAGTTAGTAGTTGTGAATTTAGTTGTTGCATAAAAAAGTTGTACTGTGTGCTTTTCAAGAAATACCCCTTATCAAGGGTTATCCTTAAAAGTAGATAGATCCGACGGTGGAGATTGAAACATTCTCTCTACTCCGCAAACAATATATATTATTATTAATCCAAAATAATGACAAGATTCATTTGAAAATTCTCACACTTTTCTGTTGGTAAAAGTTTATGTTAGTTATAAAAATGGTTGGTATGACCCATAATATATGAGTTATCTTTTCTTTTTTTTAAAACTGCAATTAATTGTTATTTTAAAAAATATCCAATGGCTTGAAACGTATTTATAAAGCTTTATACAAAAATAGGTTCGATAAATTGGGTGATTGTTTTATTAGGATTATAGGAACTGGTTTTCTTTCAAATTTAAAGTATGTTACGATTGTTAAAAGTGTCCTATGTTCTTTGTAACCAACATGATCTTATTTCTTTACACAAACAAGAATGTGTGATTTATCGAATTTCTAGTGATAACATTGTCACTCATTTATCCGTATTTCATATAATCAAAAATTCTAAAACCATTTAATGTGTTTGGTTTTGATTTTTAAAGGTGATTATTAAATTATTGCATTACAAGACGCAAATAACTTATTTAAATGTTGAGGGCCAGCCCTGAGGGCGCCCAAAAGGGGCGACCGCCCAGGGCCCAAGGTTTTATAAGACCCCTAGTTTCATAAGTTATCAACGTAAATAATATATATACAGTCGATTTGTTTAACTTATGGACAGAAAGAAAACAAAAAGTATGTTTGTACATATAAATGTGTGTGTGTGTGTGTTTATGTATATGTGTATGTGTAGAGGCCCTTTTATACGTTTTCGTCCGAGACCCCAAAAATCAAGAGAACGGACTTAAAATTGTTTGGATTGAGTTTCTAAAAAATCTCTTTTTTACGTTTAGAACGGGTCGTACTACAATTTTTCAACAACAGCTCCTGTACCACAAACGCATTCAACAATGTCTACAAAAGTACAAAGTTATTATGTAACCCTCACCCTAAAGTACTTTTACAGGACTCGTTTGGTTCGCAGATTTTTTTTCTTTGGGATTTGTAATTTGTCAAATGATTTGTATCATGCAGCATTGGTATTTGTTAGAATTTTATCAAAGAATCTGTATTATCTTTTAGTCTAAATGTGCTAATCTGAAAGAATTTGATACTACAAAACAACTTAGTTACTCAAAATTTATTGAAAATATTGGTAATGTGAATTAAGTACTTCAATAAATTATGATGTAACAATCTACCTCCCTCTTAAAAGAATTCAGTACTTCAAACCACAAAAACTTTTTATTACTATAAAAGTTAACTTTTCACCTACTGATTACAAGAGTGAATTTCAAAAACTTGGTGGCCTAAACTGAGAAAAACAACTTCAAAAACGTGATTAAGCTATTTCTAAAAAACGTGATAGATCTTGAGTAATAATTCGACGGTTGCATTCTAAAAAACATACAGGATCCCGAAATGAATCATAACGACGTACCACAGTTGGTTGGAGATTTACGTTTACCACTTCAAGTGCAACATTGAAGCTAAACAAATGAAAAAAAAATGATTTATATCTAAAAAAGCTTAGGGGGCGTTTGGTTCGTGGATTTCCTGTGATTCACTAGGATTTGCATTTAAAATCCTGTGTATGGTTCACAGATTTCAGTAGGATTTAAAATCTCAGGATTTCATAAATCCATTCCTTCTTTGTTATTTAAAAACTCAGCCTCCCCTTAGGATTTTAAATCTCAGTTACCTTGCATTCTTCATACTAGGTTAATACCCATGTATTACATGGATTAATTTTAGAAATAAATATTTATAAATATGTATAATATAATAATTATGTGAATAATAAAGTTTGCTTAAATTTAGTTAGTTATTAAATTGATCCATATTAGACTTAGAAATATTTGATTTGCTTTAAAATTTAAAATAAATTCAATAAATGACGTGGCAAAAGGAGACGACATGTGACAAATTAATGAGAGCATGTCATGTGACATGTTAGTTGCTCTTTTAATAGTATAGATACATTAGAAATTTTTTTATATAAGATAATGCAGAATCTTTGACAAAATCCTGACAAATGCAAATGTTGCATAATGCAAATCCTTTCACAAAATGCAAATCCCAGAGGAAAAAATACGCGAACCAAACGCCCCTTAAGGTTAAGGTTCAGCGTTTCAAATAAATATTTTCAAGACTAATGCTTCATGTGAATTCTGACCTGTAATTAAGGTTCTGATGAGAACTCCAACCGGCAACATCAATTCTTCAATTAGGACGAAGGCAGAATCATCGCTAAGTGAAAAACTAGTTAAAATTTGGATTGCGTTTTCGAAAAAGATAATGCATTTGGAAGAATCACTTCACCAGTGTTTCGAAAACATGGTAATCAAATAAATACCATAAAAACGCAATCTTGATATCATACAATTAAGCATTATATTGAACTACCCACGAACAAGATCTAAATGAAAATCCAGAATACATTTATTTTGTATAAAAACAAGTTACAAATCTTCACGTCAACTTCATATATTTTCAGGGTTCATTTTCTATAGAATCCACAGACGCTAACATACGAATTTGTTCACGAAGATATGGCCATTTTTACGGTTTTACCTAATGGTTTTCCGGTCATCATGCAACAGCAGTTGGTTCGGGGTTGGCTCGTGCTTCGAGCGTCTTCTCATATTCCTCGATAGATTTGAAAAGCTCCGAGAAGTTGCCCTTGCCGAATCCTCCACATCCTGCCTTCTGGTGCACCTTTCCATCGTCATCTTTCAGCATACATCCCACCCTCTGAATTATCTCGATGAATAACGTCGGCCTGCTCAAACAATTAGTATACAAAATTAAAATTCGTCGTAATCGCAATTGGTTTCTTTCAATTTCTTACACACCTAAATCTCTAATATCAATCGATAGAATTGTACAATATCAAGCAAGCTTTCATTTGTAGTTTTTCGACGTTTTGTTCAAGAAACACTTCTAGTTCTTGCAATTTACAAAATATTGATTAAGAACTATATATTTCTAGAACTACACCTAATTTCTTAACATTTTCTCCATAATATGCAACCAAGCCTTTAACTTTTTGAGCCAGATGCCAGTTTTGGTTGTGGCATTGGTCTGATCAAAGTCATCAAACAATATTTCTCTAATGGTGAAAGTTAGGTTCATAATTAATATGAAAATGGCAGAAAGTGAAGAGATTTCAAGAACATTGATGAAGATAATAGTGAAAAATCGATCAACATACCTGTCACCAACAGGTTTGGTGAAGATCTGAAGCAGGGTACCCTGATCATCTCTATCAACCAATATCCCTAATTCTTCACACTCCTTAATCTGTTCATCGGTCAATACATCTCCGGCTCTATTCTTCAAATTCCGATAATAAGTCGGAGGTGGTGACGGCATAAACTCAAAACCACCAACTCCACTGCGTTTCCTCATCTCTCTCAATGTCCAGAATATGTCCTCACTGGCCAGCGCCAAATGCTGAACTCCGGCACCTTCGTTGTGTTCGAGATACGTCTGAATCTGGCTCTTCCTTTTCGTTCCGTACACCGGCTCGTTCATCGGAATCAAGACCATCTCACTGTTGCAAGCTAAAACGACCGAATTCAGTCCGCTCTCGCTCGTCCCGACGTCCTCCGCGGTGAATTCGGCGAACTCATGGAATCCGGTGAATGATTTCACGTAGTCCACTGCCGAAGCAAGCTCAGGGACGTTCCCTACGGCGTGGTCCAAACGGCGGATACCGTAGTCAAGGTCATAAAACGACGACGTCTTTTCAACGGGCTCGAACCCGGGCAAAAAGGAAGATGTATAGTTCGGATTTTTGTAACTTATGTACCGGAAAACGACATCGCCGTAAAGCTTAACTTCAGACAATACGACGTCGTTGTTTCCAAGGGTTACAGGAGCAGCGGAGGGTTTAGCGCCGTGAGAGACGCTGACGGAGAAAGCTAATTCGGCGTCATCGACTTCAATGGCGATTGCTCGGACTGCAAGGCCGTGAGAGGCGGTGAAGTTCCGGCAATCGGTGTGGGAAAACGTCGGAATGGAAGCAGTGGTGGCGGTGGAGATGGAAGGGGAATAAGGAGCGGTGAATAGAAAGTTCACTTGGCCGGAACGGAGAAGGTAAGAGGCGTGAGATGAATTTCCGGTGGATAAATCGGATTTCTCAACGACAGGAAAGCCAAGGCCCCAAGAGAAGCGGCGGGCGGTGTTGGTGGCGTCAGAGCACCAAAACTCAACGTGGTGGAACCTTTTGACTGAGAATTTGTCGGACATAGGGTTTTTTCGAATGAAGTTGCTGAATCCAACTAACTTAAAGGCAGCAGTAGCAGCTTCTTCTCCGACACCGGCGGCAGCGGCGGCGGTGGTGGTGGTTCCATTGTGTTCGTTTCCCATATTTGATTATGAATTAGGTTTTAGCGTATGACTAAACTGATTGAATATATATAAAAAAAAAGTGGGTTGAAAGAGATTGTGAAGCACACGGAATCACAGATGATTGGGAAAAAATGATGATGATCTAGACACGTAACAATGGTTATCTGAAGCCACAAAATTTTGAAAATAATTATCAACTTTTGAAATTAAAATTAAAGAACAAAAAAAAAACGGTTTTTTGAGAATATGAAAAGTGATTAATCGGAAGTAGGGTGCCGGGCAACAC
>JAANYP010003254.1:21026-33526 GCA_020465985.1 Centrapalus pauciflorus | reverse complement strand
TTCCTATCTTTTCAACGATCTTAAACGGGCCAATAAATCATGGAGCTAGCTTGTTTCTCTTTATGAATCTCACTACATTCTTCATTGGAGATACTTTCAGCATCAACCAATCATTAACCGCAAAACTGATCGATCAATGCCGATTGTCGTAGTATGATTTCTGCCTGCTTTGAGCTTCAAGAATGTACCTTCTAACAAGTTGAATCTTCTCATGAGTCAACTGTAGAAGGGCAGGACCCGCTAATGGCGATTCACCTCTTTCGCGCCAACAGGTGGGAGTTCTGCACTTTCGTCCGTATAGAGCTTCAAAAGGAGCCATCTTGATCGTGGAATGATAACTGTTGTTGTATGAGAATTCCACCAAAGACAAGTGGTCATCCTAGTTACCACCCAGATTAAGAATGCAGGCACGGAGCATATCTTCCAGAGTGAGGATAGTGCGTTCACTTTGGCCATCTGCATTAGGATGATAAGCCGTACTCATGGAAATTCGAGTACCCATCCCCTCTTGTAGCGCTTTCCAGAATCTCGAAGTGAAACGACAATCACGATCAGAGACGACAGACTTCAGAACACCGTGACGAGAAATGACCTCAGTGATGTACATCTGTGCCAATCTATCAAGAGAGTATGTCTCTTTCATCGGTATAAAATGAGTTGACTTTGTTAAACGATCCACGACTACGCAGATGGAGTCGTGCTATCTCTTGGTTTTAGGCAACTTTGTGACAAAATCCATGGTTATATGCTCCCACTTCCACTCAGGAACTGGTAGTGGTTGCATATCCCCAAAGGGTTTCTGATGTTCTGCCTTAACCATTTGTCAGACTCTGCAGCTTTCAACGTATTGACCGATGTCTTTCTTCATTCCTGGCCACCAATAATCAACTTTCAGATTGAAATACATCTTTGAGCTGCCAAGATGAAAAGATAACTTGGACTTGTGGGCTTCGGATAGAAGAGTGTTGCGAATGGAACCATACTTAGGAATGCAGATTCGGTTTCCTTTGAGACATTGAAGCCCCAAATGATTCATAGATAAAAGTTGTAATTGCCCCTTGAGATTTTCAGAACAGAGATTCTCTTCTTTCAATGCTTCAGCTTGGGCAGATTTGATATCTTCGATAAGATCAGAAGAGAATACAATAGGAGTCAGGGCATAACAACACTTTTCGGGATAAACCTTTCTACTCAAAGCATCCGCGACCACATTCGCTTTGCCGGGATGATACAGGATCTCGCAATCATAGTCCTTGATAAGTTCTAAGAACCGTCGCTGTTTCATGTTCAGATCCTTTTGAGTAAAGAGATGTTTGATACTTTTATGGTCGGTGTAAAGCTGACACCGAGTTCCATAGAGATAATGACGCCAGATTTTTAGTGTAAAGGTAACGGCAGCCAACTCAAGATCATGAGTTGGTGCGCTTTTCTCATAGTCTTTCAATTGCCTTGAAGCGTAGGCAATGACTTTTACCCTTTGCATGAGGACACAACCTAGACCAGTACCAGAAGCATCGCTATTGAAAATAAAGTCATCATTGCCCTCTGGTAAGGCTAGGATCGACGCTTAAATTAGTTTCTGCTTCAGAGTTTCCAATAGCTCTTGCTGTTTATCAGCCCACACGAAATGTGTATTCTTTCATGTTAATATCGTGAGTGGCACAGCAATCTTCGAGAAGTCCTTAATGAATCGCCGATAGTAAACGGCCAATCCAAGGAAACTTCTGATTTCAGAGGCATTGCGAGGCGTTTGCCATTTCTGAAAGGCCTCGACTTTGGAAGGTTCGACTGAGATACCTTTGCCAGATACAACATGGACAAGGAATTGGATCTATAAAGATAACAGAGTTGAATTCAAGTTTTTTTTTTCCGAACAAAGAACGCATAGGAATAACTCGAGACAATATAAAATTATACCTGTCTGAGCCAGCATTCGCATTTCGAAAATTTTGCGTAGAGTCTTTCCTTTCTCAACAACTCTAGCAGTTGACACAAATGAACAACATGATTAGCGTCCGTTTTGGAGTAAATCAGGATATCGTCTATCAATACGATAACTGACTTATCCAGCATTGGCCTGCACACGCGATTCATGAGATCCATGAACGCTGCTGGTGCATTTGTCAGACCGAAAAGCATTACGAGGAATTCGTAATGACCGTATCTTGTTCGAAAAGCTGTCTTTGGAATATCCTCATCTCTTACTTTTAGCTGATGATACCCAGAACGAACATCAATTCTGGATAAGTAGCTTGCTCCTTGTAGCTGATCAAATAAGTCATCGATTCTGGGCAGAGGATATTTATTCTTGATTGTGACTTTGTTCAACTCACGATAGTCGATGCACATTCGGAGAGTTCCGTCTTTCTTCTTTAAAAACAAGACATGTGCACCCCACGGAGATGAACTAGGTCGGATAAACCCCTTCTCTAACAGATCTTGCATTTGCTTTGACATTTCCTGCATTTCTGCAGGCGCAAGTCTGTAGGGAGCTTTGGCAACTGGAGCCGCACCAGGAACTAAGTCAATGCCGAATTCAACTTGTCGTTCTAGTGGCACTCCAGAAATATCATCAGGAAATACGTCTGGGAACTCACAGACGATAGGAATATCAGATATGGATTTGTTGTTATCATCAGAAACGGATTCAGACGATACAAAACATAAATAGGACTCGTGATCCTTAGACAAATATTTACGCGCTTTCTCAATAGTTATGAAGCAGTGAGCACCTTTTCGCTTGTCGCCTTTTATTTCTAACACTCGGCCGTCTGAAGACTTGATTCTGATGATTTGGCGGTTGCATACGATTGTTGCCTCATTATTCATTAGCCAGTCCATGCCGATAATGACATCAAACTCTTTCAACAAAATCGTAATGAGATCAAGGTTGAACACAATGTTATCAACAAGCAAAGTGCAATTTCGGTAAACAGAAATAGCCATAACATAATTGTTACTGGCCGTCTCAATATCAAGTATAACGGAAAGCTTCGATGGAGATTTAGACAGTCTTCGAGCAAAAGTAGTCGATATAAAGGAATGACTAGCACTAGAATCAAATAATACACGAGCTGGTATCGAATTTAACAAGAACGTACCGGTAACCACATTAGGGGTTTCTTTTGCTTCCTCGGCTGTTATATGAAATGCACGAGTCCTTGCAGTCGGAGTTGCAGCTGAACTTTTCATTGTAGAACCTCCAGCTGATAATTGTGATTGACCTCGTTGTCCACTACGACACTGATACATGAAGTGTCCGCGCTTTCCGCATTTAGCGCATCCAAGTCCTCGCTGGGGGCATTCTTCACTGCTGTGGCCGATTCTGCTACATGCAAAGCAAGTGACATCGTCTGGATTACACAATCCCATGTGTGATTTACTGCATCTTTTACAAAATCGGGGTTCATTCGTGAGAGAGTAAGCTTGAGCTTTCTGAGGCGAGTTGTATTGTTGAGATTGCTGTGGTTGCGGTTTGTTGGACTTAAAGAATCTGCCGGATCTCTGTTTCTTTGGGGGAGATGGACATGTCGGGTTCGTTGATTGAGCATAGAGTTGATCGCCATACTCTAGATATCCCCTCTCGATCTGTCTTGCCGCTTCTACCATTTCTAGGTAACTCTTATACTTTCTCGCGCTCATTGGGTGTCGATTTCTCGGGTTAAGCCCTCCGCGGAATCGATTCATCTTTCTTTATTCAGTGGCTACTTGATACGAGGAATAGCCACAGAGCCGCGAGAATTCGCGCTGATACTCGTCAACAGTCGTGGTTCCCTGAGTTAGCTCCATCAGTTGAACCTCCATCTTGTCTTTTTGGTCAACAGGACAATATTTTGCGTTGAACATATCTAGGAATTGATCCCATTCCAAAGTCTGAATAACCTCCTCGCCATAAATACTTCTCTGGGTTTTCCACCAGGCACGGGCAGCACAGACGAACAGAGCTGATGCATAGCTTACTTTCTTTTATTTTAAACAATCAGATATCTTGAAGATTTCTTCAGTGTGACTAATCCAATCCATCGCCTGAATTGGATTAACTGTACCGTCAAAGTTCAGGGCACCGCTAGCTTTGAAGTATTTAAACTTACAACCTTTCGGCTGCACAATTTGGGCATTGGGGTTTGAGTTATCAGAATCAGATTCATCATTCTGGACTTGTTTATATTTTCTCTTATTCTTTTTATCAGCACGTCATTTTGCTTCGGCCTCATCTCTTGCCTGAAGTTGTTCTTGCATATTCTTGTTTTGTTGTTCAGAATGTTGGGCTAATAGTTGTTGCATCATTTCAAACATGTGCTGGGGGGTCATGTTGTTAGGAATGTCACCTGATCCTGATATCTTTACTGAAAATTAAAATCATTTAACTATAAGTTTATAGACTTAGATCTATGTACCCTTCTTCCCATCTTAACAGTCTGTACATCCTATCTCAGTTCAAACCTCCTAAATGATTGATACATATGTATTGCTTCAGTTTGAGACCAAGTATTACTCACGTAATACTTGATTCACTCAAACTATGGGCTCTGATACCATCCTGTGAAGACCACCCCTTACGGGGTAGTTGTCAAGAGTCTATGTCCCACATCATGCAACACGATATCAATCATAACTAAGATAGAGTAATTAAGTTGCGGAATTATAAATTACAGTACAAAATATCAGGATTAATTTTAATACAGATTACAGTTTTGAAATTAAACTTATAAAGGGCACAAGTCTAATCTAATTCATGTCATCATATAATCAAGATAAATCTACCCAAACCACCACATTGTCATCTTCCAAGCAGTACCAAAAAGGGTTTGCGGAGTAGAGGACCATGAAAACTTCTGTCTTGATCTTGTAAGACCTAAGAAGTAGGTCCAGCAGGTGACTTTCCTTTATCTTTTCCTGTAAAAAGGTCAAATAACAACAATAAGCAATGCTTAGTGAGAATATAGATTTTCAGATTACATGCATTATCAAGCGGATCATGGGTCTAGCGTGATATATCTTGACTGCGGCTACAGCCACTCATGATTGAGACATAGTAGTCATAGAGTCGAATGATGTTTAAGCCACGCTCACGCTTTAATCGTGGGGATCAGCCACATACTGGGCTAGCTACCAGTAAATCGACATGGCGGAACATCGGAGTGTCATACCAAGTTCAATAGAACTGGTGAAATAGCATGGTCTAGAACAATAGACCGTCAAAGCTAATCATCTTAAGCTGAATCGATATGTCAAAAGATGCGTGTAACAGTGAGAGCATAGTAATCAAGGTCATGATAGCAATAATCTCATAGCAATATCTGAAATAAGTTGTAACTTCAATGTCATATGAAATGATAAATCAACTAGCTATCATGATCCACAGGGCATCACCGAACCATGGTGAGCACTGGTCACAATCCAGCTGATCATATATGAATGTCAAATTAATTTATCATCAACAATATGTCTCAACCGGAAATCTCGCATGTAAAACTGAATATCTATAACTCACTGGTTATGTGGTCTTTATCAAGCAGATTAAAATCCACCACCTGAGTTATCCCAGGATTTTATCTTTAAATCTTTGTCAATCTGATCTCTGGCTTTTCTTTTCAAATCTGAGACCCACTTTTAATATCTTTAAATCTTTAGTTCTTTGTTCAGAATTTATCTAAACCTGTCAAAATTATATCATAGCAAGAACATTTTAGCTTTAAACCTTTATTTGATCTGATTCTAATAACTGATAACTCATCAATCGTTTCGTTCATTTTCTTTGTTTCGTTGAATTCTCAAAAGGTATATATATATATATATAAATATACATATATATATATATATACATATATATATATATATATATATATATATATATATATATATATATATATATATATATATATATATATATATATATATATATATATATATATATATATATATATATATATATCATGTTGCTTTATTTAGTAATCTTTAATTGTTATTTAAAATATCAAAAACAAGACATCCGGATTCGGTCCTTCCGAAGTGGCATCCGAAATGGGCATCCTGACTAAGCATACAGATCTGGACATCCGGACCGGTTAGTCCAAAGTGAGTATCCGAATTGGGACTAATCCAGGTTCGGTTCATCTTTCATCTGAAATAGTCAGAAATGGACATTCCATCCAAATTCGGCCCAATCCGAATTCGCATCCATAGACTTAAGAATTTCCAGATTTTATTTTTGGTGTTCTATCTTATATTCATACCGGTTTTTCATAAAAATTCACTAAAACCCATTTTATCAACATACAACTTACAAATAAGTTATATTATCATTATTGGGTTGTTTTTATACTATTTTCCCTATCAAAAACGCCATAAATTTATCAAAATCATCCAAATTTCTTTCTTTTTGTCAAGAACACATAATTTTATAAAAATTCCGATTTCTTGCTTATTTGGACGATTTAAGCTATAACTTTTGTTGTTGTGACTCTAACATACTTAAATACATGATTTCTAACAATTTAATCTAACATGCAACTTGAAATTTCATGTTATAATTCTTCGGTTTCGGTTCTTAACAAAACCGAACCAAACTTATAAAATACCGAAATTTAAGTGGATTTTACCTCAAATCTTTGTAGCTTCTTGTTGTTGGATGCTTCTTGTAACTTTCACTTGTCTTAATTCTTCAATTTAATGCAAATATTATGGATTTTCTTGATGAATTGTGAAGTTGCCGTAGGTGAAGAGAGAAGAGAGAGAGAGAGCTTAAATTTCTTTTAATTGTGATAATGGTCATTAATTCCATTTATTTGGGATTATATATATTTCAACTTTTAGCATTTGACAACTTTAACTGTAAGGTCTACCACTATACGAGATCTATCTAGATGCGGAGCCGTCAACGAGTTCGGAATCTGTAAGGTCTTCCAATGCAAGATCTATCTAGACGCGGATCCGTTAACGAGTGCGGAATCCTCGTTGACGGTCAGACGGACAACTCTCAACCAACGGAAACACGGAGACTATTAGACGCTGAACGAACGACACACGAACGATCCTACGTACTAATTCTCTCCGAAACGGGACTCACCTAGCTGATAAACTCGAGATCGCCTATTGCTTAATTCCTCACGAATTCTGCCAAAGGTCTACTAATCATTCGAGTCTATCCCTAATTATAGACCCTGATTCGAGTCTGTTGTGGGCCAACCTCGAATCTGGCCTAAGGCCCATTCGAATCTGTCCATCTGACAGATTCGAATCTAGCCCATTCGAATCTAAGGATACATTCGAATCTATCACAGATTCGAATGCCATCCTTAACCTATTCGAATCTAGCCAATACACTTAAACACTTAAGTGATGAAACTTATGTTTTAACTTATGCTTGACATAATCTTTGACCTTTATGTTTGAACTTCCTGTAATATGTTACATCAAGTTCAAACACACAATCAATAACAGACAAACACATATTAAACATATATATCAAAATACTGGTTAACTCAGAATATTACCTAAATCATAATCGATTAGACTGCTATCGTCACACAGGGTGTACCAACAGACTCCCCCTTGACGATAGCTTCTAATTATTTACATGACATCAAATTTAAGTACTAGAGCTATATATATTACTACCTGCCTATAATCCCGCATCTATACAAACTTTAACTACCTTTTGGAACTTCCTGGCTTCAGATCTCCATGGTTCAGTGAAGAAGATAGGCTGATCGTGAAGCTTCTTCAGGTCGTCCTTAGATAGGTTTATCAAATGCAGAGGATCATATACTTTCAAAATGACCTGCTCGTCTTGATCTTCCATGATAGCTTCAGCAGTGTCAATTTCTAGGTACCACCACTTCATGTTGCTCAAAACATTCTGTGGCATTGGTTTCATAGGTACTTTCTTCAGACATTTGACTGGCTTGTACACCATTCTGGCCCAAGGTCTTCCAGTATGAGGATCTATCCTTGATCCATCCTCGACCCTTTTGCCTGATCTCGGCTTAAGCCTCTCAAATTTGCCTGATCGCCCTTCTTTCCTTATAATTCTTTCAATTACGTTAGCGTAGGGATCATCTCCAATATTAATCAGCTCCTTCCAGGCTAACTCTTTAACTTCAATCTTGGGCAATGAATTATAAGCTTTCAGTGTCCGCCTCAAGTATTGAAGGCCATCTCTTCTCTTCAAAATAAACAGCTGCAGTTCTCTGTCAAAGAACCAGCTAATAATCCCTCCTGAGAAGTTTCCAGCACTTGGATTTCTCATCTTCTTCTTCATCTTCAGATGATCCTTCTTTTCTTCCTTCTTGAACCAAAGATTTATCAGATCAGCTCTAGATGGTTCTTTCTCCGCCTCTTCAAGTTCCTTGTCTTCTACTGAGGCTACGTTGATATAATCAATATCAATTACATTATGATCTTGGCTCTCATACAGTTCAGTGACTGGTTGTGAATTGATTATTACTTCATCAACATGATCGTCTTCATCATCTAGCACCTCATCATCTGATTTCCAGTCGACGACGTCCTCTGGAATAAACTCTCCTTCCTCTAATTCTTCAACATCCTCTTCAAAATCAAATTCCATCAGCTCTTCTTCAATATCTTTTAGCGCATCTATCATGTCGCTATCTAAAGTCTTTGAAGAACTTGCTTCTCCTCCTGTTCCTCCTGGACTAGGCTCCCCCTGAGATTGAGCAGTCTGAGCTGCAGAAAAATCTACTGGCTCATTCTGTCTTTGTGGGCTGGGATCATTGCCTTGGTTGTCTTCATCATCTTCATCTCTCGACCTCTGTGCTTCCTGATCACGGCACGATGTCTCCCCCTGAGCCTGTAGATTTTTCATTAACTGCTCAATAAGGGAGTGCATCGACCTTATCTCGGCTGACTGATCACAAACAAAGGCTTTTAGCTGTAAGTTCTCTTCCTGAACTGTGTCCACAATCTTCTTTAGATCGGCATTATGAGTCTGAATCTCGCCGACTGCCTTTGTTAGGCCTAAGATCTGGATATTTTGGAAGTCGACTCGCGCTTTTAGCTGCTGAAACCTTTGATTGTCAGCGTATGAGGATGAGGTTGATGGGATGGACTGAATTGGAGTTGGAATGAATGGTGATGGGATGTATGGTTCATCATGAGGTGGTGATGGTGGAATGGTGGTTTGAGGGTCCTGTGGTTGAGGAATTTCAGGTTGAGAGATTTCTGGTTGTTCTGCGGCAGCTGAAGAGGATCCTTGCATGAACCTGTGACGTTTGGCCCGTTGCCTCGTCACAAGGTGAGAAACTTCTTCGTCTTCGAAATCCGACTCCTCCAATTCCCTGTCAAATCGTCTCCTAGAACCACCTTCATTTATAATCAGTCGCGAACCATAAGTTCCAATTTGAACTTCAGGAACGGCAGACCTTGACTCTGGAGCTTCAGCTTCTACCTCCTCCATCTCTTCTGACTCAGTTGCTGAAGATGACAAAACGTCATCAGCCTGCTCTGGCTCATAATCCTCAACTTGCCTAAACACATCTTCTGCTCCTTCCGGAGGCTGTAACAACTGATCAACTAACTCTGCAGTTATTTCCTCATTGGCATGAGGTCCAGAAGCCCAGATTTCTTCCAAGGTTTGGGCTATTTGCTCGGTTTCTGGAACGGCACTTGAAGGCCCTGCTTCCTGTACCTCTGGCTCTGGATGTTGACTTGTGGAAGGCCTAGACGCCTGAGTCTGAGTCGCAGTAACTCTTGGTCTTCGCCTTTGTGGCTGTGCACGTCGTTGTTGTTGTTGTTGATGCGGTTGCTGTTGCTGTTGCTGTTGCTGCTGAGGCTGAACTTCTACTTCACCTGCCCAGTTGGCAATATCTGGTGCCACAAAGTTCCTGTCTAAAACAGCTCCAAACAACGGTCACTCGATTGGAATAGCCAATCTTCCTCGATGTGAGGAACAATCAGCGAATATCCTTTTGTCCATAATCGCTACGTTCTGAACGTCATTTGATGGCGGCAGATTTGGCAACTAGTGCCTGATCAACATCATGATGAACCGCGGATATAGCAGGAATTGTTGATTTTCAGGAGCGGTGATCTGGTGAACAAATTCGGAGAAAAACATTTCCGAGAAACTGTATGGTCGATTGTACAACATCGCGACTATCCCAGACTGGATCTTCGCAACTATATAGTCAAACCCGGCTTTCTTTGGTGCAAAACATACCATGAAGACATGAGCAAGAAATCTCCATTGCCCGATTAAGCCGCTCTTCATATAGGACACTTTCGACACGTCTAGACTGTATCCCATTCTCTGAAAGGCCGCTTGCCTGATGTTCAGAGGAAATTCGATCGGTCCAGACTCTTCTTCTTGAGTGCCCAGCTGCAACACTTGACGCAGCATATCTGCCGAAAATACCAGCGGTTGTCCAGCAATGCGAGTCCGTAGCACTGTCGGAGTGACCGAGCAGTCTACTTGAAGATGATCGTAAAATTGACGGATATAAGGCAATATGAGCTGAACATTATGAGATAGTGCAAATCCTATCCTGGATTCCACAAGAAATTGTAGCATCTGCCTGTATCCCTGCGCCTCAGGGAGGTCATGATCCGGATGAAGCACCATATTGTGCTTAGGAACAAACGCACGAACTGCCATATCTGCACAATACATAAAACTGTTAGAGTCATTAAAAGTCAATAAACTTGTTCAAATTGAAATTTGCTTTATTTTGTACTTTTTCAAATACAAAATCTAGCACAATTAAATTTCCACAAGTTTAATAAAATTTAAATTCAACAAAGTAAATAAAGTACAGATTCGAAGGGAACAGACTCGAAGTGTCCATTTTCGAATCTAATGGACAGATTCGAGGAGTCCCTATTCGAGTCTAATGGACAGATTCGAATATCATGGTCATCTCGAATCTAATGATAGATTCGAGACACCCATGAACAGATTCGAAAGTGCATGAACAGACTCGAAGGGCCGTCGGCCATTGTTTCAACCAAAACCCAAGATTTTAACCATTTTGAACTTAGTAAATTACATACATTAGTTCAACTAGGTTCTAATTATAGATTTATGGTTTCAATTTGATATTTTATAGGTCCTAACTTAGTTATTTAGCAAAAACTCTATTTTGACCCATAAAACTTAAAAATGTGATGTTTTAAGCCCAAAATTTGTGTATAAAACTACCAAAATCTTGTACAATCCGGTTGATTATACCTAGAAAAGAGTGTAGAATCGAACACAAAAGCTTTAGACTCGATGAAATGTCGTTTATAGGAAATACGATAGACTCGAGAACAGATTCGAGATCGCTGATATAGATTCGAGAGTATAGATTCGACAACAGTAAAGTAATAAATGACTTCACTATTGACCTATATATACTACCTACCTTCGAGTCTATGTGTAGTTTCGAGTCTACTGACAGATTCGAAATACTTCACTTCGAGTCTGTCTTAGATTCGAAATTACCAACACTTAGAAAAATTTCGGAAATTTTGAAATAACTTCAACTTTTCCAACTATTTTCTACGGTATTGTGTAACCAGATAAACTATGCCAACTCTTTTACCCTAAGCAACAGATATTTCACGCAATGTTTATTTTATCCAACTACGAATGCACCCTCAGTAATTTTTGACCTTTTACCTAAGTAAAAATTAAACTAAACTAAAATAAAATAAGCTAAGGTAAAAATAAAATAAAATAAAATAAAATTTTGACTAAAAAATTTTAATCTAGACTTAAGTTATAAAAATAAATTTACAAGCTAAGCTAAATACCAAACAACATATTTTTGATGAGTATAGTCTAAGAAAGGTTCAATCAGATAGCGATGTCCGATACTAACTTTCAGTACTTAAACTTTCACACTTAGGAATTTTTTGAATTCCTTTGATTGTTTTCGTGACATACCCACTTAGCCGATTGTTGGTATTTTACCCTGTTAAACATTCTACATTTCGGAATATCCCTTGGCCTTTTTATTTATCAGGAAATTATCTTACGTGACTCAGACATAGACATACTTTTATGATCAAGAAACACAGACAAAAATTCTAACTTGTTGGTATTTGCAAACTTTCTTTAAAAGACAAACATCGGACACAGGTCTGTATTCTCATACAACAAAGTGTCTTAGTTCGACTTAAGGTTTATTGTTAAAGTTAGCAGATAGCGGTGACAGGTCTGTACTGACGTACAACAAAGCGACATGTCTGCTAACCCGAATCTAAACAGAGACAACAGGTCTGTACTTACGTACAACAGAGTTGCATGTTTTCGACTCTCAGTTTTTCATGATATATCTATTCTTTCCATTGTCAGATGTATTTGATGTTGCCATACATCCCCAGAAAGTTTGCATACCTCATTTAGACTTAAAGTTTGTATGTCTTGTACATAAAAATTAAGACTGATTGGTCGTACATCTAGGTTAGTGACACGCTTGACTTTTTCTAGAATATTTTATTAGCCTTGAGATTCCCTGTATGTATTATGCCTACCAACACATCAAACTAAATAA